>BMAW01040953.1:264087-307320 GCA_019974015.1 Nephila pilipes
AAAAAAAAAAAAAAAAAAAAAAAAGAAAAGAAAGAAAGAAAGAATACATCTGATTGGGAAAAAACAATAAATGAGATGCTTGGAACTGGATTGAATCACAATGTTGAAAAACTAGGCTCAGTTGATTGATTGATAGTTTATTAAACCCTCACTCAGAAGCAATACGACGTCTACTGTCAATCAATCTAAATTTTGAATCTCTATCAAAAGACGAAGATGACATCTGAGCTGGCACCTCCCTCTCCAAACTTCCACACTCACCAACGGAAAGCCTTGGAGCCACGGCAGGTTTTACATGCATCATCCCCGCTGAACAGTGGGGTTTTAGTGGCGTCAGGGCTCGAAATCACAATTCGGTCGTGAGTTCGAGGACATGACCTCTAGTCTTCCTAGACCACAAAATTAAGTTCAAAAGAAATTGAATACAATCTGAATTCTGGAGATGTGTTGAATTTGCTTCGATATTTATATCTTAGGTAAGCATATGAAGGGGAAAAAACCCCATTTAACAAACTCCTTGCTAGCAAACGGCAACAAATACATTATGGCGTTTTTAGAAAGTTCGCTGTATTCGTCAACTCAACGAACTCAGAACTTCCTATTCTCACCATTTCGCCAATGAAGACGTTCTTCACAGTTGTATCTGATATGAGCTTCAGCTATTTCTCTTTTTTAAGAATCGACAATGTTAAAACTGACAATTTTAATAAACCTCTACCTACTTTTTGAAAATCCTTTTAATATTTCAGCCACCTAAGGGGCTATTGTTTTTATAACCTATAAATGTCATACCTGACCACTTTTCAAAAATCTTCTTTTTGTATATATTTTTTATGTCTGATTTCACCACTAATGAGTTCAATTTTCAAAAATATGTCGTAATAAATTTCCCCCAAATTTTTTATTGAATTGAAGCGAAGCAAATATAAAAATTAAGTATTTTATTTACTTATTGATTTATGTATTACCTTAAATCATATATAAACAGGAATCAAAATATGACTGAAAATAAATAACATTATTCAGAATTTTAAGCTGTGAGGCAGCCTTTTTTGCCGCAAGAATATCAAACTACGTCTTAATTTGGTTTCCTTCTTGGAATATTTTGGGATCAAATGATTTTAATATTGATTAACTATTATTAGCCACCTAAGGGGCTGTTGTTTTAGGTGGATCACTTTTGACATACCAGAAATTTTTTCAATTTTTTATCGTTTGTTTCAATTTTAATAACATTTAGCTTAAATATATTCAATTTAATAATTTATCGTTTCCTTTAAATTTAATATCGGAAAGATTTACTATTGTCCATCTCTCGATATTTCATCGTTTACTTTAATTCTTATGTTTAAGTGAGTAATTTAATAATAATTATAAAAAAAAGCGCACCTTAGGTGGCTAAATCTGTCCTTTGTAAAACTTTGCATAGAACTTTTTAAATTTTATTTTATAACTACTAAATAATTTTAAAGTTAATATTTATTTTTTTTAGCTGAGTGGCTCGCATGACCATTTTCTTTTCTCGTATCTTCTAACGGCCTCTCACGTACCTCTTGGGGTACGCGTACCATCGATTATAACCACTTATCTAAATGAATAATTGTAAAAGCTTAATCATAAATACCCAAGTTTTTGCAAAAAAATATACATTCTACTGAGTTTCCCATGTTGCTTAAGTTCCAACTCCGCTGATTATCAGAAGGCGTGTGAGCACCACATTAACAAAATACAAAATATCTTCCTTTATCTGTCCTAAATCTGTCCTTTGTAAAACTTTGCATATAATTTTTTTAAATTTTACTTGTTAACTACTGAATAATTTTAAAATTAATATATTTTTTTTTAGCTGAGTGGCCGCCATGACCATTTTCTTTTCTCGTATCTTCTAACGGCCTCTCACGTACCTCTTGGGGTACGCGTACCATCGATTATAACCACTTATCTAAATGAATAATTGTAAAAGCTTAATCATAAATACCCAAGTTTTTGCAAAAAAATATAAATTCTACTGAGTTTCCCATGTTGCTTAAGTTCTAACTCCGCTGATTATCAGAAGGCGCGAGCACCTCACTTACAAAATACAAAATATCTTACTTTATAAAGATGAAGCGTTTAAAATGTAGAAGGGAGATACGCTTTCTGAATATCAATTAAAGTGTGTCTTGTGTTGTCCTCGCAGAAAGCAGTATTTAGCGTATCTAATGAGGGGAAGATGTTGGTGCGACAACTTATTCTTCTGTACTAATAGATACGAACGTGCAAATCATACCTGCATAGAGATTTTTTATTGCAAAGGAATCGTGAATGCAAACAGCTCATGTTAAAAATTTAAAGCCCTATATTTGTTCTTTTAAGTGCAGCAATTTTTAGGGAGAAATGACCTCTTAAACAACCAAGGATTTTTTTTCTGCTAATGTTAATATGTTGAATTTTAATAGTCTTATTTTTTTTTTTATCAAACCGGTGTTCGGTTTTAGTCAGTTTAGGAGAAAAACGTCTCTATACGCTTTCATAATAATGGGATTTAGTGTGAAGAGATACTCGCAAACGAATGCTTAACCTGTCATTCTTAATGCATTATTTCACGCGAAACATATATAGTGCTTTTAATTTAATGATTTCTATGTAACGTTAAGTAATTTTTTGATTTAATAAGTAAAATATATTTTAAACGAAGAGGAATTTTTAATTTGTCAATTGATTATTGAAGACAGTGGGGATTCGTGACAATCGTTTTAATAAAATATTAGAGTGAGTGAGCGAAAGTTAAGTTAATGGCGCGAGAGTCAGATGGGCTATGCTACGCCAAACAAGATCTAACTGTGGTCTAGACGTCAGGAAAAAAATGAAAATTTGTTCAGACAAGGAGGGTCGGAATTAGAGAATGAATGCCAGGGTATTCCAGAGGCCTGTCACCCATGTTTACCAAAGATAGAAAAACCCATGGGAAAGAAAATAGCCACTAAGGTGCCTCGGAGTCATTCTTCCCGTACTTACCTGTGGTCCTCTGATTCCCGTGGGCAGCGTGCCCGCCTATACCTCAGATACTGGGTACCAATTTTAGTCTCCTCTTACGACATGCATGAACTACGGTGGGACTATTTTTTCACACCCGGTCACCACACGGGTGAATGAAATAATAGAATCGAACAATTTCTGTCTTAAAAAATGCTTGAAAATTATTTATTTAACCTAGATTAATTAAAAGTAAAGAAAGTTTCAAAGGAGCAAATAAATTATAGTGTTATACAGAATATAAGATATGTTTTTTCACTCCCGAATCATTTTATTGCTTTTGTATGTAATTCTATGGGGGCTGAAAAGTACCTGTTTCTTACTACAATTCGTGTTGTTAAGACATTTTGATGCTACTGTTGTGGTCCACCATTAGCTAAGCAAATCTGATATTTATTCCTAGAGTGAAATTTGATTTTGATTCATTAATGAGTTTTGATTGCTGCAACTTCAATTTGTTGCCATCATTTGCGTCGATTTGTCGCCTTTGATGAGACCTAGGTTCATAATTATACCTGGAAACTTAGCAACAATCAAAACAATGGGTCTCTTCCAATAAATCTGCTTCGATGTAAGCGAAGACAGTCTAATTGGCTCGAAAAACAATGACGATGATAGTCGGGAACGTGAAGAGCGTCAAACTCATGGATTGTGATTGTTTATTAATGTTTTACTTCAACACAAGGGCTCTTGGCGATGAATTTCGTAATTTTGAATCTCGGTCAAGTGACGTGGGTGACACCTGAGCAGGCGCCTTCCTCTCCAGGCTTTCTCCTCTGGGATAACTTAGGAACTGAACTAGATTTAACAAGCATCAACCCCTCTACACGGGGGGGATTTAGTGATATCCTGACTCGAATCCACGACTCGACGAAAACCGTCCGCCGTGAGTTCGTGACCAAGAGCACTAGGCTACCTTGGCCTTGTCAAACTCTTGGACTTCTTAGAAAAAGTTAATGTGATTGTGACATTTTTTTTAAATTTCGTACAGATAAGCAACGTGAAGGCTATTCGCGACGGACCACGGAATTTTGAACCTCGGTCAAGTGACGAGGACAACACATGAGTTGACATTTCTCTCTCTTTATTCCCACACTACGCCCTTGGGAAGACTTGACACTCCCCCACATTTAACGTGCACCAGCCCAGCTACACGGCGGTCTTTAATGACAACAAGGCTCGAACCAATGACTTGACGAAAATCGTTGGCCGCAAATCCGTGACGATGACCACTATAGGCTCCCACGGCCACTTTTGAAAAGAAAAAAAGTGATCAGGGCGTAATAAATACTGCAGTGAGTTACCTTCCCCCTTTCCAATTCCTTATACCCATTTCCCGTTCATAAAACGAGTACTTTTTGAACCACCTTTCGTACACAGGCAATAAAATCTCATATTTAATTTTGTTGTTACTACTGTTTTATAGTACATTGAATTTTTCACTCAGTGTGCCATAATATTATGAAGCATTTATCTGTATCTTTTGTTAGTGACAAGTAAATTTTATCTAATAACTGCATTTTTATTGGAAATACTTGACCGTCTAGAAAATTATTCGAGTTCCACTCCTGTTGTTGTTCGAAACACTGATTTGATCCAAAGCTCCGTCTGCGTTTGGTTTACTTTTAATTCGAGTTCCCTTTAGAGCGAGAAAGAAAGAAAAAAAAAAAAAAGAGGGGGGGTGGGTGAAGAAAAAGAAGGGAAAAAAAGAAAAGAAAAGAAAAAAGGGAGAAAAAAAGAAACGCAATAAATACATAAATAAGCGTAATGCTACATTAAAATTATATAGCTAAATAGAACTGAAATTATACAGCTAAATCGAAGTATCTTAAATTTTTAATGTGTTCATTCATTATGAGTACAGTAAAAAATAAAAATACTCGATACTCCGATTTTACATTTTTTTTAAAAATTGGTTTCAATTTTTTAAGTAATTGAATAAAGATAGAGAGAGAAGAGAGGAAAATAAAGTCGCAAAGAATGTACATAAATTTCACAGGAGTAAATTTCAGAAAAAAAAAAAGATTTTCAATTAAGATCTTTATCTTCAGACACCAATGTTGAAACTAATTTTTTATTTCAGTACTGAAAATGTTTGTTGTCTGACATTTTAAGCAAATGTTTATGTAAGTATTTAAAATGCAAATCAGTACTCACGGAGCTGAAGAATTAGAGCTAATATACGACTATATAGATGCGTTGCTACTTTTATGCATAATTAAGGTGTTTAACATTTTTCCACTATGAAGCTGTGAGAGCTTATGTGAGGTGCACGCACAATATTTTTCATGAACTTTTTTTTTTGGAACTAGAGAGAACGAGATTCGTATCTTAATGACTTCGAGTTCAAGAATCGTCGATCTTAAAGGTAAGTTGTTAAGATGCGGACAAGAGTAATTGCTTGAAAAAAAAGTGTATAGTACATTCTCGGTAATCCGGCAAATATCGGACCAGATCACCACCGGATAACCAAAAATGCCAGATTACTGGACAATCACTAGCCGTACCGCATTTAAACAGCATAAAATATGTATTATTGTATAAAATATAATACAGTACACGCAAATGAAGTGTCAAACATACGAAATAATTAAAACTATAAAATAATGTGTAGCCGCGGTAACCTAGTGGTCATGGTCGCGGACTTGCGGCCACCGGTTTTCGTCGAGTCGTGGGTTCGAGCCTTGATACCATTAAAGACCCGTCGCGTAACGGGAGCTGATGCACGTTAAATCTGTCGAGGCTCAAAGTCCTCCCTAAGGCATAATGTGGTAGTTAGGGGTTGGAGGGGTCAGCTCAAGTGTCGCTCTCGTCACTTGACCGAGGCTCGAAATTGCGAAGACAGTTGCCAATAGCCATCGTGTTGCTTCTCAGTGTGAAATTATTAAAATCAAATCAAACAAAAAATGTACTGTTTTATGAGGAAAATCAATATTGTTTCATTGAATTATATATATATATATATATATATATATATATGACTTAACATCTGTAAGGGTTGTCTGCCTGTGTAAAATACCAGATTACTGGCATGGTCGGATAGGTGAAATGCAGGGTTAAAGAGGGAGTGCTGTATTTGGAGTACGAGTAGTGGCTATTAAATAACGAGACTGACGCTGCTACAGAAGAAGTACGCTTGTGTCAAACGCCAGCGACCGACAGTTGTTTAGCGTAAAGCCTTCTCTTTCGAATGCAGTGCTTCTCGTTTCTGTAAACAAATTGGTATATCCCTAGCCTTCGTTTGCATTAGAGTTATTTTCTTTGTTTCGCAAGATTGATTATTCATGAGCAATAAATTGTTGCGAAATTTCTCGTAATACTCGGAAAAAACCACTACTGAAACTTATAATTTATTGAAAGAAGTGTACGGCAATGAATGTTTATTGCATGCACGTGTTTTTGAGCGGTTTAAGCGTTTGCTAGATGGCCGAGGAGATGTTGAAACTGATTCTCGCCCAGGTTGCCCTTCCTCGTCTAAAACGGATGATAATATCGGGAAAATCTGGTTCTATCTGACAGTTAATTAAGTATTCGTGTGATTAATGAGGCTGTAGGAATTGACAAAGAATCCGTACGGAAAATGTTTCCACCAAGACAATGCGTCGACTCATTCCACATTGTCAAGAGGTCTCTAGCCAAGTACAGCGTACCAGTGCTAGATCATCCATTTTATTCGCCGGTTCTTCAACCATGTGACTTCTATTTGTTTCCTAAGGTGAAATCTGTATTAATAGGAACAAGATTTGAGTCATTGAAGCCGTGAAAGGGAAAGCAGCTCGCATCCTGACGGAGCTGACAGAAGACTTCCGCACTATTTCGAACAATGGAAGATTCGCATGGAGCATTGTAGGGATAGAGGAGGGATGTGTATTGAAGGTGATAATAAGTAAATATATATGACATCAAAATAAAATATTTTACAACGTCAGTCCCTTATATAGCCACACCTCGTATAATGTAACTCTTCAAACCATTGCTATCATGTTCATTTTACTAAGAAAGAATACTGTATTACTTTAATCTTTTGTTTCTAGCGTACAACATGCAATTATAACACAAATTTAATCAAACGAACAGCTTTTTTCTTTACTAAACACATTAAAAATACCGAGTCATGTTCTTAAAAACTTTTTCTGCTCACGTCATATCACTGCTTTTATAACTGAAAATTAGCAGAGCACTTATAATTATAATTCCAGAAATTAAATTTTAATTTTTCATTCACATTTTACGTAATTTTATTTAAATAATGTGAAATACATAAAAATGTATAAATGTTTATTAGAGAAAAATACTTTATATTCGCTACATATGAAATAACCTCTTTTTATAATGTGCAAAATATCAGTACTTCGGATTGAGTAGATTTTGTGGAAAGCGTACCACAATCCTAAGAAACCACATTTTAAGCAATTCATAAATACATATATTTTTCTCTATGACATGGTACATGTGTCTGCAATTTTAAAGTTCAATTTTAAATCACTCTGTTTATCCAATTCTAATAAATAGTATTTGAATGGAATCATCGAATCGCCTTCTATTTCTTAACAGCAAAATGTGAAGCCTTTTAGTACCTCAGTTACCTTAAATTATATTATATTACATTTATATGTACTAATATTATTGTATAGTATTTAGTATAAAAATATAATTTGTCAAAAATTATACAAGGTATTTCGAAACTCATGGGCAAAAATTTAATGGGTGATAGAAAATAATCTAAACAAGCAATTTTGCCATGCAATGCATAGACGAGGAGCAATCGTGAGCGGAGAACCACTAGACAGCACTGTAATGGAAAGCATAAAGAGCGAGTTTTCTTATCCATCGTCATTTATACCGTGGATTTCAGGAGGCACGGCGCCGTATAATAATCAGGAAAAGGCTATGCCAAAGGTGCTTTATGCTTTCCATTACAGCATCATCTAGCGATTCACCGTTTGCTCTCTGCCTATGCAGTGTATGGTGAAAACTGCTTATTTAGATGTTTTCTATCACCCCTTAAATTTTTGCCCATGAGTTTCTTAACACCTTGTATGTATACTCAGCTCAATGTGACTGATTGGCCTGAAATTCAAGTATACAAGTATTGTCAGTTAGCAGTGATTGAAGCAGCCTGGACGAAAAGTATGGTGTCAGCCAGAAATGCTTAGCGTGGCACACAATGTGTTACGCAAGATCCAATTCAACATGATATTTTTGTATATGTCTGTTGCAAATGTTGGAAATTATCTAGATTTTATTATATAACAGCATTTTTAATGCATGTGCAACATGAATTGATAATATCATAGGAAATTTTAAAAATTCGTGCGTGATGGCAATACTTTTTCTAAAGTTATATGTAGTTGAGACCTTCATTTCACAGCCAATAATTTACAATGAACTCATTATATGTGTATTTGAGAAATGTAAGTATACTATGTTTTGCAGTTGTTGAAATAATTTGTTGTAGTGGTTAAGTACTTTGAGAAACAATTTTGGCGTGTGTGTGCTGTATTATTTATATAAATAATATGTATAATTTGTTGTACTTGTATTCTTACTGTAGCACAAACTTATATTCTGATCATAAATAACAAAAGTATAAAATTAAAATAACTTAAGCGAAGGACACATTAAGTGAAGGCATTTTGATTTCCCAAACATTTAGTTTATCTCGAATGTTTTGTGTTTGCATGTTGCCTTATATGTAAAAAGGAGCAGGAAAAAAAATCATTACAGACCCTCATTGATTCAATATGGGCTGGAATCAAACTACTGATTGAATTCCTGTAATGAAGATGGTATAACAGTATTAAAATAGTTTGACTTTCCAAGTATTAATACATTGTAATTTTAAAATGTATACTTAGTGTATTGTAAAACAGAGCATTAAGCAATTTATAAGTGTTTCTTATAATTGTACCGAGAAAATATAGAAAGAACAATAACTGATCAAATTTACACAATAGTTTTCCCAGAAAAAGTTTTTGAAAATTTTCTGATATTTGTTCTCACCTATTTATAATAAAAAAAATCGATTGTAAGCACAACTCAGAGGTTAGAATCAAATCATACTATTTAAAAAATATAATGTCTGAGTACGTTTACAGTGATTAATTTTGTTACATCGAAAGGTCTCTGAAATAAATTCTGATACTTTTATGTTTGCATACTTTTGAGTTCAATTATCTTAAAAATACATTTGATAAACAATAGCAAATAATTTCTCCTCATAAAATAGCAATTTTAGCATAAGAAATGAAAAGGAATCAAGGCATTTTGTTTCATATTCATTTAAATCTAAAGTAGTTTTTTAAAACATTAATAAGAACATACATTGATGTATGGAATATAAATTTATTTTTACTCATATACCATTTAGCTGTACTAAAATTTTTTAATATCAATTACGTCAATGTAATATTCGTAGTAATTATAAATCGATTAAATAGAACCTTTTTCAACATTTATTTTCATCCAAGAGAACTCCAACTTCATATTTAACTCACAATTTATTTAATATTTAAATATAAATAGTTCTCTAGTTCATTCTAAGCATTTCCTACCCATTTATTCATGGCAAATAACGAAAATCTGGGAGCGCGAATGAATTTTTTTTTTCATATTACTCATACAATCTTTTCGAAATAAATTTGCGTGGATATCATTAATAATTGGTACTTTTCATTAGGTAGGATATTTTTTTAAAAAATAATATTAAATGCTACTTCTTTGGCCAGAAAAAAAAGTCATTACGTATACAAAAAATGTTTTTGTTATATATATATATATATATATATATATATAAAATTCAATTTTGTTCTCAAACTTCCCCCTTTGTGTTTAATAGAGGAATATTTGTTTAATTTTCATTGGATAAAAATCATACAGCTTGAAGTTTTAGATAAAAGGCAAATGAATTCATGCAAGCTTTACGTTTTTTTTTATTTCTTCTTTTTATTCCTGTTTAAAAAACTGATCATTTGTTCACAATAAAGATATAAATTATGTATAGTAACTTTAATCTTGAGGTTCATGCATATACAGAGTTAACAAATACTTAAAGCGAAAATTTTAAAGAGAGAAATTACGAATAGAAAGGAAAATTCAGTCACACACAATGATGGCTTATTCTTCAGGAACGTTGCTTCAAGAAAGTTTGTGGTTTTAAGAGTTTATGTGTCATATAAATTTTAGAATTTCGAAATTTAAGAAAAGGAAGTTCAAATGCAATATTTTACATTGAAGAAGAGTTTTTGATATAAAACTTTTTAATATTAATATTTCATTTAAGATATTCAGATAAAATTATACCTACAAAATTTTAATTATAAAATATTTTGGCTAAAAACATTACTTAAGTATTTACTTTTCGGTCATAAGAACTGATTTATGTATGTGGTAATAATTCATTGAATAAATTAACAGTTTTCTTAATAAGTTATTTGATCAAGTTAAGTTAGTTATCATTGAAACCAAATAATTAAAGCATTGAAGTCTTTTCAACTGTTATTCTGTGCAACAACAAGACTGAAGAGATCCAGAATACCAAATAATAAAGAATAACTAGTTTTACAATTTTTGGGAATATCATCAAAGAATAGCTGGAGCTAGCAATATTAAGGGGGGAAAACCATTTTTATCAACTATATAAACACTAATTTTTAAAACGGAAATTTTAATGTGATCCTATTAATTACTTTTTTGATTATTCTCTTTTACCGTACGCTCATTAGTTTTGAAAGTCATATTAATAACTATTTCACTAAAATTATTTTGGAATTTTTGTTTATTTTTTAAAGTTTATTTGTAGTTCATCAAAATTTTTGTTTTTCTATATTCTCAAAAAATTGATGAAAGATTGCCAGCTAAATAAAGGTGTTTTTAGGCAAATTCGCATACTTTTAAGTTTCAAGAAGAGATTTAGAAAAAAATTGTATTATTGAAATAAAGAAGAAAAGATGAAGAGCTACGTTTAGAAATAAAACAAGCAATTTGTAATGGCTGTTAAATTACAATTAAAATTGTAGAGATGTAAAATTTAAAAATTTATACCATATAATAATTTCACGAACGTAATTATCCCGTTATAAATTTATAAATAATATATTGCTATTGTAACTGATACAACTGACAAATTACAAACATTTTGAACTGAAAAAGTACAAGATGACTACATCATAGAATCCCATTTTCTTCTAATGGTATTTTGTAACTAAGCTTTTATTCTATAGAAAAGAATTAAAATAATGTTAAACACTTGTGGTTACTACTGTTTAATCGTGTTAAGAATGGTTGATAAAAATCAAACTATTTATTTACCATAGTTAGGTAATGGAAATTGAGACTGCACATATTTATTGTTGCATTATGAGTAAATATGGTTACCATAATCTCTTTCAGTAAACAGTATAGTAAAGGGAGAAGAGAGCTACTTATCAAATATTTATATAATATTTTAAAAAGTTCTATTACATATTGAATGCAATCAATCTTCTTTCCGAATCTCATTCTACGACCTAAAAGTAAACAAAAGATAATAAGCCATTTCTGGCTGCAACACTTTTCTATCATAAAACTATTCACGAGTTGATTTATAAAAATCGAATCTGTTAGCTTCTAAAATAAATACAAAATGTGTATTTAAGGCATTATTTTGATTTTATGGCTTTGATTCTCCATTAAATTTGAGTGGAGTCTACAAAATATGATGGAAGAAAGCTAGCGATAAGATATAGTTAAGTAAAGAGATATTATTTGCTCAATTGGTATGTTTATATTTAATATTTTTAAGAATTGTTTCATTGCAAGTGTTTATACAAAACTCTTTTTGCATTTAATATTTTTATATAGATAACAAAACAATTTTGATGATATTACGCGCACCTTCCCCTCTTTTTAAAACCTGTATGGCTTATGACCATGTGCACTAAGATCACTCAATATTTTTATTTATTTACTATTTTTACAATGCGCAATTTCAGGTCGCTTCTTTGTTTAAAGTATGCACAAAAGAGTAAATATGTATTTTTCACATTACCTACAATAATTAAATGTAATAGATTTTATTTTTGTTTTTTGTACAATTTTTATAACCCCTTTAAATAATATGTTGAAAAATATAATTTCGACTTTAGACTAGTTCGATTTCATAACCTTTTAGAGTCGGAACGGAGTTCGATCGTAAATCAAAGAGACTCTGTATATGTTAAAATTTATTCGTTTAAGAACACACACGAAAATAAATAAACAAAACATTTTCGATTTGCAGAAACCATAAAAATATTTTAATTTTTTTATTTACTTAAAAATTTTAAACTAATAAAAAAATCAGTTTAACATTTTAAAAGAAAATGATTGCTTATAAAAGTTGTATTTAAAATCAACAAGACGACTGTTGGTGACAGACCTTACAAATTTGAACCTTCTTCGAGGATGATGGCCACGGTAGCCGAGTAGTTGTGGTAGTGAGCTCGCCGTCGTCTATTCGTGAGTTCGAGTCCTGATGCCACTAATAACCCACCGTGTAGCGGGGATGACGTAAGTTAAATCTGTTGTGACTCTTAAGTCCTCTCGAATGCATGGTGGGGAAGCTTAAAGAGGGATGGATGCCAACTCAGGTGTTGTCCATATAACTTGAACGAAGTTCAAAATTGCGAGGTTCGTCGCTGATAACCCTCGTGTTGCTTCTAAAGGCGAAGTTAATAAACAATAAATCAATTGGTTGAGCACGACACTTGCGCTGCCACCACACTCTACAAACTTCTACACCATTCCAACGTTTGGTTATTGAGTTTCGGTAGATTTAACGTGCATCTGCCCTGCCACTTGACAGATCTTTGGTGATATCAGGACTCTTTTTCATGTCTCGAAGGAAACAAACACCGGTCATAAGGTTGCGACCATGACCACTCGACTACAACGCCATCAAAAACGTTCAAGAATTTTATATCCTAGAATATAAAACTGAAAACAATTATCTTTAAATTTATTTTTCATGAATTTCTTTTCTTTTCTTGAAGCATAGCTTAATTATAAAAAAATAAAATATTTACGGTGAAAGTGAGGTATTATTAGCTTCTCTTTTATGTAATGTAACATGATGATTTTAATATTCTAATACATCTGAAACTATTAATCATGTGTTTTAAGGTGACATTTTAATACCATGTTTGATAGTTAATTTAAAGTAATGAAATTAGAAAAGTATTCTTTAGAATCAACTTATTATAATTTTGTGTGATTGACAACGGGAAGTGAAGTAATTTTGAGTTGGTAAGTAAATTTTCTTATATCGTCTACGGGCAGATTTTGCCCGTTATATATTGCGAAAACAAAAGAAATATTAGAGTAGTTGACAAATTTTTAAAAATTCGGTTCATGATATGAAATCGAAAGAAAATTGTTTTTTTATTCTTTAATATTGGGTAATATACTACTCTGATTTATCACTAAAAATGTTTTGACACTAGGATGCAAAACTTATCGCTGGTGATTAAGCAATTATCAAAACTCAAAGTACAAAACTCAATCCACTCTAAATATATAAACACAATTAATAACAAAATTAATATTTAATTAGAATAGTACAAATGATGGTTCTTTTTTTGTGTGGAACATATATTTTAAGCAAGTGGAATTAATGATTGTATGAAGATATCAAGCAAGTATTGTAAGAAAAAAAAATAAATTTTCTGTGTTGCTAACAGAGAGGAATTAACATTACTGATTTTCTAAGCGATAGTATTTTACTGTCATGCTATTGAAGTTTAGTTACATCCTAAGTTTGTTTTTGATAGTAAAACTAATTGCAGCAACCGCTCATCATTATTTAATTCTGCAGACGTGAAGTTGTTAATAAGGTCACGAATCCAATTAAAGAGACTTCAAAAAAAAAAAGACAGCACAGTTTATTAACTATCTTCCTAAGACATGTATAGTTACTCTCTCCCTCTCTCTCGATTCTCTTAACTCGCTTAAATATTTTCTTATAATTAAACAATAAAGTCTTAGTTTACCAATTCATTCACACCGAGTGAGACACTTCTTGAATGCAACAGATTCTATTCCTATTATTCTAACCAAGGGTCCCTTTAAACTAATTTTACAACAAATGATTAATTACAGAAATTCATTCCATTTTAACACATCTATCAGCCCAGTCGAGATATAATGCTTCCCTTTTTCTTTCCATCAATTCCATTTCGTATATATCAATATCTCTAATCCAATCTATTACATTTCTAATCTTCATCTAATTTGACTAAGCCCGTTTCATATGATTGGCAAGGAGTTAGAATTGTATGCAATTCAAATTATTTAAGTATCCAAGGTTATTATAAAGCTTGATCCGTGTCTTGTTAAGAATTTAAAGGAGCATAGAATAGCTATTTTAAAATATTTTCTTTCTCGCTGATACTCAGAGTCATAAAAGTTCCCATATTGACGATTTGTAAATTTGTATTTCAAAAACAAGGTCCTTGAAAACAGTCATTTTTATATTAATGGCGAAAAGAAATCCTAACGTAACCCAGAAAAAAAAATTGAACTTACATTGACAAATGTTCAAAATATTCGCCCCCTTCTAGGAGGCAAACTCAATCGCGCATGCTTTGAGAAACACGTTTTAAGATGCTGATGGTAACTGCATGTTTCCTATGAGTGATATGGTAACTTTCATTTAACCTTTTGTTTGGAGATCATTTTCAGAAACTTTGTTCCGTTAATATCCCAAGAGAAGAAAATTCAGGGAATGCTCAGATCATGAAGATGAGGTTTTTGTTTCAGATAAGATGGTACAACATGTCATGCGAGTAATGAAACCTGGACATGTTTAAATTTTTTTTTTGTTCGCAATCGATTTATTTTAAGAAATCTAAACTGATTGACTTTTTTCTGTGAGGATATTTAAGGAAGAAAGTTTATGAAAATAATTTTCAAACAATATAATTTGAAAATTGCCAAATTACTCAAAGTATACAAGAAGTCACTCCAAGTATTTTGAAACGTGTTTCTCAAAATATGGGCAAACGAGTTCAGCTTTGCCTCTTAGAAAGGGGTAGATATTTTGAACATTTGTTGTAAATGTGAAGGTTCAAAATTTTTCATACTTTCTGTTAGAATTCCTTTTCTTTATTAGCATTAAATTAATTATTTTATACTTTATTTGTATATATATGTAATCATTTTTTTTTTAATTTCCAATTTTTGATAAATATTTCGGAAGTCCGCATGTATAAAAAAAATACATATAACTCATTATATTCTCATTCCGGATAAGACTTTATTTTATGTAAATACATTTATGATGGATTAGTGTTATGCATTTATCACAAGATTTGGAACTGGGGTGTATAATTTTCATAACTTTTAAAATATGCGTTGTTGATATTAGCACAGTTTTACTTATAAGCAGATTAATTTCAAAACAATGAACTTCAAGGGCTAATGATAAAATATTTTGGAGAGAATTATGACATCAAAGTACCCAATTTTTTTTAGTAATTTTTTTTTTTTTTTTTTTTTTTTTTTAATCTTTAATTTCCATGCTTTAAATTTTTGTTTTGTTTTGTTTTGACAAAGATTAATTTCTTATATAATATCGTTTCCTAAGGATGTAAAGAACTGATACGTAAAGAAACTATTAAAAAAATATCTTTTATTTAAAACTCTTTAGTACTCACGAACGAATGACATTCGGGTGCAAGTAATTTACATTTTTCTCATGTCCTTTATGAGTCGGGTAACTTCAAAAAATTTCCGTTACTAAAATATAAAGAACTTTAGGTTTATAGAGAACGTGCTAAACTTATATACAAACTTGATAAGATTTATCGTACAGATGAACTGACATTTCTATATAATAATGAGCAAGAAAAGGAGACAAAAACGAGGAAGTAGACTCGTTTTTACTGTAAGAAATGCTAATGGTAGATTATACGCACTAACATATTTTACGTTGTATATAATTTAAAAGTTGATTTTTTATATTTTCAAGTCGACTTTTAAAAACCTTATTTTTATTTTATTGACTTCAAAATAATAGTTGAACATGAAATAAGAGTTTTGAACTTAGATTCCACACAAAACAAGATTATGTAATAAAATGTAACATGCATTTAAATATTTTTAACCAAGAATTTGTATTTGGATTCGTTGTTGGCGAAAAGAAATAAGAATTAAGGGACTGAAAATTCACAATTTTTGATTCTTTTGTTTGAACTATCTCCATAATTATTTTTACAAATTTAATATGAGTTTATCTTGAAAACAATATACTGTTTTCTTGTGTTAACTATATTATTTAGCTTTGTTTTATAAGCATTTACTTACAAGTATTGAACATTTGGTTTCCTTATTTCTTTTCTGTTACTTTTGTAACACAAATTCTTACCAGAATCTCAAAATTTGAGAACTACTTTCTTACGAAAAATTTATATATCAGAATACAATTTTTACAAAAATGTTCAAAATTCTTACCTTTGGGCATAAGGACAGCTTTCCATATATTCGAATGTAATAATCCCTTATTAAAGAATAAAATCTGATTCGAGAGGTTTCAATACCGGTGGCAACACCGGAAGCATAGAAAATGCCTGATATTTCACTCGTTATTTGACTCCCCATTTCCATGACGTCATCGTGCTCTTTTTGGATTATTGTGGCCACTCACACACACACAAAATTCACGATATTGTTCAGTGATCAGCCAATGTTAGAAAATCTTTGCCAATGAAAAGATTGGAAAATATATCAACTATGTGATGCTGCATAAATTATTATAATTTTATCAAACTGTATTAAAAAAACAACGCTTATCTCATAACTTATAACCAGAATAAATTTTTGAAAGAGATTTGTATGGAATGAAACTTTTCATTTATGAATAAATTTTATTTTTCATTGTAAATATTTATTTCCGTAAAGAATGATTATTGCTTAAAAATATAGTTTTGATTAATTGATTTTTTAAAAACTATTTAGGGAAACAGTTTCATTGAGAAAGAATTTTGCACTAGAAGTCTGTCAAAACTAACACCACGTGTAAGATGGTTGAAATGCATGATGACTGAATTCGATATTATCAGTAGTTATTTCATGATTTTCACCAGGGACAAAAAGCTACAATTTGGGCAAGAGCAAAAACAGAAGAAAATATTTTTCTACAAAGCAGAACTATACTCTTCTGTTAAATCTTGACCATAATTAGGTTTTATGTATCAAAATTGTGAAAAACTAAAGGAGCAAATTTTCAAAACTATTGGAGCAACTGGAAAGAGCAGAACCAAAAAATTTCTTTTTCTAAGCAGAACGATATTCTTTCAATAAATCTTTCACACATTTAGGTTTTACATATAAAAATAGATGAAAATCAAGGGATTAATGATACCAAAATGATGTCGGAAACTTTTTATCTAAATTTATTAATAAAGTTTCACATTTTAAAATAAATTATTTTATGTTTCTAATAAATCTTTTATTTGTATTATTGGAAGCTAGGCTCTGTTTAAAATTGTCAAAATTGGAAAATTTAAATATTTAAGTTTCAAAGACGGAATCCCTTTGTCATATCCGAAATTTGTGTGATTTTTTTCAAACTATTATACAATTTTACAATTAAAATATAGTTTTTTAATTCAGGAAGAAAAATACTGATACTCCTATGTTCATTTTATTCTTTTGCATTTACATTAAAAAATTTTCTTATTATAATAACAGAATTATTTACAGATATAACGATTTAAAATTATTTATGAATAATAAGCTGCATGATTAAACATCGAAAGAAGAGGATAAAAAAACAAGCTTGATAAAAACAAGCTTGAGGCACGCATTAAAGATTAAAGTATTAAATCAAATTATCTCTTCGTTGAGCGTAAATTATAATAATTATTTAACGAACTGAGCAATCATATTTTTATATAATAAAAAAGATCGCATTCTAAATTAATACATTTGAGTAAAAAAAAAATAATGACAATCGAAAAAACAATGTAAACATCAAATATCAAATAATTTATTAAAGATTATATCTATAAAATATTATTTCCAAAGTAATATTTATACAATGACTCTCATTTTTGAAAGAATTTTTTTTCATGCATGCATTGTTTAAAACGATTAAATTTTGAGGAAGGGTTTATAGAAAAATATAACCAAAAATACTTTAATTTCTCTTCATAATAAAGTCATGATTTAAAAAAAGTAATTCTACCAGGAATTTATTCATTCTATATTAGTAGCAAGAAAAGTTAATTGTCACTGATGATTCTTTCGGCTGGAATTATGTTGACAATCGTGCAGTTTTTCGTCAAAAGACCATGAAGTTAAAGATATTTTTCCTGTATATGAAAGATTTATATCAGTAAAATGAACAGAGAAAAGTAAATTATGAATAATTTTTAGAAATCACAGAATGAGTTAACAACATTTCTATTTTAACAAAAGAAAAAAAAATCTTTGATTTGCTATTCAGTTGAGCTATTTTTATTCTTAAATTATATTTGTTACATACAACTGATTTTTTATAAAATGACAATTTATTTTTAAAATAATTCATTGCTTCAAAAGCTGTAAAAAGTGGCAATGAATTTTTTTACTAAGTTGTTTTTGTGTAAGCATAATTTATGAATAATTTTGTGAGTATGTAGTTTGTTCTTAGTAATAAACTTCTAGTTTCTCGTATGAAAAGTAAATTTTGGTAAGTGTTCATAATTCCATTAGAGTCAATAAAAACTCAATTTAATTTCGAAATGATTGAAAACTTGTTTGCGAAATTTATGTTAATTACTTATTATTAGTTAATAAGAGTTTTCTATTGAAAGAAAATGTGATTTTTTTTTCTCATTTTAAAATTCTTTTGCACCTAGTTTTTTACTGTATTTCGTATAAATTAGTTAGAATCAAATTTTGGAAAATATTTATTTTATTTAAATATGAAATATTTAATTCTTTTAAATATATATATATATATATATATATATATATATATATATATATCCTTTATTAATGTAATATGGGTGCAATACATATACTATAAGTTTTTTTTTTTTAATAATTTTTATGAAATAATTTTCGGATCATATGCTTCAGAAATCGTATGATTTATTCAATCATAACTCCGTTTGAATAAAAAAAAAGTTTGAAAGTTATTAAACATTATACTGATTTAAATTAAGAGAACACTAGGTACGAAAAAAGGTCAATTTCCTGAAAAAAAATATCGTAAGCACATATCTAATATTAACTTTGAAAGTTATTTAAATTTAATAATTTTTTCAGCAGTCTAGTGTCTTTTAGTTATGGGTCTTAGTGCTTTTAATTGTTCTTCCTTTTGATTCCATTTATTATTGGAATACGCACACACACACACATATATACATACACATAAAAAATGATTAAAAATTTTTGCATAAAAAATCTTTTAAAATTTGATTTCCATAAAGCAACAACTAAATATACATAAAAAAAAACTGCAAACTGTTTTAATAACTAAAATTAAGCATTCTTTTTTTAAAAAAAAAACAATCTCACAATTCTCACGTTTATGATGTAAACAAATATTAAAAATATTTGTACTTAACACCATAGTAATTGAACGAAAAGTGAATATTTTATCATTTTATGCTCCAAGTTCCTTTAAGATTTGTAAAAATGGTCTTTTATTTTATTTTTCTGATAACATTTCTTAAACTCCTTTTCTAATATTATGTCGTTTTTAGAAGTTAATAAAGATCTAATTCTAACAAATTTAACTAACAAAACTAAAAATATAAGTCAAATCCATAACAAATTTTGAGTGACACTCAAGACTAAAGTTTTAAAATTAGGATTTACAGTTTCTCATTTCAATACTCCTTTTTTCATTAATCTCTATTACTCATAACATTGTAAGGTAATAAAATCATTACTCTTTTCAAATAAGTGAGTTTTCTCAAAGTTTCCGTACTCACAATGCGAAGTTTACTATACAAAAACAATCACTTTTACATTAATTATTTTATGTTAATGGTGAAAAGCACTTCTAGCGTTAAGAAGGGAAAATATTATTTTTGAACTTATATTTATAACAAATATTCAAAATGTTCAATACTTTCTTGGAGGCAAAGCTTAATTCACTTGCACATATTTTGAGAAACTCGTTTCAAGATACTGGGAGAAACTACTTGTATTCTTGAGTAATGGCAACGTTCAGATTATCTATTCTTTGAGGTTTATTTTCATAAGCTTTTTTTTTTGAATATCCCCACAGTAAAAAGTCAAGGAATGTTCAGATCACGGGATTGAGGGTACCAAAGGTTTCTTGATATAAGTCGACTGCAATATATATATATATATATATTAAAGCACATTCCTTATTTTATTAATCGTATGGTATATTGCTCAGTCACATTTGAGCCAAGAACTTCATTCTCCTGATCTCAGGATCTTCGGGGATATCAACAGAAGAAAGTTTCTTTAAATAAACTCCAAGCAATAGATGATCTGAAAATTACTATAACACTCAAAGGAAACAAGAAGTTATCCCCAGCACCTTGTCAAAATAAGTACAAACATTTTCTACTTTGTCTCCTAAAAAGTGAGGGATATTTTGAATATTTGCTGTAAATGTTAGTTCAACTTTTTCTACGTTATGTTCGAAGTATTTTTCACCTTTAGCATAAAAACATTTTTTTAAAAGAAGTTTATTGCTTTGAATAATAAATTTACAAGTCGTCTATGCGGGAACTCTTAGGACACCTTATATATATGTACATATGTATATTCTTAATTTAAATTTTGGTTTTCACAATAGATATTTGTAATTTATTTTGAATTTAAATTCCCACACACATGTTAAAAATTATATCTAATTAACATTAAATCTTCCATAGCAAATACCAATGAATTCAAAGGAATAAACATTTCACGATCACAATTGTTCTGATTTTCCTTAGTTTTTGGAAACCAGTGTGAATATATATGTATCATAAATATCTGAATGAAAATAAAAATTGCCTTATCATATTTGAGGCACATTACTTCTTAATTGTTGAGTCTTCTTTTGTGTGGGAAAATCTGGAAAGACCTTTCTCTGAAAGAAAATAAGCGGAAAAAATAATAGAATAAAGTTTTTGTTCACAATTATTAGAATTATTTAACTTAAGCGTGTACTTACAAACAATATTTTGAAAATAATAATAGAGTATTCTGAAAGAGAAATAAACGAGATATTAATCTAAGAATGGTTATAATTCAAGTGATTACTAAGTTATAATTATTAATTATATTCTTCATCTTTTTTTGTAAACATTTATGCATACTTGATGAAATATACTGGATTTTTTTAATTAATATATTATATAGTTCTCAATATAAATACAACTTTCTCTAAATATTATTAGACAAAACTGACGTCAAATGGATTTATTACTTGAAAAATTCATTGCTTAGATTAAGTTACTCTAATCTCAAGAAAAAAGAAATAATAACATTTTTTCATTTTTAATAATTGTTCATAAATTCCATTTCAAGTGTAAATGTTATTTTTGTATGAGCAGATGCGTGAAAAATACGCTGAAACATAATCGTTTTTTTATGGTTCTGGAGATAAAATTTACTTTTTGTCTTGGTTTTTATGACATTATTTTGTTCAATCTTTGTTATCTCAAATTTACGAGCTCAGTAGAAGATTTAGGGTAGCGACTAGTTGCATTTTTTTACTGCATAGGAAAGTCGATTAGAATTTGAAAAGTGAAACTTTATAGAGATTTTTAATCAAGCAATAAGACTGAAACATTTTCGTCAAATTTATCTGAAGTCGTCCTGTAATAACATAATATTAACATACTTTATTAGGAAAAAACCCCGTTTTACACACATTTTTAAATGAACAGAAAAAAATCGTGCGCAGCTCATTTTTAAATGAATATAAGTAAAAAAAAATTTTTTTGCTCACATTTTAAGCACGTAAATAGAAAATAGAAAAATAAAATAACCACAGTCTAAATGGAGTTATATTCAAAAGATTAAAATAGAATTTCGACGGTCACGTTTAAAATAATGATTTATGCTTTAAATAAATTCTAATAGAATAATTTCTTATTCATACTTTTACATAAAAATGGAATTTTTTGCATGTTTTCGGTGATTTATTTAATGGAATTGCTCATAATAATAATTCTCAATTTGTGGAACGTGTGAATCTAAGGATACGCGAGCAGTTTCTTAGAGTTTCTTCATAAAAATAGGAGTCTTCACTGAGAAATGAATGTCGAAATATCTATATAAACAACAAATGAAGGAGTATGAGTCTCTCTCTCTCTTTATATATATATATATATATATATATATATATATATATATATATATATGTAATTAAAGTTTATATTTAAATGGATAATATTACTTTTTTTAAAATCACATATTAACTGGGAAGTTATTTCAGAATTTAGCATTAAAACAAAATGTAAATATCACAATTGAAATATTAAGAAACAAGACATAAGTAATACCAAAAATAGACAGTTAAAAATTTTAACGCAAAAGGGAAAGATGATGCATTATTCAAATGAATGATGCATTATTCAAATTTAACCATAAAAGAAAACTATAAATTTATAAGATAGTAAATTAAAGGAAAAGCAAATAGAGACAAAAACCATAAATATCAAAAGAAATGCAGCATTTACAATTTTTTTTTTATAAAAAAAAAACCAAAAATTAGAAGAAAAAACAAAGCATTGGAAAATAACATATTTGAAGCTGTAACGTGCTCACACACAAACACTCATCGTGAGTAATATCTAAGAATCTAATTGTTGTGAAGGGATTTAAGAAATCCACACCCTGTTTACTTTTGTGGTGCGTGTGACTTTTAAGACATCGAAGAAATACATTGATAAGAAAAAGTTTTTCTAAATATGCAATTCAGAGGATTTTAAATATTTTTATATAAGTTTTATACAGCATTTTTTATAATTTAGTACTTATTTTCAACTATATAGAAACTTTTCTATAGAATAAAAGAAACTGCCTATATGTTTTGTTTCTGATACCAAATTAAATAAGAAAAATAAAATTAATAAGCATTATTTAATATAATTTGGAGTTATTGGATTATAATTCAGAATCCCCCATAAAGCACCTTTTTAAATGGACATAAATACGAGAAAAAACGAATTAACAATAGACTAAGGGGAGCTATACTAAAATAATTAAAATAAATTTCGACAGTGATGTTAAATATTTAAAATAGAAACATAACAGTTTCTATTTTAAATACATTGCTTTACAATAATTTCTTATTCATACTTTTATATTAAAATGAAATTATTTTTTTTCTTGTATGTTTTTTTGTATGATATACTTAATTCCATTTCTCATAATAATATTTTTCAAGTTGTGTCGTACGTTGAAAAGTGCACCAACACGGTTTCTTCTCAACAATATCTTCATTGAGAGGCAAGTCTCGAAATATTTGCATAAACAACAAATGATATAGTAACTAACCGAAAAAAGAAATCAAGTTATTTTTTTTATTTTGAAATTCTTGGTGAGTAATATCTACGAAGTTTATGTTATGAAAAGATTTTTATTAAAAAATAGTCTCACACTGTTTAATTTTTTAATGAACGTCACTTTTAACTTACAGAAGAAACGAATTTAAAAGGAAAAAGGTTTCGCATTAGTCAATTCAGAGCATTTCTTAAAAGTTTCTGATGAAGATTCACTCATTATTTCGCACAAAACTTCGGCCGTACACAAACCCCGTTCGGCTTCACGCAAAAATTCGACTTGTACACTTTTCCGCAGATTAAATGAAGAATATGGGTCTTGCTTCTAATTCCAAATAGAATTAAAAGTAAATATTACTTAATATAGCCTGGGGATCTTATATTTCATCTCATGATCTCCCCCGCCCCCAAATAAACTGAAATTATACACTCCTAAATTAAACTAGTGACAAAGACTCCTGGTTAGTTTATCATTTTGTTAGATTCGAAATGTAATAATAACATACTTCGACAACTAACATTTATAGAAGGTCAGTTGCTGTATAAAGTTTCCGAAAATCAACATTTCGAGATATTATACTTTGAGGGTTCATTAGAGTACCATCCATGGTCAAGGAGACAACGGCTAAGGCCTTGGGGTTTATTATGGAGCAAACCTGAGAATTGCTAACTTATAAATGAGTAAAATTGCTCATCAAATTTATTTGAATGAGATAAAAAAATTCTCAAACATTTAATACTGAATATATAAGTAGTCCAAAGTCAAATACAGAAAAAGAAATAAAGAGAAAAAAAATTAAGTTTATTCTTCAAATCATAATTGTTTATTAACGTCGCACTGAGAAGCAATATGAGGGCTACTGGAAACCAAAATTCGCAGTTTTGAGTCTGTGTCAAATGACGAGGACGACACCTGAGCTGGCATTTTCCTCTCTAATAACTCAACACCACGCCAGCGGGAGGACTTAGAACCTCAACCAGATTTAACGTGCCTCCACGGCATCAGGACTTGAACCCTCTATTCTACGGAAACAAAGCTGGCCACTAGGCAACCACGGGTTTCTTTGGTAACCGATATAAGCCTAAGCATTGAGTCTATATATTGGATAAATATATAGACTCGGATATTTTTCTCCTAATATTGTAATTACTGAAGCGGTCAAACTTCAATTTTCGAGCATGCGTCACTAAAAAGTTCCATTACTTAGTATTCACACTTGGTACCATCTTCAGAGAGATAACTTGAACATTCACTACGTAGCTAATCTTTCCTTTGGTTCCTGAAAGATAAGATAACGTTTAGACATTAAAAAGTATTAATAAAAAGATGATATACTTAGTAGTTAAATAATAATGTTAATTAAATAGAGCAAGGAAAAAAATATTTAAGCTAGTCGACGAAGACATTTTTAGATATTCTCTAAAGATAATGAAGTAACAAAAATATTATAACCGTGTAAAAAGAAATTAAAATTCATTTCATATTTCATATTTGTGACTTATAGAATATTAAGTAATTCTACAATTAAATAGATGGTGTAATATTTTGTGAAGAGATTTAAATAATATGAATATATTTAAACTTATATACATAAATTTATAACAGTATCGTTCTAACTAGTATTCTTCAGCCTGAAATATTTAAACTTAAATTTATAACAGTGACAATTTACTTACTAGTTAATTTTATGTAACGAATGACAAATGATAGTAAATTTTTTCTTGTGGATTTAAATAAAAATGCATACTTTAGTTATATTTACATTTCCATAAATATTTATATTTTCAGAAAATAACCATGTAAAATTTAAAACATTTCAACAAATGTAAAACGTTTATATATCTGGACATACTTTTTCAAATAAACATTTCATATATATTTATATTTATGCATTTGTTCAGATTAATTACAAAGATTTAAAATCGAAAGAAAAATACAGTTTTATTTTGATATTTTTCCCTTACGCTTTTACTTTTCAGTCGCATGATTTCTTATACTCTAAATTTTTCCACCATTTCAAACAACAAAAACCTTAATTTGATTTTACTTATAGCAAACACAATTATTTTAAACATCAAGAATTTAACACTGAAGGTAACTGAGAGGCCTTCTACACGGAAAAAGAAACTTATTTTACGCCCAGATTAAATATTCTTCACTTTTTAAAATTAAAAGCATCGGAAGACATATTTTAACATTTATATATCTGTACAATTGAGTATTATCTGTTCACGCAAAAAAAAAAAAAATTGCACTTGTAGACAGAAATATTTATATTTGAGCAGTTAGTTATCAATAGTTATATTACATTCGTAAGAATCGAATAATTTGAGATGCATTTTGTGCAAAATCTATTGCATTTATAATTTAAAAAACTCGCAAAGAGCTTAAAAATATGACATTCTACACATTGAACATATTTATAATTTCAAACGTTAGATTGAAATTTGAAAAAGAAATTTTAATTTTATGATTCAAATTTCTCAGAAGTTTTTTTATAAATATTGTGCAATACTCAAAATTAGTGAGTGTTTATCAGGAAAAAAAATCACAGAATAGGAAACCATCTCATTTCATAATATGCAAAATACTAGGACTGTGGATCAAGTAGATTTTGAGAAAAATGTACCAAAATCCTATAAAAATCCACATATTGAGAAAAACGCAAGTACAGTATTTTTTCTCTGTGGCGCAGCACGTGTGTTAACAGTTGTGAAACTCAATTTTCGAACTTCTATTTAATTAAAATCATATTACAAATATATTCATGGAATCAACGAAATGCTATCTGTTTTTTTTAACAGTAAAGCAAGATTTTTTAAAAAATGTAAAATTTGAAGCATTTTAGAGTCTCAATTACCTTAATAATTATTTAATTTTGAGATATTTATCATGACTATCATTACAGAATTATGAAAATTAGTTATTTCACTACTTTTCACGATTGCTTAGAGAAACAAATGTAGCCTTTTAAAAATATGTAAATAAATAAGTTAATGAAAATCCACTTTTCATTTCTTTTTAATTATTTCAATCTTCACGCGACGGCAGATGTTTAATCCAAGCTGGCTCTAATAACTCATACACACATTACCAAGTTTATTGTGATAAATTCGAGATTTTTTCTCACTACAAAATACAGTAAGTGCTCTTCAATCCGGTATTTGATGACTTAGCACGTTCTATAATCCGGTACCGATCAAGTGTTTCGCTTGGATTCAGGCATTTATTGACCTTGACTGCCGGGTAGCGACACAGAACTACTCGCATTTGCATCCAGTATTTATCGTACCTGCCAGTTTTGATTTCAGTATAGTTCTTTTCTTTTAGTGGGTTACATTTCACGTTTGCACAATATTTCAAAGGTGTAAATACGATGTACTGTACAGTAAAATGTTCTTGAAGTCCAGGAGATGTTCTTCCGGTGCTAATAAAATTAATAAGTATGAGACTAGAGTATTTGTAACAACTTGTCTTAACTATCATTGTACTGTGTTTGTTTTTCTTCTGTGCTTTCTATCATTTCAAAAAAATTCATTATTAATCAAATTAATCATTGAAATTTTTTTATCGAGTGTGATTTATCTGTGGTATCTTCGTTAAAACTATATTGATAGTTGCTGATTCCAGCGCAGTCGTGGTCCCGAAACGTGCTAAAGAGCAATAACTCTAAGGAGATATAAAAGACTCAAAGTTGAATTCAACTTAAATTATTTAAAGTTGAATATAATAAGATTTATTTGATAAATAAATTTCATATTATATTCATGATACATGCAGTAATTTTACGGCTCTAGTGTGATGTATTACATTCCGAAATCCAATTACATTAAAAGTCCCATAAATGCGGTAAACAGAAATTTAGTTTTTATGCAAGCGGGCTGAATGGAAATTTTTTTTACTTGAGCATTTCTTATTTATTAACTGCATGTAATAAACACCTTTAATTGTCAAAAGAACTAAGGTTAAGAAATATCAGGAAAAATCTTTAATGACAATCTAATTCAAAAGATATAATAAATATCAAGTCATTATTATAAATAATTTTTTATTATAATGATTAGAAGAAAAAAAGGAAACGTGAAAAGATAAAGTTTTCATAAAATTCCTGTCGAAGTTATGTAACAAATGATGCTCTAAATATATTTTTTTTTTTAAATCAAATCCATTTTTAAATGTAAATTAATTTTGAAATAGAAGTGAATAATTCTGAAGTGAATTTATGAATGTTTAATAAGTGTGTTTTAATTGATGTTAATTATTGTGTTCGTTAAATCTTATAAAATCTGCAATGAATATCATAAACTTAAAAACTAGAATTAAAAATGGTAAATGTAATGAATGTAAAATTATCATGATTACTTCTAATTAACTAATCTGTGTCAAACAGTTCTTAGTCAACCTTGAAATGTTACGGTTAATATAAGTGGGTCAATTTGAATCTATAAATAATATTAACAGCTTGAGTGTGTTTTCGGAATAGAGATATTTAGGTGAAATGAAAGCTAATACGTAACTTGAGTATAACTGAAAATTCAAGAATACCTCTAGAAATAAATTTTCTTAAAAGAAAGCTACATTTTTTATGACTTTTTAAAATATTTTCAGGAATAATATGGCATTTGAAGCATGAGGAATTAATTTAAATATGGAATTATTTTAAGATGAGTAATTTTGGTCTCAATTTAAAGTAATTTTTCTTGAATATGAAGTGACAATATAATGAAACAAGTATTTGAAAAGTATTCTCTCGCGGAACATATTAGAGAAGATTAATATTATAATGGAGGGAGATTGTGCTTTTAATATCTAAGTACACATAACGGCTATTTCAAAATGTGTGCAATTTTGTTTATTTCTTTTACGTAAATTCTATACTGACATATAATTTTTTTGACATATAATTAGTTATTTATTAGCGATATGGTTGAAGGGATATGGTATTCGACGTTAGTGATGAAAATACATTTATAGTTAAACATTTCTGAGTGAAAAAATGAAAGAAAAGAAAATTAAACATAAAAATATAATTTTTTTTTATTTGATTAATACCTATATCAAAAATTTATGTATCCTAAATATACTTTTGAATTTGAAAAATAAGTTATCTACTAGTCTATTGAATTTAATTTAAACAATCGTATTTGCGCAGAATTTAAATCTTTGAAAAGAGATTATCGAATATAACTAGCCGTTTGAGGGGGATCCTTTAAGGACAAAATGTGCTCTGGTCTTCCGTTGAAACTGAATTAAGATAACTTTTCATGTTCAATTTGATATTTTAAAATATAATAAAGCTCTCCTTTCCCCCTTAATTTTTCAAACTTGCTTCAAGTTGAAGCATAAAATTGCATGAAATAGTTCAAAACGCTTAGGTGAATTTTAATAATATAGAAAATTACGTCGTTAGTTTTGAATATCGGCTGGTGTCAAAAAATGAGTTTTCCCTGCTAAATATTTTATTATTGTTGCTAACACATCGCTTCAAAGGTTCTGGAAATGCCTTAAAATTAGTTTCAAAAGTTTTATAAGCATTTTTTTAAAATAATTTAATCAAAACAGCTTCTGATTAATTTTTTTTTAAAAAAAGTTTTTTGAAGATATAATTATTGATATTTATATTAACAAAATATCTCAGATTAACAAAACAGCAAGTTATACGTAAAAATATATCGAAAATTTTTCAGTGGGCATATCAAAAGAAGTCCCGTATCAGATGAGATAAACTGAGACAACTAAAATGTGTAATTATTCTTAATAATCTTTTCAAACTAAGTAACTTCAGTATTTAGATTGAGCTTTTGAAGTAATCTTAAATTCAAAAAATCTTTGAAAAATATTCTGATTTTAAAATTAATCAATCATAGAGAATTTAAGTGAAAATCCTGAATGTTATTTTGTAGTTCGTTTTCGCATAATATTTTTGAAGTTTTCTCACATACGTTGAAAATTGGATTCAGAACATGATATGTGTTCATATAATAGAATATTGAATCATAGATTAAAAAACCAGTCAAAAATAATAATTAAAGGAAGTGTAGAAAAGAAGTTGTTTTGATGCAGTTAAGAAAAAAATTGTTATAAATTATTTGGAATTTAATAATCCCCCCAATTGAGGTGTATGCTATTCATTTTGCATAATATTATACCAGGGTTCTTTTTTAAATTCATGCAGAATTTTGAATCATAGATTAAAATCCAATTAATAAAGAATAATTAAAAGAATGACCAAAGAGCATTCGTTTTTTTAATGTAGATAAGAAAAGAATAATTATAGAAATAAGTATCCCGGTGTTTCACTATATGTAAAAAATTTGTACTTAGGAAACGATAAGAAACATAGAAAGATAAAAAGGATATCAAGGAGAAAAAGGCTGCTGCTTTTTAATCGTTATAAATGAAATATAATTCTTAGATTGTACCCTAAAACAGACTTTTTTAAAATTGCATATTTATAAGGAAAAGTTTATTTCTCCCACATCTGAACGCACATAAAGTATACGTTTCTGGAAAAATAACTTCATTTTTAAGCAAACAATTACTTAAAATTTATATCTTTTTCAAAATATTTCAACATTTGAACATTCCTACTACTTCTGTAAATTTTAATATCTTAAAGCGATATTTTCTCAATTTCTCAAATGTTTCTCATAATGTTGCGCATGGATTAGGCTTTAATAGCGTTATTTATATTTTGCAAATTTTAATATCAGACACTAAAAGCAGTAAAAAGAGCTATATTTAATTTTGTGGATTTTTTTTTTTTTTTTAAAAATAACTGTTAATGTAAACCCTTATTATACTTGTATGCATGGTAATATTAAACAATTTATGCAGATCATCAAAATAAATAAATTAAATTAAATAAAAAATAATAAAAAGTTTGCACTAAAAAAAGCCTAAGAGTTTTAATATATCACCGTCATGAAAAATAAAAAACTATAAAAAAGCGGTTAAAAATTTTGAAATCAATAAAAGCAGATTCAGAGCATTTTTAAAAAATTAAATAACTCGCTAAGTAATGTAGTTATAGCTATGAAGTTTCGTACACATATTTATAAAAGTCGCAAAGTTACAGTAAAGCATTAAAATGTTTTCAATAACTTGGTAATTTTTAGTATATTGTATTGCCTAAAAAGTTTTGATATTGAAATATTTTAAATTTACTGTCTAAATACAAAAAAAATTCATAGCATCGTAACATGTTACGTAATGAAAAACTAATTTAACAGGGCTTTCATATGATTATAAGTAATATATTAAATTTAATATTTTCATATTTTTAAGTATAAAACTTAAGTTTATATACAAATCTTTTTGTCAATTTTTGTAGCTAAATTTTTCAAATAGTCTGTTATTTTCCAGAATCAGTTACACGCACTTTTTATTCTTCTACTAATCTTGCACCACTTTCTTAAAAAAAGCATCGAACAAAAGTATCAAATTCGATTATTTAATCCTTCATTTGTAAAGTATCATCCATGAATGGATAAAAATATCTACATTTATGAAATAAGAATATGATATAACAAAAATACGTAGTACAATTTGTATTTTTGATGTAACTGTTGTGTAGGGTTTTAAGAACACCAATTTAAACTGAAAGCGTTTTCTATATTAGAAAGGATGCGATTTAGACATATCTTCCGACAAAGGTAATTTCAATTTGACTAGAACAAGCACATATGGAAGTAGTATATCTATGCAATCGTATCTATCTGTGCAAAATAATTTTATTTCCTTAAGTGGCAAGAGTTTTATTTAAATCAAGAGTCAAAAGAAGCTCCAGGTTTTTGAAATTTGAATACTTAATGACTACTTACGAAATACTTCTTGCAATGTTAGGTAAGATTTTGCGACCCATTTATTGTTGGGAAATTTAGGTTCTCTAATATTTAAATTAAGGCTTCAGGGATGAAGACAGATTTTGAGTCCTAGATTTATAGAAAAATTGATTACTTCTAGAACTCTCTAAAATATGTCACTGCTGCAAATCTTCAAGTAACCTAATATTTCAATTTTTTTAAAGCTATCCTATGAGAAGCGAGATTTGCTTATAATTATGAGCTTTTTAAACACGAAAATATTACTATTTCATTTTTATAGAGATTTAAATTATCATTACAATTATAGAGAGTTTCTATCTCTTTCAGGCCGCGACGTTTTAATTTAATTCTTTTTAAATAATATGGCCCACACATAACAGTTAATAAATCCTGCTATCTTGAAATATTCTTACAAAAGATTATTTTAGTGTTTTTCAAACAATTAAATTTAGAAATTTAGAAATTACGAAATATATTAAATAAAAATAATTTACCATATCGGACGTAAGATCTTTAAAGCAAACAATTATGTTCTAATTAAAATTATATAGTAAGGGAATTGAATGAAATTACCAGGTCATCTTTTAATTATTTGTTTACCCCATTATTTTAATAATAGTTCGTTGTAAAAATAGGCTTTGAAGGATTTTTAGAATTAGTATTATTTGTAAGATTTCGCTTACTACTTTACAAATATTTATGATATTCTTCAAGGGTGTTCTAAAACAAAAATGTCTTCTAACATCATTTGGGAAAGTCAAACATATCTATGACGATCATTTTTACTAGTAAATTAATTAGCCTTATCTTACGTACTATAATCACTAGTATTTAGGTAACATTTGGCTTATTTTGGATTACATTTATTGATGGAACTAATACCGAAAAATAACTATGCCGCTTCTGTGAAAATTCCCTGACATTCAGAGAATTACGAGATTGTATACCTACTTTTGATACCCTGCTATTATATTAGTTGTATCATAGCAGGAACTTCATTTAATTAGGGAAATAAAACTGGACGCTGAGGAAACAGGAAAATTGCCGTAAGATGCTATTTTCTCATGTATCTTCAAGGAGTTCAGAGAGAGGGAGATCTATTTAAAATTAAATAATACTGAACTCTTACGGTTAATAAGGAAACATTGTTGATAATTGGTGTTACTCCATGGTGGGCATAAATTATAACTGTACCATTTGCAAATTTTTTTCTCGAAGTCAAATACATGTAAAATGAATAGTCAAAAAAATTAATTTTAGATATTTTCACATGTATTTAAATTTTTTTTCTTTTCAGTAGATGATTCTACTCAGTAAAATTTAAATTAAATTCTAAAAAATCAAACAAAAAATATTCAAATATTTTACGATGTTATTTAAGAAATTATTATAAGTCTCGTAATGTTTTAACAAGATGTTTAATTATACTTGCTTTTAACGAAATTGCTTAAATTTGAATTATTTATTTTTAATCAAAGTATATAACTCATTGGTTTTGTAGTGTATTTAAGATTTCCTCCCTTTTCACATATACATAGGAAATTGTTTTGGTTATTAGATTGGAAATTGCATAGATTTCGAAATTTTTGAATAACTTTTATTTGTCATATTCTTTGACTGTCACTGCTGATAAATATAACACTTTTAACATTGCTGATTGAAATAACTAATACTTATTTAGAATCACATTCATAAGAAGTAACTAAATTTAAAGAAATGAAAAATTATACAATTAGTGATTTAAAAATCATTCTAACATCTTTGCTCTCTGAGGATTTTTTACTTTGTTGAAACAAATTTTAAATTTAATTATTCTTCTGTTACGAATATGTTTTTGATTTCACAGTAGGAAGTTAGAAGCAATGTTTTAATGCAAGGTATCACAAAAAAGAGAGATTTTTTTTTTTTTTTTCAAAATATATCTAAATGAAATTCGTTAAATACGTATTACAATAACTGAAATATCATCGATAAAAAAAATTCAAGCTTATTTTACTTCAAATTTAAGTAGTTCTTACTATTTCGAATTAAGATCTCTCTCACACACACAGGATTCTTGAACTCCAAAAATTTTCGATTTTTTGGAAAAAAAAATATGTTAGACCCCCATCTTCTTTCTGAACATTTTAGTGTTAAAGGCTTGACGATACTACTCAAACCTCCAGAGTTACAGAGAAAAAACTAAACCTCTTATTTAACTATTTTTTTTTTTTTTTTTTTTTAATTTTTCAACTTTAACTTCATTTTTTCTTTAAAATTTTTTTAACTTGCGCACAAAGTTTCTCAGAAACTGTTCATCATATTAGTTTGAAATTTTATACTCATATTAAAAATAAGTTTCTTCCAGACTTATCAATTTTTAGAAATATTATTAACGGAAATTTTTTTTAAGCACACACACACACACATTTTAATTGTTTTTTTTTTTTTAAATTTCATAATTTTTTAAATAATTGCATTAGAAAAATTGTTTTTCCTCTAAAATTTTTAAGAAGTAAGTATAGCTTCAAAACTGAACATTTTTCAATTAAATAACGTTATTTTTGCATATTTTTATTAAAGTTGTACGTCAGAATCCTGAACGCAGAAAAAATATTGATTTTCGTAATTTTTTTTAAAAAAAGAGTCTAATTAATATTTCTTGATAGCTTTTTTAAGATTTCTTTAAAATTACATGAAATTATGAGAAAAAAAATTGTTTTTGAAAAATTTGAAAAAATATGTTTTTTTGCTTACCCGGATTAAGAGCTTGAGACTCCTTAAAAAAAATGGAAGTCACATTTTAATATTATGATATCTTCATATTGATGAACCTGTTTGTGTAAAGAAATTCAAAATTTTAAACATAAGTAGTTATGTATGAGCAATTAATTATCTATAGCTGTATTTACAATAGTAAAAGTCATGCACTTATTTTTAGGTGCCTCTTACATAAAATCTACCTTATTTATAATTTTAAAATTTTGCAGAGAACTTATAAACATAATATTCTATACACCGAGCATAGTTATAATTTAAAAAAAATGATTTAATAAAATTTTTAAATTTTATGATACAAATTTCCTGTAATTTTTATGCTTAGTACTGGGCCATACCTATAATGTGTGAATGCTTATAAAAAAAATGTTTTACTCTCTGTATAGGAAATAGCCTCATTCTATTATATGGAAAATGTCAGCACTATCGATTAAGAAGATTTTGAAGAAAGCGTACTAGAATCCTAAAAAGCCCATTTTGAGAAAAATGGAAATAAAGATATTTCTCTATGGCGTGTCGCGTACGTTTACAATTTTAAAATCGAATTTTACAACGTTATATTTTTCAAATTCTCATAAATAATACATATACGGATTCAGCGAAGCAACTTCCATTTTTTAACAGGTCAATCAAACTTGTAAATTTTGAAGTATTTTAGCATCTAAGTTACCTTAATTGCTTCATTTAATATTAAAATCGTTCTACTTAATTTATAATTAAATACTAAAGACTTTTGTTTGTCAAATTTTTGTATCAGTATTTTAAACTAGTTGATTTCTTTATATGTTTAACGAATTGTCTTTTTGAAATTTGTCGTTCGTTTTTTGGAATATAATCTTTAACAATGAGATAAACAAAATTACTTTTTACACTCAAAACCAAAATAAAGTTAATCACTTCTTTAAAAGTGATTCCAGAGGTACAACTTTTTTTACTTGAAATAGAAGACAGATTTTCTCTCTTTGAGATTGTCATTTATCCATTTACATAGTTATTGTACCATGTTTCAGTTATACTCACATTTCTCAAGTCATCTGAGCTTCGGGGATATTTTGAATGCGTTTCCTTCAGAATAATATTTCGAAACATCAGATGATTATGTGTTTCAATGAGACAAAGTTCGAGAAATCTTCCTAAATAAAAAAAAGTAACAAAATATTAAATAACACTTTTCAGCTTAGTCGATGAAACTTTCAATATAACTACATTAATAAATAAAAAAAATGTAACATTAGATGATTATGTGTTTCAATGAGATAAAGCTCATCTTTCGAGAAATCTTCCTATGTAAAAAAAATAAAAAATATTGAATAACACTTTTCAACTTGGTAGATGAAATTTTCAATTTAATTACATTAATGAATAAAAATGTAACATTTGATAGTTGTGTGTTACAACTAGGCAAAGATCGTTCGAGAAAAATTCCTATATAAAAAAATATAAGAAAATAGTCCATAACACTGTAACATGGTCTAATCGCAATTTATTTCCTTTCAACTAACATCTGTGGTTATATTTAAGTTTCCAGATTCTCCCCAATCAAATGGAACGTGATGCAAATAAAGTAAACTTCAGAAGTGGAGTGAATAGCAATAAGCAAATCGTATAAAAGCAAATGAGAATTGAATTGAAAAGAATTAGGATTACGATAATAAGAAGAGTGTTAGTGTGATGTGTATTCTAGCCTGTTTAGCAGATTTGGTGAGATTTGGACTCAACACTTTTAGAATAATCTCAGGAGGTACTCGCATCTTATTCCAGTAAGAAAATTCTTTACAAATTATAGAAGTTGTTAGTACTCGAGGATAGGGTAGTAATTGTGGAGAGCATCCCCTCTTATTTGATGAGTAAATAAAGATATTTTGGATATTTATTTTACTTACTTAGTTTGAACTTAAATTGATATTTAGATCTTTTGAATAAATTTAAGATGACAGACGAGACGGGTAATAGTATACCATTGCAACACTTTTCACAACTTAGAAGAAGAAACATTTCAATATAACTTAAATAATAAATAAAAATATAATCTATATTAAGAGCAACCATATTTTAAAAAAAATTAAAATTGAAAGATTTGTAAATAAATAACAACATTGACTATTAAAATAACAATAAGCAGCAACAATCTAAAAAATAACTCGAGTTTGTATTTCTGTAGGGAAAATTAACTTATCTCTTATAAGCAAATGGAAATATTGTGTAAGAAAGATTTCAAAAATTTTTGTTCTCTTTCTCCAGTTTCATTCATGTAAGTTATTACGAAAAGGGTTGTTCATCAAATGGAAAAATATTAAGGTGCAAAAAGTAATTTTATTAGTTCAAAATTTTTATTCTGAAAGATTTTACTAAAGGAACATGAAAGCATTTAAATTTATTAATTTGTTTGTGATTTTCATTTTACGTAAGTACATAACAATATTTTAAATTTGGAAAAGACATATTTTTTCTCAGGAAATAATTAACACAGAAACACTTTTGTATTATCAATATTTAAAAATTAAACCCATTTTCCGAAGCTACTATAAATAAGTTTTATGGTTAAATACTTTTGATTTAGCGATGTTACAAGCCTTGGTTATGGAAAGTTTAGTTTAGTTCAGTTTTTTATTAACGTCGCACTAGAAGCAACTCGAGGTCTATTGGCGACGAACCTCGTAATTTTGAACCACGGTCAAGTGACGAGGACGACACCTGAGCTGGCACCCCTTCTCCTAACATCCACTCCACGCCAACGGGAGGACATTGGGCCCCGAACAGATTTAACGTGCATCAGCCCCGGCTACACAGCGAGTCTTTGGCGGCCAAGAATCGAACACGCGACTGAATGAAAACCGCCGGCCGAGAGTCCACGACCTTGACCTTAGTTATGGAAAATTAAATCAAGTCATTGACAAACGGCAAGGTCTATTCAGTTAATATGTGATTTTTTTTTTCTTTAAAGAAAGCATTGTTTTGAAAATTTATCAATTATAATTAATTATTACGTTTTCTAAACGTGAATTAGTAGATATTTTTTATATTTAAAAAAAGGAAGAACCTAACAATTTAGACATAAATTAATTAAACACACACACACACACACACACACACATATATATATATATATATATATTACAATTGATTTAAATGTTACTAATTTTAATTTTATTGCTTCTTATAGAGTTATTCATACCACAAGTGTTGTTAGGCATCTTATAGGCAAAATAATATTTAATAATGCCTTTTACGTTTTATTTGAATTTAATTTATGAAGAGGGAAACGATTAAACTAAATTTATGTACATTGACACTTTTTTACATAAAATTTTATTTGAGAATTTAAAACAAAAAAAAAAAAAAAAAATTTTTGAATTTGAGCAAAAAAAAAAATTATGGAAAAAAATTTTTAAGGGCAAAAATATTATAAAATTTTAAAAAAAAAAAAAAAAAAAAATTGTTGAATTTGAGCAGAAAAAGTAATTATGGAGAAAAATTTTTAAGGGCAAATATATTATAATCTTTTCAAGAAATAGTGATTAAAAGCCCTTTATGGAGACTTTAGATCTACACTTTTTAGATTTTAAATGTTAAGTTAAATTCTTAAAATGATAATTATTTAAAGTTTTACATTTTTCTTATTTTCTATAATGAAATGAATGGTATGAATCGCACGCGAGCTCATACACACATGCACTAGATTCATAACATTTTTATTTACAACTTTTACTGTGTACTACCATGTTTTTAATTAATTTTTGGATTTTACTTGTATATTTTAAAGTAACTGCTGAGCAGAGTAGTTGGAACCAGAATACTGGTACAACCCACGTCATATTCTAAAGCCCATAACAGTATTAAATTGCTTTTTTTCCAATTTTTTTTTTTTTTTTTTTTTTTCTTTATAGTTCACTAAAACTCTATCAACTATTTCCCATATTTTAAGAGCTAATTTTTATAGTTTTTTTTAAAACTATTTTCAGACTTTTATTTTATTTTATAGAATTTAATTTTAGCTTTTACATTATTTAACATTAAAAAAATTCTTATGCATTGTTTTAATTTTGATTTTACATTAATATTCCTAATAGATTCTTACTTCAATTAATTTTATATAATAGTTTTTAATTCTGTTTGATTCAGTATTAATTGGTTATCTTACATTATTCTATATATTTATATATGTATAGATAGATATGTGTTTGCTTTTTCATATATATATATATATATATATATTCAAAAGACAATAATAAAAAAAAATAATTTCCTTTCATTTTTTAAAATTTGTTTCTAGAAATAGGTTCAGATATGATAAGCTGTACTTCAAAAAATGTGATGTATTTTTCTATAATGTGTTATAAAAATCTAATATTGTTCCTAAAACTGATTTGCTAAAATTCATGCATACATTAATTATATAAAATATGTATACACTTAATAAATTTATGAGTGTTTGATGAGAACAATCCATAATTTGAGTCATGTACGTTAATATGAACAATTTAGCAGATACTGGGTTCGATTTTTCTCGGTGATTGGCAAACAGAAAAAACCTACCATGAAATCTACTGGCAAGTATAATCGCACATGTTAAGACTATAAAAATTGGTTAGTATGTATCCGAAAAAATAATTACGGAAACAAAACACACAAAAAAGAATTATTTAAAGAATATATTTTAAGACGAGATTTAATGAACTCTTTTTTGCGTGTCATATTTTCATTTAAAACTATTTCTTAAATTTAAAACTAAAACTAAAGGACATACAAAAAAACATTGATTTAATTTGTAACTAATGCGTTTCATTTTAATGTATTCATGTCTCCTCCCGTTGAGAAAGACAATTCTATAAATTTCTCATCATGTTTATGAAGTAATAATTAAGAAATATTCATAAAGCAATAACATTTAAGCCAATTTTTACTACTGTGACTCTCAGTGTTACTTTGCAAGTGAGCATTTAATGTGCACTTAAGCAGGCACTAAAAGAGATACATTCTGTAATAAACAATCTGTATATTTTACTCTTAATGTTTCCCTGTCATTGGCTTACTCAACATAACGAAATCACAGCTCTCTCATAATACACCATTAAATTTATGTTTAGTACTTTTTTTGAAAGTCTTTTCTTCATAAAGATTGGTTCGCTTTGAAGCAAATCGAAGCGTTTAAAAAGAGCTCATAATTTTCTTGACATTGTTTCCCTTATAGTGAACATTCATTCAAAACAATTCTCATTAAAGTAGTTCCTGTCGAGAGGTTTGTTCACGCTAATAATGAGCTCGTATTTAAAACTAAGGCGCGTCTTTTTACGATTAAGACTCACTCTTGGTGATTGGTGCGGATATGTTTGTTTCTGAAGAGGATCCCTACAAAATGTATATAGCTCCTAATGAAATGAATATATGTCAACAGGTAGGTTAACTCTGAATACATATTTTGTATAATATATGAAAATGTACGTAATATTAGCATTTGAATTATAAGACAGTATATGTATTATGTATAAAAATGTATTAACTTAACATTATATATTTATAAACGTAAAGTTTTTTTTTTGTATGGCAAAACTTAGATGATTCCAATGAAACTTTTGATATATTTTTAAAAAGTTGATTATTTTAGGATAGAATTAACACGTTTTTTAAGATATTGTGAGCTATTTTTTTTTTTTTCCAAAAAATATTTATGTGTGTTTGCTGTATTATCATTGTATTTGAATATATATTTTTATTGACAGTCAAATCGAGATTCAAGTTTTATTCGTTTATATGCTTAATTTATATAAAAAGCGGTTATTTCTAGATCTTCCGCTTACTTTTCTGATGAGTTAATTAAAATAATTATTAAAAAACTGATGCAGCTATAAAGGTCACATTACTCGTAGTTATAAGAAATGACCTAAAATGAATGAGTTTTTACCTTAAATTTTATAACGATGCTGCTGGAAAATTTTGAAACTTTTAAAAATATTTTTGAACATATATTCAAAAATAACTTGAGCGAAAATGTCTTTTTTTAAATCCTCTTTAGTTGAATTTCCACTTATAAAAGTTAAAGTTGTGCACTTCTTGAAATTAATGGTGTTCATATAGCATCTATTTAACTGCACCACTCAGAAGTACATTCGCGAAAATTCGTAATTTTTCAATTTTATTTCTATTTTTACTTTGAGAATTTTCATAATATCATATGTTTTTTGAAAAATTTGCTAGCATTCAAATTCGTGATAATGTAAACAGTATCAAATATAAAAAAAATTACTCATAGAGTAAACTATACATTTTAAGAAATTACCATTAAAAAGCTATGACACAGAATGTTATTGTCCTCGTTATGTGTACAATGAATTTTTCTAAACTCCTAGATGATATCCAACTCTCTCTAGAGAGACGATAGCACATCTTATATATATATATATATATATATATATATATATATATATATATATATATATATATATATATATATTAAAAGCAGTTTCTGACAGGTACAATAAAAAAGTTGAAATTTTGTATAAACAGCGCATTAAAGGCAACTATTCGAAATAAATTAAGGAAATAACTCCTTATTAAACAAACTTTTAACGAATAAGCATCACTTCATATTCAAAAAACAAAAAAAAATTTGTCCCTTTCTAACTTCTACATACTCCTTCTTAAACAAAATAATAACTGTAATTACCCTGTTTTTAAAGGAAAAAAATATTTTAGACTTTTAAAATACTTGAATTAAATTTTTTTTTAAAAAAAAAAATTCTTACCTTTTTAAAAGCATCACAGTTTTAAGGATAAATAATATTATGGGTATCTTATGCTTAAGAAATAGATTCAGGGACTTTTGATCTGTGATGAATTTTTAATTAGTGTCATCTCATGACATGCATGTCATTGAATTTATTTTTGAAAGTTGACTGTCAAATACTAATCTTAATTCTTTAAGCCTTTTAGCGTTACATTTCATTGAAAGCAAAATCATACTTCATATAATGTTTTGAAGAATTTATTTTTTTGCTGGAACATAATGTGTGAGTCCTATTTTTATTTCATACTATAATGAATGGAAGCAAATATTTTTTCACCTGTTGTTTACAACGTATTTAGAAAATAGTCTAAGTATTTTTCTTTATATCCTCATACTTAACTACAAGCTGATTAACTAATTTCTTTTTGACGTATTGGTATATTAATTTATATGAGAAATCCAATGGTGTATAATGATTATGTATATAGAGATGAATAATTTGAATTCCTTTAGATGAATCCAACTATTGAAACTAAGTTTCCCTCGTATTATTACAACAAAATTTCTTAGTTTTTATTCAAAATTTTGATTCTAAAATTTTTTTTATCAACAAAATAAACTTAAAATGTGAAAATAATTGAAAATAACGAAAAAACCATGGAAGCTATAATTAATTCACTACAACAGATGAAAATTTCGAATATTTTTGCAATCACTTCGTTGTACAATATGCTCAGATATTTTATTATTCATTATTTACACATAAGTACATTTGTGAGTTACTAATTTGATAAATAAAAATAAAGCAACAGAAATCTGTTTCTTTTTCTTTTCTTTTTTTTTAAATAATTTATAAAGAACTTTAATATTACACTCTTTGTACAATTTTTCTTGAATAAGAAGGATTCTCTCAAAAATTATTTTCGTATTTAAAAAAAACATGGTAAATAAATTGATAAATATTTCTCTACCATCTCATTTTTTTGTTCAAACTCTCTCAGAATATATATATTTTTCTTTTTCAAGCTTTTTTATTAGCTATCTATCAGTTTATTTACTATATATAATTCTTTAAAACATGTCCAGCTCCATTAAATCCAATTGTGTTATGAAGCGACTCTCATGGAGTGTATTTGAAAGTGCTCTTAAGAATATATCGTTAGAATCGAGAATCTATCAAGTAAAAAAAAAAAGGTAGAATTATTTTTTGGACGCTCTAATGTTCAGTTACTAATGCTTAATATCTAATGTTTAGTATCTTTACTCATACAGCACATAAACATACAGTTCTAATGTTTAATATCTTTGTCAAAACCGTACAAATGTAGGTTGAAAATCAGTATGAAGACAAACGATTAATAAAGGCTCATATCGCTGTCCGAAGAGTAAACAATTATACTGAGTTTTATTTATGTAATGCTGTTATTTATATTACACAATGTACTTTCGAATGAATTCATCTCAAATCTCCTATACGACATTTAAAAATAAACATTTCTGTAATTTTTGTAAATAGTTTTAAAATCATGTTAAAGCTGTTCCTTTTCGCTATTTTTTGAAAGATAAAAATGTAACGTGCATATTATACATAGGAGAAGCTTTTCTTCCTTTATTTTTTTTTAATTTAAGGCTAAATTTGAATACCTTAGCTGCAAGTTCTTCTGATATCATTCATTCTTTTAGTAAACAAATTTCATTCTTATAAAGTAGTTACGAAAATGAAATTTGTATAGTTAAAGCAGATTATAAAATAAAAATACAATATACTTTTTTTTTCCGGACAACAATATCATCCATTCCAATTTAATACGATATTTATTATCTCTAATTTTTTTCTTACAAAAAACGAGACACTTAGAGGAAATTGATGGGAAAAAAAAAAAAAAAAAAAACACCCTTGAAAATGCTAAAGAAACAAATTTAAAGATTAATTTTACGACTTTCGCTTAGTAATCAAAATTAAATGAAGTCATATGCGAACTGTGTTGCATTTCTGTTTTTGTTCAGGGGATTAGAGTTCATAAGAAAATAGAGAATTCATAAGAAAAAAGAGAAATACCGTGATATATTGGGAGAGAAATTGAAGAGGAAATTGAAAGCGAAATACTATGATATATTGTGTTTAATATGTTTCGCTTATGACATTTTTAAACAATATTTAATTTGTCAATAAATATATTTATTATATGTCCTCACCATTAAATAGATATAGATTCCACAGTCATATGGTAAATGAAAGGTATAGGAGATAAAAAATTTAGGAGATATATTGTGTAGAAATGAACGATAAAATACTTGTAAAAGTAACCTGAAGATAAAAAAAAATACTGGCATGAAAAGTTAAGTCAAATTTTTATTTAATTTAGGTAGCATATTTCAAATGAGTTTTTAATCATTTTTTAAAAATATTTGCCTCTCCCGAGAACG
>BMAW01040953.1:322262-384330 GCA_019974015.1 Nephila pilipes
ATTAAAAACAAACCATTTTAATATAACCATTTTTTTTATATATTTATTGTTTATAAATATATAAAAAAAATGGTTATATTAAAATGGTTTGTTTTTAATATGCATCGTTACTCACTAGATAGCTCTCTATTAAGTCTCAGTTATTTCCATGTGACGGAAATAACTGAGATTTAGACTGCTATCCCGTTTACAATTGGGTAAATGAGTTTAAATGTGATCGTTCATCCACAAAATAATGAACGTCGTTCAGGACGTCCAACGAAAGTGATTGCTTGTGGAATTATTGACTATGTCCGCGATATGGTTTTGGGTGATCGATGAATCAAAGTGAGTGAAAACAGTTGTGGCCACTAACACATCGCATGGTACAGTGTTTTCAAATTAGTATGAAAAATTGGATGTGAAAAAAGTTTTGGGTCCCGCGTTCATTGTCAGTGGAAAATAGACGCAATTGTATGGTTGACTCTGAGGTTGTTCTGGCGCTCTTTTGTCGCAGTCCTGACGAGTCTCTGCGTTAATACATAATTGTGGACAAAATGTGGATGCACTACTACCCTCTAGACACAAAGGAACAGTCAAAGCAGAGTATGTTTGAATGCAAACGGGTTCGGAAGAAAGCAAAGACGGTGAAATTGGCCTGAAAGGTTATGGCTATGGTTTTTTTGAGATGCACGTGGAATCATCCAAACCAATTGCTTAGAAAATGAGGGGAAAAAAGCTGGAGAGTATTATGCGTCGTTTTTGCACCAGTTGAGAGAAGAAATCAAGAAAAAAAGTTCTTATTTGAAACAGAAAACGATTCTCTTTTATCAAGACAATGTACGGGTGCACACCTGTAGAATTTCGATGACCAAAATCGAGGAATTAAAGCTCGAATTCTTATAACATCCACCGTATTTCTGGATTTGGCTTCTAATGACTTTTTTTTTTTTTAAACTTCCAATTTAAAAAAAAAAAAAATGGTTCGATGCACTACGGTTCACATCGAACGAAGAGGTCATCTCACAAACAGATGCCTATTTTGAGGACCTGCCGAAACCTTATATTTTAGATGGCTTTAAAAAGTTAGAGAAATACTTATAAAAGTGTATAGAGCTAAAAGGAAATTACATTGAAGAAAAAAAATCTACCTAAAATAATTTGCAGTTCTATCTTTTCTGAGGATTTTCTGTATTTGATGTGTTCCATATTTTCATACTTATTTTTTAATGCCAAGTGAATTGTTAGCAATACATGTTTATTTGAAAATAACACATTTATTGAATATTTCTAAGCCTTGAGAATGCAGTCAGTATTAAAACAGGTACTAGTGTTACAACTATATAATTCTGTGTTACTCTTGGGACACACACAATTTTTGTTTTGAAACATACACAAGAATCGGAAAAAGAGTTATTCAATTATACCTGGAGCAGTTCTTTTGCAGTACTTTGAAATATTTTTCATCTCTCATTTTCCCATTACCTAAAACAATACAAGACAAGTATTTCCTCCAGTGATGCAAACTTAGTATGTATGTATTTTTACCTTTTGATCTCCATTATTGAACTGAAAATGCTCTTTGATGGATATACAAGGGTTTCGTAATTTCTTCATCCATCACACTTTGCTTTAAGTTTTGCGCCTTACAAAATCTTATCCTATAGTTAGACAGAAAAGTCCATGGTGCCGCCATCTGGCGTTAGTTGGAGGAAACTCTGAAATTGTTACATTATATTTGAGTAATGATCTATTAATAGGATTTTGTTTAAAAAATGTTGCATATATATATAGAAAAGAAAAAACATAAGAAAATAATGATTATAATAAATTTTTTCTGAAAGCAAATTTTTTTGAGGAAATGAAAAATAGTATATAAGACTCCGTTACATAAATGTTTATTAATGCTTAACTTTTTTTGGAAAAGTAGAAAGATGAAAATGTCCTAATAATAAGTAAAATATATCATCATACCTCCTTTTGGTATTTATATTTTTGAGCTTATTAATAGAACCCCTCCCCCTTTTTTATGACATTATGAAAATGAAATATTCATAAAAAAAGTTATATAATAACAATAAAATAAGTTACAAACGTTAAGGTTTAACTTACAAAACATTGCTTACTTTTTTTTAAAAAAAAAAATGTGTTTTTGATACCTTAAATATAGCTATACATTTATTGAAAAATTTCTTTAATGAGGTATATAATTGTTACTAAAATTCTTCATCTTCAAATCCTCATTATTGTTTAACTAAAGCTAATATTTTAAGCGTTTGATATAATATCCACTTTAAATTATTGCAAGTTTTTTCTCTTGTATTAAAAAATTTCGTCATTTAGTAATTACATTTTAGATACATATTCATCTTTACGCATAAAACGTTTCTGAGAATGTAAGATATAATTAGTGTTGCCATTCTATCAAAAAATTTTTTTTCAAGTAATATAAATCATAAGAGAGAAGCATATTTTAAAAAATACCTATGCAGCTGAATATGTAATAAAAATAATTATTATACATTTGCATGCGTGAATAGTAAATCATTTTCTTATAAGTGATATTTAAATGCACACTGGCGTATTAAAACAGCCAATAAGATAAATAGCTAAACTCTAAGAGTGACTTGTTTTGCAAATCATTCCCTGCAAGTTTGCCTTAAGTAGATATATATGACAACTGTTAAAAATTAAAAAAAGGCTACTCTCATTATGTAAGGAAGAAAGCTACTTTTTAAAAACATAATTCTTTTTCGAATATTTAAACATATTTTTTTCAGCTGAAGGCCGTATCGTATCTCATAATGTAACCAGACTGTGTTATCACTAATACATATGTGTTAATCTATTTTTAACTTTTAATTATGTTTATTAGAAATAATTAACTAATGTAAGAATTGTATAAAATATTTCGTTACTGAAGACATTAAATAAGTTCTTAAAATTATGTAAAATGTTTCTTTCACTTATTCTGCCGTAACTGAAATTTGTATTTTTTTTTTTTTAAGCTGAATTTTAAATTTCGAAGATTCGAAATTGGGACAAATATGAATGAAATTCGTTTCAAATATATTTGAAACGAATTCCGCCGATAATCATTTCGATGTAGATGAAGCATATAAAAAATTCAAAGGGCTAATTTCTAACGATTAAAGGCCTTACTGGCCGCATGATATATAATTACAAAGATTCGTAGCAGAGGTGGACCGCGGTAGCCTAGTGGTCATGGTGGCGAACTCGTGGCTGGCGTTGTTTTCGTCGATTAGTAGATTTGAGTCCTGATGTCTCTTAAGAACAGCCGTGTAGAGGGGTTAATGCACATCAAATCTACCGATGTTCCAAGTCCTCCTGTTGGTATCGATAGGGATGTAAGGGGAGGAAGGTGCTAGCTCAAGTATCGTCTCTGTCACTTGCCCGAGAATCAAAATTACGCGGTCCGTTGCCAATAGCTCTCATATTGCTCCTCAGTGCGACATTAATAAGCAATCAAATCAAATCGTCCCAGGAGTATTATTCATTTTAATTTCTATTGTAGTGTTTATGTTGTTTGTTCATAGGGACGTTCTGTATTATGTAGCTTTGGTATAATAATATAATCACTAATAGGTTTTAATACATATCAAACCGATTATATAATCTTTTAACTTTATCAATTTCCGCTTCTCTTGGGCATACCGATGTTCGTCAGTAATTGTTCATTTAGTTTTTATTTCCACCTGGTTTGGATCAAGACATGTGGCTATGGTAGTCTAGTGGTCATGTCGCTGACTCGCGGTCTACGTTGTTTTGATCGAGTCGTGAGTTCGAGTCCTGTTCCACTGAATACCCGTCATATAGAGGAGCTGATGCACTTTAAATATGGATGAGGTCTCAAGTCCACACGTTGGCATGGTGTGAAAGTTAGGAGAGGGAAGTGCCAGTTCAGGTGGCGTCTTCGTCACTTGACTAAGGTTCAAATTTGCGAAGCCCTCGTGCTGCTTCTCAGTGTGACATTAATAAACAATCATATCACATCATGTGGATGTGATTGATTGATCGAATGGTTTTATTGACGTCGCTCGAGAAGCAATACGAGAACAATTGGCAACGGGCCTCGTAATTCTGAGCCTCGGTCAAGTGACGAGGATGACATCTGAACTGGCATCTCCTTCTCTAAACATCCACCCCAGGTCCGAGGGTGAACTTGAGACCTGACCCAAATTTAACGCGCATGAACCCCACTACACGACGGGTTTTTAGTGGAACATGATTCGAACTCACGACTAGACCAAAACAACGCTGATCAAGAGTCAGCGACCATGACCACTAGTCTACTGTAGTGACTATCACTTGGATAAAAACACGCTAATTGGTTTGGTTTTTTATTAACGTAGCACTAGAAGCAACATGAGGGCTATTGGCGACGGACCTCGTAATTTTGAACCTCGGTGAAGTGACGAAAAAACCCTCTGAGCGTATGGGCCTAAAATAGATGAGTTATCGTTTTTAGATCAAAATAGATAGTTATTGTTAACACAAAACAATGTAAAATTTTTGAATAAAAATAAATATCTTTTCTGTGACTTACTAAACATGGGATAACAGCTCAAACCATAACCAAAAAAAAAAAAAAAAAAAAAAAAAAAAAGAACGTTACGTGAATAAACTTATTTTTCTTGCTCTCTGAAAGCGGAGTATTTATTAATGTTAGGCACACCAAGACCAGATTGTAGAAGACTAGACTTTAATACTGTAGAGGAGAAATATGGCATCTCCCTCTATATTCTGCACTTCCCATCTCCGGCCTTGAAAGTAATACTGTGTTTACACGGGCAGACAAGCCTTGCAGTTGTTATATTAAGACTTCTACTTCAATGGAGCCACGTAGGCTATCAATACTAAACAGTACTTTTTTGTAATTATAGTTATTTCGTGTTTGCTTGTACTGTATTAAATTTTGCATAATAATATATAGCTTTGTTTGTGATTAGTGATTTTCTAGTAATCCGGTGTTTTTTGTAATACGACGGTGCCCTGGTCCGATACCTGACGGATTACCGAGAAATTACCGTATTATTTTATTATAATCGCTTAAATAATCTCTGCGCTTTTGGAGGGAGAATTGGGGCGTCGATTCAAAGGACTAGTAATGTTCTATTGGCAAATGTTGTGGTTCATTATCAATAATTTTATACATGTACAATAGGAAATTTTAAAACCTATGGTATGATGATTTTAGTGAAATTTTTATTTCGTGTTGTTATGTCGGCTGGGCCGCAAATATATTCTTTGTGGACCACTATTTCGACATGATTTATTTAGAGGTTTGGAAGGTAAAGCTAAGTAAAAAAAATATTGAAGTAAAATAACATTTCTTTTGGGTGGAAATTATGTAATACAAGGAACTAAAAGGTTATATATCGTGTATTGTAATAAAAGAAAAATTATTAAGGAAGAATGTAAGTTTTTCTTTTTTTCTTTCTTTCTGTTTTTAAGTACGTTCATACGTTTGGCTGTTTCAATTAGGTCGCTGTAAGTCCTGCACTACGATCAATTGATGACATTGCGACCACGTAGTGGAGTATCAAAAAAAGGGGCGGGGATATGTCAAGAGGTCTGGATATATTCCAAAATTTTCAGGATTATTCCTGCATTCTGATGCGGGGCTATCAAAACTAGAAACAACTAGGAAAGGCGGGTGATTATTTTCCATGTTACCTACATCTCGATTTTTTTTCTGGGTAGTAATATAAAAAATGCAGAACCTCAAACTTAAGCTTTCAAGAAAAAAATTAAAGCAAGAGTTTTACATGGGGCAATATATCCATGAAAAAAAGCCCCCCCCCCCCCCAAATTGGAAAAGCTTTTAAATTCTATATTTCATGCAATACATATGATTACTTTACATATTTGAGAAAAAATTGAATCGGTTGAATTTTAAAAACCAAATCACGTTTTGTATGAAATTAATACTTAATAGAAAACTTATTTTCTAGTTTTATCATGTGATAATGAAAATAAAATATCTTTGGTAATTTCTAAATACCAGTATTTTTTTTTTGTATATTTATGTATTGAAAACAAATAAATTGAAGGAAGTTCTAGTAAAAATGAATTAGAAACGCTTTTATGTTATAAAGTGAAAAATGAATTTTAGACAAAAACCTTTAATACTTTAGAAAAAAATTAATTAAATAAGTCCACATCTAATGCTTTAATTTTCAATAATCAGGAATTATACTTGAGTTAAAACACATAAAATAATATATAAACATGTTTTATTTTAATGTGCAGCATCTGAAAAGATAAAATACTATGTGCACAAACTTGTTCAATTATTTTTTGTATTTTTAATTAAAGGAACAAATTAATAAAGTTGTACATAGATTATATTAAACATTTACGTACATATTCTACTCTTACTTGCTTTTCTAATACACTAAAGTAAGAATAAAAAACGCTTCAAAGAGAAATTTTCATAAAAAAAATTCTTCATAAATTATTTTTACATTTGATCAAATTCATATAGGTGGCAATGTTTAATATTGTATCAATATAAGTAAACGCTTTAAAAGATCTGAAAGAACTTTTCTTAGAAAAGATCTAAATTCATAGCATATAGTTCTATATTTCATATGTGTATGTGGAAGCCCATTTATCATATTAAGAACAATTATAAATTTTAATTAGAATGATACAAACACATATAGGAGGTAGAAGGCAGTTTGCCTATTTTTGAAATTTTACCGAAGAAAAGTGCCCTTAATGTGTACTAACATGTTGTTTTGAGAAAATGGTCTCAACTTAAATGCATGGGCATAAAATAATGAAAACATGGTGTTGTGTTTAAAAGATTGACATTATGAGTACAATAATTACATTTAGTTTACTTAAGGTACATTTACATTGCTAAGATTTATTTCATTTAATATTTTATCGTTTGGTTTTATTTTAATATCCGAATAGAATATTATTGTCTACTTTTATAGTTTATCGTTTGCTCTCATTTTAATATATAATTTAATAATTGATTTTTATGGCAAAATTATCTGTTTGTATTCTTTTTATTGTTTGCATTAGAAACGTTTTTGTACTTTAGAATGTTTTGCTTGCAAAAATAAAATTAACTAAGAATTTGATTAATGTATTTTCTTTTCTTGATAGTAATTGCTTCTGGGGAGCCTGGGACTCAGAAATATGCTTACTTAATACACTAATTAATATTCATTTTGAATAATTTAAAAAAATTAGCATGTGTTTAAATGAAATTAGAAAACCAATTTTATTATTATTATTATTATTTGGGGGGAAGAGATGGGTTCTTTTCATTTAGAGTTGGCTTTGCTTTTTTACATTTTTCTGGCGTTTTTACATTTTTCTGCTTTTTTACATTTTTCTGATTTACATGAAACTTGGAAAAACCGCTACTGAAACTTATAGTGTTTGATAATGAATGTTTATCGCGTGCACATATTTTTGAGTGGTTTAAGAGATTTCAAGATGGCCGAGAAGATGTTGAAGATGATTCATGCCCGGATTGCCCTTCAACGTCAAAAACGGATGACAATATCGAAAAAAATCAGTCATTTGGTTCGATCTGACAGACGGTTAAGTATTCGTGCAATTGCTGAGACTGTAGGAATTGACAAAATAATCCATATAGTAAACTTTTCCACCACGGCTCATTTCACTTTGTCTGTTAAGAGGTTTCTAGCCAAGTACAGCATCCCTGTGTTAGACCATCTGTCTTATACGCCGGATCTCGAGTCATGCGACTTCTATCAGTTTCCTAAGCTGAAACCTGCATTAAAAGGAAAGCTGTGATAGAGAAAGCGGCACCGTCCTGAAGGAACTGAGAAACGAAGACTTCCAGTACTGTTTTGGACAATGAAAGATTCGCATGGAACGTTGTAAGGATAAAGGAGGAGGGGTGTCTATCGTAGGTGATAAATAAATATGTATGACATCAAAATAAAATGTTTTACAGCGTCAGTCGTTACTTAATAGCCACACTACGTATTATGTTAAAATACATAAAAGTACAGTAATTAATTCAAATATGTACTGGCGAATAATAGAAAAAAGGAAATTGATATATAAGTAAAATTGCTACATTTTTCTTATGAAAGGTATATATTCATGATTATACTATAACATATTTTCTTAAATAATCAGACGATAAACTAATAATTGCTGAGATCAGGTGCCACTGAAATGTTATAAAATGAAACTATATCCTTGCATAGTTTTAGGACTTCTGGATTAAATATTTTCAGATATTATACTTATGTTTTAATTTGGAGTAATATCTTGTTTCAACTTGGTAATGAACATTTTGTATTTGTAATATACTTTAATCTCGAGATCTGAAGTGGTCGTTTTATTAAAATTAAAAAAAAAAAAATCCAGGAAAAAGGTTTGTTAACTAAAAATATCCTCTCTCCTTTGAAAAGTTACTTGTGCTTTAACCGTGCGAAATAAACATTCTTTTTAGTAAGTAGCGTAGATGGAATTTGGTTCATTTACTGATGTAAGTCGCTATATTTTTTCATGAAAATATTTTGGCGGTGGTGATAAAATGGCGACCACGTACGACCATTCGAATTCGCCTCAACACTGTTCGCTTTACATTTCATTCTTTGACCTATCAGAGTGCTTTAGATAGGGCATTATAATCCATGGTCAAGATCGCGAATTTTATGCATGGTGGTGTTTGAGTCGCGTATTTGGTCCGAATTCTCATTAAACCCAAGAAAGTAGTGTTGAAGAATTAGGCAGCCGTTCATTAAATTTAACTAACCCTAAGAGCCTTCATCTAGTGTGTGGTGGGGAATTTAGGTGATAAATGTAAGAGGTAATCAAGTACGAGGGTTACGAGTACGAGGTACTCAAGTATGAGGGTTAATTAAAAAATAGGGTATTAGGGATTTGGTAGCATTGTCCATTGATAGTTTTTTTTCTTTTTCTAAGTCCATAAGTATGACGTTCTTCGCATTCCAAAATATAGCCATCTCTTTTTCAGTTTGTGAGCCCGTCTTCTCCTTCTTTGGAGTAAATTCCCCGGAAGCAACTCATTGTTTTGATTATTGCTAAGTCTCTGAATGAATAATGATAAATCTATATTTCATCGATGATGACAACTCGACATAGCACCGATCAAACTGTACTTTGGCAGCAAATAGCTGCTAAATAACGAAATAAGCATGCGAATCAATGACAAATTTGTTTTGGCGCTGTTTAAAAAATGACAACACACAACGATAAAAAAAACCAACTCGCAACGCCATCTGTCGTCAAAAACAGGTACTTTTAGACTCAATATTGCATGACCGTGCTTAAAAATTACGAGGCTCTTCATTGATAACATCTCCCTTTGTTCTAGAATCATGTTTAGTGAAATAATAATAATAATCAATAGTATATGATATATTTCAGAAGTAATAGTAATTTGATTAATTAAAGTAATTCAATCATATAACCTTGAGAAGGTTGTTGTAGCCTGGTGGCATATTCATTAGAAGAAAACCACGAGTAGAAGCATTTATTCTTTAAAATTTGCAATGCAAACCAATACATGTTTTAAACATACAGGTTCTTATTTATTAAGTTTATGTTTGACTAAATAGACTTAGGCTTATAATTGGTCTGGACTTAACTTGTCTGCCTAATGAAAATAAAGTTAAGTTTTGTCTGAATTGGTTTTGAGATAGGTTTGGCCTATATTTATTCTTGGGCAATATCTATTCTTAACAAATATTTTTGTATATCTTTATTTTTCATTTATTTTTGTGTTTATTAATAAGACAACACATTATGTATATTTTCTCTACCATCTCCCATTTTTTCTTCTTTCATCCCTTACCCTATCCAATTTCTTGTTAGTATCGATTGATTGGTATTATTAACGTTGCTCTAGAAGCGACATGAGGGCTATTGGTTATGGACCTCGTAATTTTCAGCTTTAGTCAAGTGACGAGGAGGACACTTGAGCTGGCCCCTTCCTCTTTAATCTTCCAATCCACGCCAATGAAAAGACTTTGAGCTTCGATAGATTTAATGTGCATCAGCCCCTCTACACGACGGATCTTAAATGGCATCAGGGCTCGAACTCAAAACTTGACAAAAACCATCGGAAGGGAATCTACTACCATGACTATCAGGCTACCGCGGTCTCAACTTGTTTGTATAAGTGATGTTAAATATATAAAAGTTTTATATTAAAGAAATAGAATTTTTGAAATCATAAATTCTTTATGTGTGTAAGGGGGTACTTTACTTCCATTCTATTTAATATAGTTTTCTTATGACAAACGAAGGCCGTAGTAATCGAGTGGTCATGGTCAAGAGCTCGTGACCAGCTTTGTTCCTTCCGAGCCATGGGTTTGAGTCCTGATGCTATAAGGACCTGTCGTGTTGCGTGTCTCATGCGCATTAAGTCTGTCGAGGTATGTAGAGGGAGATGACAGCTCGAGGCTTAAAATTACGAGGTATGTAAACATTAGCCCTCTTGTTGTTTCCAAGTGCGACGTTAATAAACATCAATCAGTCAATTTTATGAAAAGCAAGATTTACATGCTTTGCACCTCCCAGTTTTTGGTGTTATGATATTTTCTTGATTCTTATCTGTTGCCATTGCCAATGTCTTCTTTATAGTTATTAGGATTTGTTTCATCCAAATATTTCTTTAGTTATCACTTTTCCAAGTTCGTTATAAAAAAGATGTTTTGTACGGCTTATTTTGAGTGTAAATTTATTCTCATGCATGAAAATGATAAATATAATTATTGAAACCAGATCAATTGAGTTGTAAAATAAACACACAGACTATCTCCTAGTTTTCACTCAGCATATATACGCAGCATCTAATTTATCAGTAATACATACTGTCTTTAGTTTCATTTGAATGTATTAAATTATATCTGATTTGTTTTCTCATCTTTAACTTTGATCTGATGATTTGAAAGGAGAATTGTCGATTTATTCTTTTTCGGCAAATATGAAACAAGAGTCATATCCTGTTGAAAAGCTAATAACGATGAAAAAGTTCCTCTATCATGTGAAATTTATAGAACATTGTTTGAAATGCATAACACATCCAAGAAAAATCCTTATTTTATTTTTATATATTTCTATGCATATCAGTAATTGGGTAGATTAAAATTTATTTGTCAACAAAAAAAAAAAAAAAACAATTCTGCTGATCTGAAAAAATTATTAATTAGAAAAATTTATCTAAATAAGGAACAGTTAAGAGAAATGTATGATTTAATAAAATGTTGCAATATTAACTGCAAAAGAATTACTGTGATACAAGTATTTTTTCAAAAAGAAAGAAAAAGAAATGAGATGCATAAAGAATCTATTCATATTCACATCTAAATCGTTTTTAAGCGGTGCTATGTTGACGAAAACTTCGTTGATAAGTAATTATGTATTCGTAATTTAACTACGAATTCAAGCCGTAATAGAAGACAAGCAAATTAGTGTCTGGCATTTAAAAGATATTTAATACCAAAGACTGAGATATTTTAACAACAGAAAAGAATATTAATTAATGTTTGAATAACATGAATAATGTAATGCAAAAAACAGTTTCTCGTAATTTCGTTTGTAAAAGAAAATAAGAATATGGGAGGAGGCTACACATTGGAAATAAAACAATTAACTTCTTTCAATAGTTTGCTATTGAAAATAAACCCTTATGTTTACTATTTGTCTCTTATTAATTGATTAATTTTCATTATTTTGACAATATGGTTGAAATATACTTGATAAATAAGAAACAATGACTTTTTTTTTTCTTTTCGAATTCATGTCGTAAGGCTTTTATGATAGACTGTTTCGACAGTTTTTCACCCGTTGTTCTTGCAAAGGAGACCTCATACTAAGCAACTCTAACTTCTTACAAAATCGATAACTTGGGTACAGTTAGCTCTCCGATTCACAATTACTTTTCGCTCTGTAATCGGAATTGAGAAACAAACTTCATATTTAAACATCCTTATATACGTCGAAACTGATGTATAAAAAAGAAACAAAAATTTATTTTTGAACTGACAATTTTACATTCGCAGAGTAATTTTTTTGTAGCTGTCAGTAAAGTAGGAAAATGTGTTCATTTCATTTTTTAAGAATTTCCTTGAAGATTGAAAGTTATTTACGTTTTTTAACAATTTTTAAGCTTGCTACTTAAGAAATTTTTTAGTGAATTTTTGTCTAATTTACAACAACACTACCACAACTATAGTTATAAAACTTCAGTTTTAGTTGAAATCTGTATTCTGTATTTCAGTCAAGTGCAATATTAGAACCTAATCCTTTCTATATAAAAAAAAGAGTCGCTATGCTTTAGTTTCTTGGACTATTTTAGATCAAATAAATAAGAATCAAACACATGTAATAGACCAATATTAAAGCGAAGTTTATCCAATTTGGCAAATTAAATTATTCGAAGTGCAAATTAAATTTTGGAAAAGAATAATTTTATTCGAAAAGAAGCTACATCGTCTTTTAAAACATTTATTTTTTGAAAAATCAGTTAACTATGATGTAATAAGACAAAAAAAATTTCATTGTGTGATGAAAATACATTTAGAAGAATAAACAAATGAGTGTTATCAAAATGAAAGAAAATATCGAGTTTTTAAAAAATACTAGCTGAGTCGATTAAGATGTAAATAATACAAGTTGAAGGAATTAAATTCATACCAAATGGGAAAAGATTAGCAAGAAAAAAATATTTTCTTCCTGTAATATCGTACAGTAAAGTACCCTTCAGTGTTAAACAAATAGATGAATTAATAGAGAAGAGTTATGAAAAATGATGCAATTTTTAAAAATTTGGAAGTTGAAGAGAATATTAAATAAAACTAAGAAAAAAGTTTCAAGATAACATTTTTCATCTCTCTTGCCTGGTAAATTTAATTTATTGCTTTTTTTTTTCAAAAACAAGTAGTGCTTGGCGCTTTACATCTCCAAAAACAGATCACTTAAGGTAAATTTTATGTAAAAGTTTGTGAGGAAACTCTTTGTACTGTTTCGATAAAAGGACCAGGCAATAGCAAACAATAGATTTCGATCCTAGTAGAATAAAACTTTCAAATATTTTTACAATTTGAAAATTTCATTCCACTAGGCTTGAAACTGTTTTGAATTCTGCAGAGAAAAAAATAATCAGTGTGAAGTAAAATAGTAAAAACATGAAATACTCAGATTTTTTTAAAAATGCTTTTATGTGCTAATTTATCCAAAAACCCAATCTAAAATTTAAGAAAATTAAAATCAGCTATATTTACATAGAAATAAAAATGTTTTGTAAAATTTTTTCTTCACTGAAAGATGTGCTTAAAACGTACTAAAAATAATCCTAATTATGTGATGCATTACCAACGTGATCTTATTTTAAGAAACTCCTTTCTATTATGAAGATCAAATTTAAAAATATATACATTCTATCTATAAATCAGATATGCATGTTTCAGATGTGCAAAATTCATATACAAATCGTGCGAACAAAGTTCTCTTTAAAAATATATTAGCGATATTTCTCCTTGACAAAGTGGGCAGCGGTAGCCTAGTGGTCATGGTCGCAGACTTGCTCGAAGTCGGGCTCGAGCTTTGATACCACTTAAGACCCACCGTGTAGCGGGGTTGATGCGTGTTAAATCTGTCGAGGTCCCACGTCCTGCCGTTGGAAGGATGGGGAAGTTTGGAGAGATGTGCCCACTCAAGTGTCGTCCTCATCATTTGACATAGGTTCAAAATTATGAAGTCCGTCACCAAAAGTCTTCTATTTGCTTCTGAGTGTGACGTTAATGAACAATCACAATTGATTTATATCTATAGGATATGTTAACTATGTGCCTCATTGCATCTGTCATAGAACTTAAATTAAGTGTTTTAATTATTTTATGATCTTGAGTACAAGAATATTAGACACACGTTATACCTTGAGCTGAGTTTTATCCAGCATGCAATTCTAATTCACATTTCGCTATTTCATGCATTATATATAACGATCTTTTTTTAAAAAAAATTCCTTTTGCTAAAGATGTTACATTTCAGCTAACAACCGGAGAAAAAAAAAGCAAAAGTTATTACTTTTTTTCTTCTTCTAATACAAATAAACAGGAGCGGTTCGGTTTCGATTTTAAAAGCAAACTCAAGCTGTTTCGTTACATTTGCACCTAAAAATTAGAAAGATCTTGGCTTTAAAATTATGTTTCCTGCCTGTGTGGTGTTGTCTTATCAGTATGGTGTTTAAAAGAAGAGTTTATTATTAGCTCAACCTTTTAACTCCCTCTCTTTCCCTTCCAAGAATGAAAAGAAGAAAAATGTGAAAAGGATCATCAAGTATTACTAAGAAAAGAACTTTCGTAAGCAGATAGGGAAATTCTAATCTGACTGATAGCAAAAATGGCTCAAATGTTCCAAATTTAAGGATGCACAGTTTTTTTTAAAACTAATATTGGAAATTTGTAAATAAAAAAAACATCTTTAATTGTTACAATACATTTACTTTGATTCAAATATGTCTAAAATAATAGGTTTGTAAATGAAAAGGAATGACGAGGGCTAAGTACGCTGTGTGTTCTATATATTGTTTATACGGGAAAACTAGATTATATATATCATATATATATATATATAGGGAGAAGATACAATTATAAATGGCATACGAAACTGTATAATCAGGAATACTGCTCATCTTTTTTTTAATGTTACTGTGGTAGTATCACTTGTAGCCTCCTATTCATTTTTTTTAAAAAAATTATACACTTTGTAACGAATTGTCGTCATTATGATTAAGAGACTTAGTAACGTAGTAATAAACCAAAAAGCTTTAACCGTATAATTCAAGCTTTGAATAAGTGATATCAAATAATTTAATAATGTGGAGCAGTTACCTAATTGCGTACTTATAACTACAAATAATATAATAAAGAATTCTGCTTATCTTGGTAACTCTAAGTAGTCGACTTCAAACAACTGAATCCGATTCAAATAGATTTCTAGTGACTGAATCCAAGTCAGGTATATCGCCTCACAGCTACTCAAAACAATATAGTGCTCCTATGAATCTCTCTCTCTCTCTCTCCTTCATCTTATGCACTACACTTCTTATACAGTAAGGCTAATTTCTATGTATCACAGTTCTTTCACAAGGTGATGTTCTCTTATCAAACATTGAAGTAAAGCAGCTCAAAGGTTAGTTTGTGACGTTGGGTATTCGCGATTTTCTCATCACTAGCTTTGGAAACTTATTGTAATTTCTATTGCATAAAATTCTAACTCCTTTCCAACCATTTGAAATGTGATCAAGACAAATTAGATGAAGGTAAGAAGTATAATGAATTGAATTAAGAATAGTGATATATAAACGAATTGGAATTGAAATGAAAAAGTGGATAGATGACAACGAGAAGTCGGTAGATATTTGTAAGTTAGAAATTAGAGTGAATGGCAGCAGCTGATCTTCTGTGGTTAAAATTAATAAAAAAAAGGGTTCCGGTTCGAGTAAGTGGTAAAAGGAGTCTAACCTGCAGTATTCGAGAAGTGGCTCACCCAAAGCGGAGGAGTTCATAAACTAGAACTTCATTGTTTAATTCTAACCTAGGATTCTGGAACAAAACTAGGAACTAAGCCCACTTTTAAATACAGTTACAATAAAACAGCGACGTTGAGCTCGCCAGCTTACTAGTTCTCACTTCGGACAACCTCCAGAGTAACAATCTACACTTCCAGGGCAGGCTCCGACAATTCTCGACAGATACATGCTGCTTATCCGTAAATCCGCGTTGACGGTTATTTGAGAGAAAATGATCCCGTCCGTATAATCAGAGAATAAAGTTAATAAACAGTGCTTGTATTTTTCTAACATCTTTTCAACTGCAATTGTAATTTTATTGACTATGTAATTAAACTCTACGTTGTCTGTAGAATTATATAATGCTGGGAGAAGGGGGAGAGTTACGAGTTAAAGAAAATCGATTGAGAACTCTTACTTCTTGATGATTATTTAATTACAATCCTGAACTATCATGATGAGAAAACTCAATGTTAATATTTTAAACAAATATTTTTTTTTGTCAAAAATAACTTTGGAAATGGATCTTACAATGCTTTATAACCATATAATATATTTAAATATTCTCTTTTAGCTTATTTCAATTTCAGTATTAAAGGAGTTGATAAAACTATGTGGGTATAGTTTTTTACACTGAACTCTAATTTGTTAATCAAATTAGTAAAAGGAGAGAGCCTTTCTATAACTGGTTTCTGTCTAATCATTGAAAAAATTTAATTAAATAATTTAGATGTATTATGTTTTTCATACATAATTCACGTGTTTCAAAAACTTTGGGTAAAATATGAGTCCAAAAGTCAACACTGTACTTAAGCTTAGAATTAAAATTAGGAAATCCTGTAATTTGTTGTAAGAAACAAAATGGAAAAAAATAAATTTTTAAAAATATGACTTTTATAATAAATAAGTTATATGTGTGCATTATTTATATTATCCATATTATTATTTCATTCGATAAAAATTTATTTACGTGAAATATTTAACAAACATGCCCAAGACATTTAATACACATATTTTTTTAAAAAAACGGAATTTTTTTAATAATCTAATTTATCTCTTTTTTGTGTATCTGACTTGTTTCCACATCAACTGGAATTGGTCTTAATTGGTTTTTATCAAAAAATTTTTTAAAAAAAAGTTATAATTTTTTTACCATTTTTCTTTATTGCTGTTTAACTTAAGCTACCAATTTTACGAACTTAATCCTTAGATACCGTATCAGTAACATTGACTTTAACGTTTCTCAACCACTACTTTAGATCTTTATAGATGTAAAAGCATGTGTGCTATCTTACGATTGTCTATTTAACTATGCTTTGAATTTTAATATGTACAACATGATTAAATGGGTGATTTTAAATATATCAATAGAAATTTATAAAAGTAATATTTTATAAATTTCTATTAATATATCACCTAATATTTTAGTGCAGGTCAGCAGCTTGGGAACATATTTTGAGACAAAAAAAAAATCCACTTCCAATATTTAAATACATTCTCATGGTCATAACATATGTATTAATGTTCATACAAAATCTAAAATTTTTAACTATTTTAAATACGCCCTTTTTTCCTTTAACAGAAATAGGCTCATTTTAACAGTTCACTTTAACAGTTTACAGTAGCTTAACTTTACAATATAGGAGATGAAAAGTTTGAAACATATATTTTACACACACACACAAACTGATTGATTAAAAAATATGTATAGTATAAATGGCGCAAGAGTCAATAGACTATTTTAAAATGAAGAAATTTTATTTATTGATTAATAATTCACATTTGTGATCTTTTATAAATAGAAAACACATTCCTTGGGAATAAATTTTATTTTGTTTTTAAAATTACATCCTTTAAATAACCAGCATTTTACTCTCCACATCGGTTTGCACTCTTTTTTGTAAAATAATATTCACTAAACCCTAAAACTCAGAACTTTATAAGTAGAATTTTTAGAATTTTGAAATTAAGTCTAATTTTAAGATAGGAAATCAGATACCTGAAAAAAATTGGGTATAACATTAGAAAAATTTTGCTTTTAAAATTAAGGAGATAACTATTGAAAAAAATGTAACACACACAAGAAAATTGAGCTCACTTAAAAAAAATAATAATCTGACCATAATTCAATATGATTCCCTATTAATAACCAATTATGTAGATTTCAATTTAAGAAAATTAATTCAATCATTCAAGAAGAATGTATTCGATTCGGAAATTAGATACAAAATAATACATTCAAAATGCGCACGATTTAAGCCCATTTAATTCACGAGTTTGTTTCTTCTTTTGAATATAGGAGAGCTTATACACTTTTTGAATGATGCGATCAACAGGCAAAAATTTTATGATAATCACTTAGTAACGAATGCAGAAAAATACTTAAAACAACTTATTGAAACATTTATGAAGTGCATTATTTGAATAAGAATATTTATCGATAGTAAAATTAATTTATTGAATTACAAATGTATTGTTTCTTTGGTACAAAAAGCCATTGAAGAAGGGAAATAGATTGTAACAATGTATATAATACTGATATTTAAGATAAAGTCACTCGGTAGAGCTTATGACTCTTTTTATATTAAGCCATGAATAACTAAACGAAAGAGGAAAAACAATTGACAGTAATCAACTCTTTAAATTTCATTGAAGCTTGAAGTTTTCGTTAAATAAAACATACATCGTAAATCCAAAGACGAAACTTTTATTTCATTTGTAACTGTTTTTGAGGATGTTTTAAATGAAACAACATACATTAATCAAAAGAGAGAAATAATCTGTCATTTTTATTAGTTTCTTTGTCAAAATGCACAACTATTTATTTCATTAATACAACTATTTAATTCCACTGATTTTAACATTTAAAGTCTCTCTTACAAATTTAATACAGAGCTCTTTCTGTAAACCGGGAGCTATCGAATTAAAGCACCGCTAGATTACCGAAAACGCCGGATTACTGGAAAATCACTAATCGTTACGCATTTAAACTCCAAAAACAATTTATTACTGTGTGTGTATAAAATTTAATGTAGTACACTCAAACATTGTGTCAAACACGTGAAATACCTAAAACTACAAAAAATTTATTATTATGCATTGATAGCTAACATTATTTTGTTGAAAAAGATGGCATAAAATAATTTTCAAAAATTTTTCAGCCTGTGTGAAAAGGTCGGAAAAGTGAAGTGCCTTGTAATACAGAAAGTACTGCACATTTTTTTTCTGAAGGGAAACTATTCCTCAAAATCCTAATGAAAAATTATTATTAGCCGATACTTGCAATTCCGCTTTCTTTTCTATTCGCTGTTAGGTTAGGAATGGTTGTTTTTAGTGATCTTGATTAACTACATTTGACTGGCTATTATTTCCAAATGACTTGAATTGTTGAAATTCTGAATTCATATTTACGATCCAATAATTAAACACAAACCACTGGCATTCTATAATTTTCTTTAACGAAGGATTTACAACTGTTAATTTAACAGATAAAATTTTTAAAGCACTAAAACAACTAAATGATTAAGTAACTAAACATATTATATTCAATCATAAGGTTTTAAAACAAATCACTCAGATAAAGCACTTTATTTTCATTTTATAATCAAATTGGTTCTGGTAATAAGTGACTTATATGCACACACGTTGAAGGCTTTTGCTTCTATTAGTTTTCTTACTATATTGTAAGAAAATAATTATGCTGAGTGTGAAGTGTATGCTGTGGATCCATAATACGAATATAAACACGCATTCTCAGTCCTAGGCCTGAGACAGAATTTTGAGTGACTCTATCTCCATTTTTGACTTTACTGTCTTACTTTTCTGGTGGCGTGTTTGCCTATTATGACCACTGTAGTAATTGAATATTTTTAAATTACTATTTTATAATTACATATTAAATATAGTTAAATTTTATATTGTATAGATGGTAATTTATTATTAGATTAGGTATTTGTTTAATATTATACTTACAGCACTATTAAATAAGTTTTTTTTTTTTATTAATTTGGTTATCATAGCATTTTTTTACTAGTATTAATTTAACATTGTAGTTTCTTGTAATTTATTATTAGTTTATATAGCAGTTTATTTCGTAAATGTGTTGATGCTTTCACTGGGCTACCTCGCAGTTAGGTCTGTCGCAGTGGACCAGATGACTTGATGTTACACAGCTGGCCCCCTAGTCACCTGATATGGCAACATGGAATTTCTTCCATTGGGGGTTTGTAAAAGATAAAATGTATGCACCACCACGACCCACAAGTTTCTTAGAGCTTAAACAACGTATTTTTTCTGTTGTACAATCAATTACCACTGACGCTTTGCTACGTGTTCGGAAGGAATTTACATATCACATTGACATTATTTATGTAAGTAAAAGAAGTTATATCGAACACTTGTAAGAAAATACTTTTATATTTTCCTTTTGCGTTCATGTATTACTTATCATTCTGTGTTGTTTATTTATGAAAATATGGAATTTCGAAATCGGACGAATCATTTTGAATAACCTTGTATATATATACAATTTACTGATATATATATATATATATATATATCAGTAAATTGCATCTTTTTTTTAAAAAAAGTTTCTCTCTTAAGTTTTGGGTAACATATTCTCTTAATTTAAATATGTTATGTGAAAAATAGGTTCAATTGCTTCTAAATAAATAATACTTCTACTTAAATAACTTACTAGATTATGCAATCGTTTCTCTTTTAAACTTATAAGTTCTTAAGAATTATATGCTCTGATGATTTTATTTATTCAAAATGATTTTTAACTTTAAAAAAAACTCAAGCTGTGCGAAATTTGTATTCAAGTGTTTCTCCAACAATAAGACGAGAGGGGAGGGGGAGGTACAAAAACGCTTTTCAAGGCGCGTCCAAGTACTTCAATAAGAAAAGACACATCAAAGCAAATAATAATCTTTTCCTTTTTTCACTTAGAAATGAAATCGACAACTTAAAAATATCATTACGAGATGCACTCTCATGTTGACTTCCCAAGAAAAATGAGAAAGCCATTTCAGTACCTTAAACAGAAATAAGCAATATATAAGCCGAATCTGATTAAGACTGAAATAAAGGGAGAAATTATTCCTACATCTAAAAACAACTGTTAAGAATTAATTATGAAGATTAACAAATTGTTCCTAGATTCTTATTCCCCACCTCCATTCTTGATTTTGTATTTCTTTTTGTTAAAGTCATCTTTAATTATGGTTGATACATATATGTTTTCTTCTTTATACATTAGCTTTTAGGTTATATTAAGATAGCTGGGATTGTAGAGACTAGATTTACTTAGTTAGTTATCAGTTTGTAGTTTATTTTATATTTTGTTATACATTAATTTTACTTTTTTTTCTTTCACCTTATTCCAATGGGACTTGATTTTTTTACATGCTTGACTGTAGGGTTATCGATGGCTGGATTATTTTGTTAAAATATTGGTAAACTACTTGTACTCTTTAATATAACTTGTTTCATCTCGTATTTTTTGATTGTAAGTAAATACCTTTATTGTAAATTTGGTGGTTTAAAAGAGGTGCTAACTGTGTGTGTGGAAGGCTGTGTATGTGGTGTGTGGGTTATTGTCTTCCCAGGGGACTGACTTTTGTTGCTCTAAGCCCTTGTTGTAAATCGTAGACTCCTTCGGTATGGGGGGAGGGGGAATCTACACAGAGAGACGGGAGCTGTGTGGGTAAAAATGGGGCAATTTAGAAGAAGATATGAGAGTGGTTTTATCTTTTATTCGTTCCAATATAACTGAGATCCGTAAAGATATCCAAGTTAATGTATCGCATTGATTTTGAGAACATTTTGTAAATGTTATAATGTGAAATGTTTTTAAATTAATATGATTGCACCAATCAATATAGGTATTTGAATCGTTTTTAGCGGCAAAATTTTGAAGCAGGGGTGGTCAGCCCTGCTGCCTACAATACGGCTGCGAAGCGACTCCGTTATTTCCCCTCTTCAACAATGAAGAAATTTTTGCGAGCAATTTATTTTTCATTGCATTCTCAAATTCAAAAAGTTTGGCCACCTCTGCCTTAAAGTTTATGTTGTATTGTAAGTGATCCGCGCTATATATATAAATAGCTGAGTCCGGTGTTCCCCAGTCTGGTTTTTCTCGTATACTATAATGAAAAATGGGTTAATCACATAATGTTTTTAAAAGAAAAATTGTTATTCGGGGAATATCTATAAATTTTAAAAAGAGACTGCATAATAAACGGATGCATGTATAAAATGTCATGAGTTTATATGAAAATGAGATATTTTTGAGTTTGAAAATGTGCTCCGAGTTTGGTTGAGGCTCTTTAATATTACTCGAAGACAGTCTAAGATCTGCCATGCAGAATAATGGAAACTGCTATATTTTAAATGGTTATGAGTCTGAGTAGTGTAGTGAGGAAGTTAGCGGAGAACAAGGCATCACATCGGATATCGTTATCTTCACTTAACCGTGGTTCAAGATTATGATTTTCGCCATTAAAGTTTTTGTGTTGTCTTAGTACGACGTTAATTAAAAATTTCCCTAATTTCCTATTATAAGCTGTATACATTCAATAAGATAGCTTCTAAGTTGAGAAAAAAAATATTATCTCTCATACATTATGCTGGTTAAAAACTTCTTCATTATAATTGTTTAAAAAAGCGATGGGGAGTGAACACACTATGTTGCTTCGCAATATGGTTACAGTCGAATTGAATAGCATTGAGGACTTATATTTGTTCTATTTTTTGCTCCCTTTGTAATTTATTGTATTTTGTAAGCCATCGCAAAAATCTTTCAATGTAAATTACTGCATATTGTAAGATCCAATTGATTTTTTTTTTCAAAAATTTGTATCACGTGTTACTTATATTTTACATAGTTCTTCGCTCTTTAAATCTTGTGATAACACGAATTGTTTGAAAAAAGGATAATATTCGCGTTATTATATGAAACATAAGACTTAATTTATATACCTACATATTTTTAATTTCATCCAGTAAAAAAATAAGCTTTTCATTGAATATACATTACGGAAACAAAGCAAGACTTGAAACTCTTCATTCCGTCTTTGTGTTCTTTGTATTTTTTTCAAAAGAAAAAGAATTTAATTGCAAAATACAAAATCCTTTAACTTTTTTATATTTTTACTACTTATTTATTTTGCAAAACTCGGGGAAAAGCATTCAATTAAAATAGAAATGCAGACTCAGAATAACATTTCAGTAAAATTTTGACGGTTAATTCTAAGAAAATATCAACCAAAAAGCTATTCAAACATTTTTATTTATTTTTTAAATGTAATTCATTTTGAGTTGATTTAATATTTTGCGTTCCATTGGTAAGGATTTAATTTTTTATTTTAAGAACTCCTTTGATCAGAAATTAGAAAAAGAGAGTAACCGGAATATGTATCCCATGAACTTGATAAATTGATGTTCAAATTGTGATTCGATTACTTCTTTCAAACAGAAAATAAAAGAGTTAGCAATAAATTAACTCTTTTATCGAATAAGAGTTCCCATCTTTGCCTTTTTTTTATTATCAATGTTTGAATAAATTTATGGATCCATTTAAGTCACAGAAATGTTTTAATATATCACATAGTCCGATTTTTGTACTATTACATAGTTACTAGAATGAAAGCTTGTTAGAGTATTAATGCTATTTCTAGCAAATCTCTTCAAACAGTTTATTCTTGTTTCTAATGTTGTAAAGAGATTTAATGCGTCACTAAATTTTTTTGAAATGTACGAGTATGTCAATGCTGTACTTTGGATGATAATCCTTGTCATGTAGAAATGGTGGAACTTAATGGAGCTGTTAAGAATCTCGTTCTCTGCTTTGTTCTGCTGGGAAATTGTCAAATATTCGACATGTCGATCAGCTTGTCTTTCTGAATTCACATTATTGAATTTCGATATCGTCTAAATTTATTGTTGGCTTCTTGAATGAATAGTTCACAGGATTAGCCTCAGTTCTTCATTGTAACTCAGAACCATCTATGAATATGTGACTCAATCTCCGATGAGACATAATTAAGTGTTGAAATCGGATAAAGCACTTGTTCGAATACTTTAAGAATTGAAATCGGATGAAACGTTTGTTCGAATACTTAAGGCCGCTAGTGTTGTATGTAATTACATTATTAATCATTACATATCAATGATTCATTCAATTTTTCTGTGTCAGTTACAACTTTCATATATTTTTAAAGACCAATGCAGTTAATTATTACCAGTTCTACAAAATTTTATAATTTAGCGAAATTGAAAACCAATTGGTCCATTCTTTCCTTTCTGTCTAATCTATTCATTGAGTCATTGCAAAGTTTTTGTGATTAATTTTCAAGTAATCTCGAGCAGGAATTGCATCAGACTCACGAAAAATCAGACTGTGAACTCTTATGACTGTGAAACGCATTTGCAACTGTTTATTTGAAAGGAACAGGAAATATTTAAATAAAACAGGACATGTCTCGAAAACAAAACTCTGCGTAACACTATTTGCTTCAATGACTATAATATGTAACAGGTTTAACCACAGCGCGGCTCTCCAGCTGCGCAAGGCTTTAAAAGGCTAGTGGTGTGGCTCTTATGCCAATACTCGTAAAATATATGTCTGAAACAAGGTAAACTGAAACTGCTCAATGTCCAAAAGTATTTTTAATTTAATTTTTTACACTCTTGTTTGTTATGTCACTTAAGACTCGCCGTATGGCCGGGGCTGATGCATGCTAAATCTGCCGATGCTCAAAGTCCTACCGTTGTCGTGGTGTGGAAGTTAGGTGAGGGAAGCCAGCTCAGGTGTGGTCCTCGTCACTTGACCGAGGTTCAAAATTAACAGGACCCTCGCCAATAGCACTTGCGTTATTTTTTGTGGGACGTTAATAGAACCAAACCAGTCTTGTTAGGTAAGAAATTAATAATATTATTTGAAAACGTATAAAAATATTGTACTGATTCTACCAAACAATTTAGTAAAGAAAATCCTTAAAAGTTAAATTTTCTTGTGATTGCTTTACGAATGTTGTTCATCTCGGTAGTTAGCTGTTGAAAGATTCGCTGATGACTTGTTAGGGCAGTTCACCCATGCTCAGTTAAAAGCAGATCCATTAAAACAGACTGGTACTTATTTTTAATAAATTTATGTATTTAGTATAAACACTCATAACAATACGAATATTGAAAATTGAGATTAGACTCAGCGCACACTCTTTGGTTTCAGAATATTTTTGTTCTGGAATCTTTTTCAAAATTCTATAATGAATCATCTTTTGTATTACCTATTTCAATCTCTCTTCTTTTTTGGTGAAAATTTCATGAAATAAAACCATTTTTATGAGGGGAGGGGATAAAAATCTTGTTGGATCCCCTTTCAGTAATGGTTACTACGGCTGCTTCTAGAGCAGCAATCACGTGATTCTGCTCTAGAAGCAGCCATAGTAACTGTCATAGTAGTTGAAAAAACGTTCTTGAGAAAATTTTCTCACTTTAGCTCTCAATAAACATTTCTTTCAAATATTCCTTTCTGAAATGTGACTTCCAAAGACGGTCTAATTGGACAACCTTGCTATATAATTTTTTACAAACATTGAATTACAGTATCAGTATCTCGTGTGATCTAAATTCAATTCAATCAATATATTTATAAACCTTTTTTGTGATCTTTCCTCTGAAATGCTCAGAGAGGAGTCATGTTAAAAAGCAGTATGATAGAATTCATTTTCTAATCAATTTGCTTAGTCGGGAATTGAACTTGGATTCTCCGGAAAAAAATACAAGCGAAAGAATAGAATATCTTCCAAAATTACTAATAAAAACTAGAACGTTCATCACATATTTATACGGCCAAAATACAAGATAAATTGGAAAACCCTTTTCAATTCAAAATGCTAAGTTTGTTATTCCAACTATTCATGCTCTTTTTAAATCTTGTGGTAAATGATAAAGAAGATCTATCACATTGAAAAGAAATAATTTGTGCATCACAGTCATGATATATATGTGTGAGCTTAAAAATATAAGATTCTGAAACAAGAAGAGTAGATGAATGATACAAATAAAGGTTTGAGGGACAAAGCAGAGGACTGATAGAACAAACAGTCTATACAAGGATTATTTTTATGTTGTTTGTTTCCGGCAAATTGAGCTTAACAGTTTGAAAATTTATGCAAAATGTATCAAAAAATTTCAATCACTTAAAGTATCAACTGAGTAAAGCGGGTAAACAGACAATCAGTCAAGATTTTGTTCTTATTCTTACAAGCCAGATAATTGCAGAAAGAATGAATATTTTGAGATAGAACAAAGGATCGTTTCTTGTATTTTTGGAAAATTCCAACAACTTTTTTTTCACAAATCATGCATCCAACTAATTGACTTCAATTTTATCATTACTCTTACTTCACAAATCAGTATTCATTACGTCACATTTTCATTAAAACATATTACAAGAAAATGTATCTTTCATTTTATTTTCCTTATTCTTTTCTCACATATACATTTTAACAAGACCGTAAACCTCTGTTTAACATTCTCTTGAAATAATAGTTTTTCTTTAAGAAATATTTTCTTGTTATTGTTAGGTCTGAAAATACCGAAATTATATTCAATTTTACTTAAAGTTTGGTTACAAAATTTTCAAAATTTTTTATTAATTTTTTGATATGGGATTGTTGAGTATATGCAGACAATTACATATATAGTAATATATATATATAATTACATATATAGTTTATTCGCTTATAATATATGCAGACAATTACATATATAGTAGAGTCAGTGCGTCTACGGTTCTCTGTGAAATAATTTTTGTCTCCCTCACCCTTTGCATTTTAACCTTTTTAGTTTTTTTTTTACATCCGGTTTTAAAATTAAGAATCAGCCCTACTCTGAAAGAGTTTTTGAGTTGAACGGGATAAAAAATATATAAAAACTCTTTAAATCATCATAGCTGGCAAGTAACCCTTCTCTAGAGACCCTTAGTACTCGGAAATTCTTTCAGATCCGATATCTAAATCCATTCCCAGCAGATCCCTTCCCCGTTTTACCCTTTAGCGAAAACAATTTCCTGGGCCTGTTATCTGAGATCGACCTGTTTTATGTTATGACCTTTAACTCCCGGCCTTTTACAGTTGCTTCCGGAGGAGGTACTTTTACGGCCCCGGGTCCCCTTTTCTCAAACTGGATAATGCTTTCATGAAATTTCGATTGAAGGGGAGGAACGTCACATGCAAATTTACAGAGGTCCTTGCATTTTATTGCTGTTTTACGAGCGCCCATGTCTTTTGGGGAGCGAATCGAAAAGCGGAATCAGCACAGAGGAGGAGCTCGAACTAATTTTGCATTCAACATAAATTTTTTCTGAGGAGCCCTTAGACGGAAAAGCGAAAATTACTTTTGTCTGGGGCTTGGAGTCTGGAAAATTAATGAGTCGCTGCCTTGAGAATGTAAATCTGGTGTTTTAAGAGATTAGAGCCTCACTATAAAATTCGTTCAGGTGTTAGGAAAAGCTGATTAAGGCCATCCTACATGGGTTATATGCTAGTACTATCAATATAAGTTGAGATTAAAGATAGCATATGTCACAGATTCAAAATTGTAAATGAAATTTTATTAGAGAATCTATTGAGAATAATTTACGTGCACTGAATAAAAAGAGAGCATCTCTGAGTTAAATAAGATATCAACTGAGTTTAAAAAACACAATTCTTCTTGAAAAGTTTTTGCGTGACTATATTTTGATATAATCATTTACATATATAATTAATATCCCCCATTTTTGAAAACTTTATGATTTTCAATCACGAAATGTTGTGAAAGTAAAATATGTGTTGCATTTTAAAAAAGAGATACAATATCTTGAAATTTCAGCAGAATAATAAAATGCTGTTATATATTTTGAAAATACTTTTCATCTCTACTAGTTTAACGTGGACAGTGTTTAAACTCCATCGTTTGAGTACTTTGAAGTTAAAGACAGATTTGTCGTGATTTGCCTTGGGAAATCTGAAACCTTAAGGTTACTGACTCTTCTTTGACCATTAAAATCTTTGGTCATTTTTAATTAGTCAGCAAAAAAATTAAAGCAACAGTTTAATTAAAACTTAATATTAAGCTATAAGGAAGCTTAGATGATGTTTACTTATAGGGTCTACTCAGATATGTTCTTTATTCGTGTTAATTGCTCTAACGGGGCTCAAGAATACTTTTATTTTCCACTTGCTATTTGTGGCACATTTAAAACAAGAAATTTTAAAATCATATACATAGTGGCTATATATGGACTTAAAAATAATATACATTTTTGATTATATCTAATTCCAGGGGTTTAATTTTCTCTGTCCCTGATCATAAAAACGCATATAAAAGGTGTTCATAAAATCTGTTGGAAATAATAAGTATTTACTAATTCTAAGATTTTGAATATCTAAAATCAACTAAGATTTTAATAAAAGGAGTTGGTTTAAACCACATCCTTCGGAAATATATTTTCTTTACTTTCAACATTTTTAAATTAAATAATGTTATAGAATATTTTTTTTTAAATCCTGTTTGAAAATACTTTCTTAAGCTAAATAAGCTTTTAAAAACAAAATTGTACCTACACACATACAAATAGCTCATTTTTTTTTCTTTCTCTCTCTCTATTAAAAGTATTGAACATAATAATTTGAATATTATTAATGCTTATTGAGCAGTATCAGAGTAAAAAAAATATTTTAAAGAAATTTTAACTCATTACTTCATTTTAGACATTTGAATATGAAACATACGCACGCACGCACACACACACACACACACACACAAACACACACACACACACACATATATATATATACGTGTGAATGTGTGTGTACGAGGTGTGGCTATTAAATTACGAGACAACGCTGCTGCAGAAGAAGAAAGCATGCTCCAAACGCCAGCGACCGACAGCTGTTTTGCGGGAAGCCTTCTCTTTCGAATACAGTGCCTCTCGCATCTATACACAAATCCGTATAGCCATAGCCTTCGTTCGTAATACAGTTTTTTTTTTTTTTTTTTTTTTTTTTACGGGGAAAATGATAAGTGTAACAAAAGAGCAACGAATTGTTGCGAAATTTCACACAATCTTGGAAAAGCTGCTTTAAAAATTAAATTTTTTTTAAAAGATGTGTATGACAATGAATGTTTATCGCGTGCACTAGTTTTTGAGTGGTTTAAGCGTTTTTAAAGATGGCAGAGAAGACGATGAAGACGATTCACACCCTGGTCGCTCTTCCAAGTCAAAAACGGATGACAATATCAAAAAAATCAGTCAACTGGTTCTATCTGACCGTCCGTTGAGTATTCGTGCGATTACTGAGACTGTAGGAATTGACGAAAAATCCGTACGGCAAATTTTTTCACCAGGACAATGCGCAGGTTAATTCTTCATTGTCTGTCAAGAGGTTTCTAGCCAAGTACAGCACCCCCAGTGTTAGACCATCCGCCTTATTCGCCGGATCTTGAACCATGCGATTTTTATTCATTTCCTTAGGGGATACTGCATTATAAGGAACAGGATTCGAGTCCGTTGAAACTGTGAAAGAGAGAGGCCCGCATCCTGAAAGAGCTGATAAAAGAAGATTTACAGAACTGTTTCGAACAATGGAAGATTCGCATGGGACGTTGTAGGGATAGAGAAGGGGTGTATATTGAAGGGTATAATAAGTAAATATGTATGACATAAAAATAAAATGTTTTACAAAATCAGTCTCGTTATATATATATATATATATATATATATATATATATATATATATATATATATATATATATATACTGAAAATTTATGAAAGAATAATTTAAAATATTTAAAAAGACAAAAATCCAGAAAGAAATGTAACAATGAAAGAAAAATAAATGAAAATATGGAACCCAGCAAGTCAAAAAGCAATATCGGGCTGATGACCAATTAAGCGGGGTTAAACTAGTTTAATGGTACCAACCTTCCCCCCTTGCGACTTGGTAGGCTGAATTAGGAAATCCAAATTGCAAAAGAGTTCATGATTAAAAGATGCAAACAAATTCAGCGATGAAATCTACAAAAATAAAATCTATAATTCCTGGTAGGCTGAATTGGGAAATCCAAATTACAAAAGAGTTCAATGATTAAAAAATGCAAAAAATTTCAACGATAAAATTTACAAAAATAAAATCTATAATATATATATATATATATATATATATATATATATATATATAAATGTGTCGAAGACTTTCGAGTGATATGATTAGGAGTACTGCATATTAAATTCAAATGACTCTCTAAGGCTTTGCATGGAGTGGCGGGGTTAAGAGTCTGAATCACCCTTTTCAGAAGTTTTGTTGTTTTATAGAGGCGAAAATGTATAGATATGTGAGTAATAACCAATTATACAGTTGTGAAGGGAAGTGAATTCGAAAAAAAGAGGTTTATTGAAAATATCTTAATTTGTGCACATTTCTTCAAAATTTTCTTCACATTTAATATAAAAGAATATTAAAGTCCAAGACAAACTTATTTTTGAAGATCAAGTAAGCGCATGTAGGAGTGCCAGCAAGTGAGAAGTGATATTCTAAGAAAGATAGCCTGAATCGGATCTATTTCGATAAATATATTAGAATTGGATCCAGGTTTGGTGTTGTTAAGATGAGAAATTTCAATTATATTTGGTTATAACGCTTTTAAGATAACGCTTTCTATTATTATATTATTTTGACTTTCATCATTCTAAGAACGAATGAAATTAGTTAAATATTTGTTGACTAATTATTTATTACTTATCGATGGTTCTTAATATTAATAACAACGTAAGCTCGTTATAAACTAACAATTGTTTCTTAAATCGTTTTCGAAGAGATATGAAACAAAGAATACTTCTTACGAGTTGATTTTGGAACATTTAGCTTTTATCAAATCGATTTCAATTGTATTATCAGAGTTGTTTTGTTATCATATTTGTATTATCAGAGTTGTTTTGTTATCATATTTGTATTATCAGAGTTGTTTTGTTATCATATTTGTATTATCAGAGTTGTTTTGTTATCATATTTGTATTATCATATTTGTTTGTTATTTTTGCTCAAGAAATTTGACTAATTTGTTAGAATGCACCTTTTCGTAAGGAATCTTGAAGAAAGTTATTAATTAAGTTAGTTAATTAATTTCAACTTTACTTAAAGATAATTTTTACATTTTGCTTAGATGAAAGACTTAAACTAATAAAATTTGGAAAATATTTTCATTTTCAATATATTTTCTGAATATTTATTACGTAGCTAGTTATTTAAGTCGAGAAAAATCAAAAATCTTTATCTTATTATTCACGAAATTAGTGTTTTAGGAGTTATCTCTCTACTGTACTCATGAAAAATAATTAAAAATTAAATTATTTATATTAAAAAAGAATTTTTCGGGATTTTTCGGAAGTCTGTACTCTTGACAATTAGTTTGTCTAAAGAGCTTAGATATTCTTTAAGAAATATTATGATTGTTTTTAAAACGTAATGTAAAAAATTGTATTTAAAACGTAAACGTCCATATGTAACTCACTTTTTTCTTCAACTAACCTTTTGGGATACTTTATGACTTTATTTGATTTGACAGTCTTCCTCTATGAATAAAGCATGATTTATATAAATCAGTACTGCTATATATATTGAAGTGTTGTGAATAAGAGAAGATGATAAGATTGAAAGATTTTGGACGTATTTAAATGCTGGGAGAAGTTAGCAGGTTAGTGGAAATATAATGCACACAACATTGGTGCCAGAAAAAAAAATATAAAGTTATCGACGGATAGCTGTTATTGGACATGGAACCAATTTATAAGTACTGTTCCTGACTTGGATCTACTTTTGAGGTTAATGAGTTAAGTAGAATTTTCAGTTAATCCTTGGTTTAGGACTCGTGTTTGCTACTTCTCTACGTTTGTAATACAAACATTTATTTTTGATGATTCTTATACAAGAATAATAATCGTTTAAAGATTTGCTTATCTGTCTATTTAAAGTCTGATTACTTAGTGAGTTTCGATGGAATAGATCCTAATTAGAGAAGCTGGAGAGAAATACTAAAATATAGATAATGAACGAGCACGTTTTGATATTTTTATTATTTTGACAAAAATATATAGGATTACCTTGAGAACAGGGCTCCTATTACGTTCTTGAAACAACATAAAGTAATCGATCCCTTTTATAGTACAAGTGTGTATGTAATATATCATACATTGTTCGTCCATAATGTTGTAAATTTTATATATTATTTTTTAGACTGGGAGGTAATAATTCCTCCTCTATTCGCGGCTTTCTCTTCACTAACCTTGGGGACTTTTGTTATTTGAATTGTATACAACTACAACTCCTTGACAATGAAAATGAAACAGGATTAGGTGAATTAGATAATGGAAAGAAGTGTACTGAATTGCATTAGAGATAGTGATATGTAAGCAAAATATAATTGAAAGGAAAGAGAAGGGAGATAGGATAAGGGATAACAACGATAGATGCTGTAGATTGGAATAAATCTTTATTATTAATCGTTTATATTGAAAGTTATTGGAAGTGACTCCTGATCAGAATAATAGGAGTATAATCTGTTTTAATCGTTAAGTGCTTGAATCCTAATGAGTGATTTAGTAATCTAAGACTTATTTGAACATGAACTGGAATTAATTGAGTTAAGAGGGATTCGAGAAAGTGTTCTTGCATATTCTTTTATAGATAATAAAGAGTGTTGTCCTTCTCTTACGTATCCTCAATTGGAATTTTGAATTTATTGCCTATTTAATTAAACTTTAAATGGTTATATATATATATATATATATATATATATATATATATATATATATCATCTGCTCAGATATTTATAAATTTTCCTTCATTTAACTGTTACCTGTTCATTAGACAAAATAAGCCAAAAATGTAGCGGTAAACAATCTAAATATATGTAAATAAAGTGTTTTCTAGGGCGGGGGTTGCATCCTTGTTTGTTTCAATAAATAAAAATACTCAATCTTACATCCTCAAATGCTAATTGGTAAAAACAACTTTTGATTTCCATAGAACTGTATATAATGCAGTACTATAGTAATTAGAATTAACAATTGTAATGAATCTTCTGATGGTGTGTGTGAAGAAACCGGAGAAATAATTCAAATTAATAGAAAAATAAAGACTTAATTTCAATGTTATTTATTCCCCTTAAAAGTAATTTCTTAAAAAAATGAATTATTTTATTTCTTATTGTTTCCATCATTTTGTACTTCAAATTCATTTAGTACTTTTGTACTGAAGACTTAAAAAATCTATGTTATTTAGTCTCACTGAAAAATATTATCAATTTTGTTTTTCTTCCAATTTCTTCAAAGAAACTCTTGGTTTGATTTTAGAAAATGTTCTCTCTACTTATATATTGTTTCATATTGTTACTTATAAAACTGAAGCAACTTTCAATAACTTAAATGGTTGATCATGATAAGCTTCTGTATGACATAATTTTCCTTTTTAAATATTAATGTGGATTTCTTAAAAAAATTTCCAATATTATTTTTAGAAACTGGTAAAATATTTCAACAATTTTAAAGAAAATCCACCAAGAAATGTCTTAAATTCTATTCATTTATACAAATTACTTGAAATTTTATGGGAACTATAAAGTAATTTTGCTCAGATTTCTTACACTTGGAAATAAAAGTTATATTGTATCGGAAATTACTTGGGCATTTTTGGATTATTATTTTTTTTTTGAAAAAGACACATTGTTTAAATTTTTAATTCTTATTAAATATTAGAAGAAAAATATAGATTTCTTTAAATATCTCAGGAATTCAGAGGCCTCCATGTTATTTTTTTCAGTTTAAAGTTAAATACTTAAAAATCAATTTATTATATTTTAACAGTGAAAAAATGAATGAAAATAATCGATGACAAATTCATTGACACAAATAAGTTTAAATGGTAAATCATAAGATTCAGTTAAGATATTGAATAGCTTTATCTTGTAAATGCACCTAAAATGATCTTTTTAAGTAATTCTTACTTAGAAACTGTTGAGAGAATAATTCCACTGGGGTTACTACATACTTAATTATGGGAAAACGTTCTAATAATGTAAGATTTAAAATCTTGTAGAGTTAACGCTATGTAAGTTTCAACTGATTTGGATGTCTTAAAATAAATACAACTAGAAATTACGTCTTACATATTTATTGAAAGCTATATTTCTCTCTATGAAAGTTTAATTTTTAATACAAATTATTTTTAAGAAAAACATTTGGGAGTCAAGTGTTTTCAAATCATTCCGTTGAAGCAAATAAGAAAAAAATTCAAGTTCAAATATTGCAAAGTACGAAAAATACTTAAAGTAATGCAAATGCCTAAGTTAACAATAATAAAGCTTCACTAGATTACAAGGAAGCTATTGGGTTACGTAAGAAATGTTTAGATATCGAAACATAAGAGTGTATGTTGAGCAAGTGCAATATTTTGCCAAATTTTGCGTAAACGGTACAAATTTTTTGTTGCATATTAAAACATTGATTTTTCCTTCCAAGGGAAAATTTATATTACTGAAATCAATTTTACTGGAAACTAAGGTAAATTTAAAAAATCCTAATGGCTTTGGAGAATTATTTGGTGTCTCGACACGAGATTTTGGAAAACATAAAAATGTTTTATTTAAAACACGACATTTTAAAATGTATTAATCTCAATAATAATAAATATATTATTAATATTTCTTAGATTTTGTTATTAAATTAAAAAAACATAAATAATTAAGTCTCACATAATTAAGATACAATGAAATCAAATGAAAACTTGTCGATAGCCTTTAAATTAATCTGGAAGACTTGCTAGTTATCAAAGTACGGAACATCAATTCAAAAGCACTTCTTCATTTATATCCAGTTGTAATTTCTTAAAAAAGGAATAATTATTACTTTATTATTTAAACTCTAGTCATGAGTGTCGAATGTACATTTCGTATCTCTAGATATTTTTAGTGTTTATTAAAAAAAGTCGAATTCAATTAAATGACGGAGCAAGTATATTTTTTCGTATTTTCAATGTCTTATAGTTAAATGTTCAAATTAAATGTTACATGAAATAATCCGTAATAAAATAAGAAACATTGAATTACAGGAATTGATCAGATACAGAAACATTTGGATATAATTATCGATCAAACATATATAGAATCCATTGTATTGTAATAATAGGAAAATGGCACTGTAGAATATTGTAAATAATTTTTCAAAAAAACATTTTAAGACATCTCTTAATTCATTAAAAATATCAGAAAAATAATATTAAATAAGATTCTTATTAGTATGTATGAAAATTTCTCTACTCCAATTTTATTTTTTCCGATTTATATTTCCAGTTTTTCTATTTCTGGAAATTAATAAATTAATGTATATTTACTTTTGGCACAGAGCATCTTATTTGAATTTTCAGATACTAAATCGCATATACTGAGGCAAAACACACACAATTCAGAGATTTAAAATTTTCCAGTATTTAAATAAGTAAAAAATATCTTACCATTCATATAAAGAAGATTTAATGCCAATAAGACTTTTAAAATAAATATTAATTATATCTGACCAAGCAATGCATTTAAGTTTAAAATATATAATCGCTGTCAATTTGCTTATCTTTCTCAGAGACAGAATAAACAAAGTCTTAAGCTTCAAACGTATAATAGAAAGACTGAAAACTGTCAACGAATGTAACAAACTTCAAAACTACTGGAAATAATGATTGTTGCCTGAGGGTTTCAAACAATAACATCTTAAACCTGGCGTCAAGTCTGACAATTGTCATGGACAGTAAAAGGCGTATTTCAGTCTCATCAGTCAAGAAACAGCTTAACCAATCTGAAAGATGCAATCGTTGTGTCAAATGTAATGCCTGAGGCGTTTATTAGCTAAATGGGTGGGAATTCACTTGTGAAGAAAATATCTAAGTTTTTGTCCCAAAAAATTAAGATTGTTATTTTAAAAAATAATTTTTTGACGATTTTTTTAAAAAGTAATTTAGAAAGTGAATGAAAAAATATTCAATAATTTAATCGAAATAATGCAATTATTTTTTTAAAAAAATTAAGTTAACATTTTAATAATTTAATTAAATTACTTTTTTAATTCATGATGCTTTACACTTGTATAATTTGTATCTTCGTAATACTTTATAATAAAAAGCATTATATATAAATGTGTTTTTCTATAAATTATTTGTTTTTGCGCTCTAAGTATTACAATGAATGTGCAGCGAAATACTTAAAAGAAATTTCAGAGTTTTCATTTTCATACCAGAAATTTCTAAAAGCAAGTTATGAATTATAAGAAAAGTTGTGTGTTTACCTATTTAATAATAAAATTTAAAGTAAAAATAAAATAAGTTGATACAAAAAATAACCAGACAGATTTATTTCAGCAAACAACTTTTTTATTGATTAATATAATTACCTCCGTACTCTCAATGAGAAAAATAAACTCCTAATTATAAATTTTTCTCTATTAAAATTTCGCATCATGAATCTATAACATGTCAGAGGCTATATGATGACTAAATAAGCTGTACACCTTAACTAATATCTATTATCTTCCTATATATAACGGAGTGAAATATTTTAAGTTATAAAATATTTTAAGAGGATGCACAGTTATTAAAATGAAAATAGATATATAATATTTTTTATCATTATCTGTATATTTATACGCTTAATTTTTTTCAACTCCATTTTTATTAATAACCTATGGTAATTTTGCGATAACATATTTTCTTTATTTTTTCAAAAATTTGTCTGAGAAAATTAAATTTTATTTTTAAACTAAAAGAACTGTTAGCAGTTACATTACTAATTTGTCTTATATTCTGAAGATATTGGTTTTACATTATGTTCAATAGATTTACAAACGATACATATAAATCTCTGATGTATGCAAATTTATGAATGATTATAAATGTATGAGCTATATTTTTAAGAAACCAGAGTGCATAACTAAAAACTAACAATAATTTAAAAAACGTATCAGGACATACGGATTTTGAAAACGTATTACAAATTATAAAAATGAAAAATAAAAACTAAGATGTGAACCTATGAATTATTTTCATCAAATAAGCTTATTTAATTCAAGTTCCCTGTTATTTATTTTAAATTTAAATTATATATTCTAACCGAATGAATTGTTCTAACATTAGATTTCACACACTTAAAACAAAACATTTGAAGGAAATAGAATAAAATAATACTCAAATAAAGTAATTGTTTTTGATTAGAAAGTAATTGATTTTAGGAAAGTTACTGCAACAATTCTTACTGTTGTTGATTTAATAGCAGCGAAACAGAAAACAGTATTTAAAAAAATTGTTACTTTGGAAATATTTTGAGATTTTGCCTGTCAAAATTATCTTTTACCAGAAAATTGTGAATTAATAATCAGTCCAGTGTCTATCTTTTAATGTTCAGGAAGTGCAGCATCCATTTTGTGCTTAACTAAACGAATAAGTTTTCTTAAATCTGCTGTATCATCTTTACACATAGTTCTTTTTAATCTTACACTTTTATCTGCAGAATTTTCTTTGAAGATTTGTCCTTTGGATACATTTTCTTCAACTTCAAAAATCTGTCAAAAATAAATAATAATAAGATGCGAATGGAAATTAAAGAAACATATATAAAAATTTCAAATATGCAAATTTTTCTTCTAAAAATAATAACATTTGTATAGCATGTTACGCATTGGTTTAATAGATAGTGAACTTGAGGTCTCTTGAACAATCAAGTGCTAGATCGCACTTGATTGCAATAGCTACTTTTGATGGCAAAAAATTATTTTATTTTGATTAATACATTTATTCAATTTTTAGATCATTAAAGGAGTTAAACTACCTCATTTTAAGTTGCTATTAATTATAAGATTTTTTTGTACATTTCTTACATATTATAAAATATATACGTAAATATCTTAAATTATTTTAATATTCTAGTTCTAATGTATTTAGAATCCGTCATTTATCATGTACATTCACCTGGAACAACAATCATTAAAGATAAGAAGAATGGAAGAATTTTAAAGTTTACGAATATGGTAGTTAAGATATAACAAAATTATTTGTTGATTTAATTCGAACAAAAAAGATATTTTACAAATGTTATATCTTTAATGAGGCCTTATTAGATTTGTATAAAAATAACGTAATGTAGATTTTTATTTCAAAATACGTCTCTACACTTTATTTTTGTAGAAAAATTAGTTTATGGGTTTCAATATCTTATAACTTTACCTAGTTTTTAAATTTAAACCTATCACATTTATCGTCTAATATATCTTCTTTGAGTAATATTTTAAAAACTCTTTACCAGAAAATTAAAGTTCCGAATCTTTTCTTGTCGTTCGAAACATTTCTATTAGATAAGCACTTATTTAATTAATATTTCTGGGAGTATAATAAATATTAGTATATAAATTTCTTTGTTAGTTAACTTTTAAATGTTTTCTGAAATAAGTTTAATTCCCTCGTTTTCTTAAAGTATTTTGGTTTAGTCCTATTGTGACGTTTCGCTCTACCGCGATTTTTCCTTGAACAAACTATGATTTTCCTTTTTATTACGTAGGAATTAAAAATCTTTTCAAATGAAACAAAATGTGATTCATGTAGATTAAATTAAAATTATGAAGTATATTGAATAAATTTGATCAGATGTGTACACATAAGCTGCGAAGAATTTAATATTGAGAGTTGAAGTTAGTTAATAACAGTGGATTTAGGTGAAATGTCTGAGTCAGTCTTTGGTAATTTAAAAAGAGATCGTAGGGATCTTTGAAGATAAAGGTAAGTGGTTCAGGAATAGAATCCTAAATTTTAGAAAGTCTACTCACTCGACCCCGAGTGAAATGGTAAGAAATAATTAATTGTTACAATAATAATTAATGATGTTACAATGATTATATATGAGAGATAGTAGATAGTCTCCATAATTTAAAGTATTTATGATTAGAATAAAATTAAATTATTTTGGTTCATCTGTGTGGGAATTTTCATTCATTAATATCTTATAACTGATTCTTATAATTAAAATTATTACCAGCAAGTGGAGATATTAAACAGTGAGCATTACACGGTCCCTTCAAAAATTGTACTAACTATTATCTCAGACAATTATTTAAGATAATCGCTCGTTTTCTAAAAAAGATGGGTTTTTTTAATATTTTACTAGCATTTATAGATAAAGTAGTCAAATAGAAAATTGATTTTTAATATTTCATAAATTTCTACAGTTGTATATGAATGGGAAATGCTTTTTATAAAGCATTCAAAACAAAAATTACTAATGCAATTCAATGCTATATTGGGAAGAATTTCTTCCTATTGTAATTACAGCAGAGCGAATTTCAAATGGTGGCATGAAATTATGGTATAATATCTTGCAAATTACACATACTCAATGTGCACTTAAGTATTTTGATTATTTAAACATTCATTTTTTTTTATAAAAACATTTTTCACGTCATGGATATTTTTTTTATATATTATAGTTGTCTTGACTTCCAATTTTCGATGCCAGTGATAGTAAGAAGCATTATAATTCTACTTCTTTTAAAATATTAAAATTTTGATTTTTAATAATCAAACAGGCTTCGTTCACAATTTTAAAAAAAATTATGATTGCTCTTTTTCGATTACCGAAACAGGTTCTACAGTTTAAACTATCAATTGTGATTGTTTATTAACGTCACTTTGAGAAGCAACACGAAGGCTATTGGCAATGGACCTCGTAATTTTGAACCTTAATCTTGTGACGAGGATGACATCTGAGCTGGCACCTCCCTCTCCAAACTTCCACTTCATGCCAATAGAAGGATTTTGGGCCTCGATAGATGTAACGTGCATTAACCCCGTTGTACTGCGGATTTTTAGTGGCATGAAGGCTCGAACCCACAACTCCACGAGTCCATGACCATGACCCCAAGACTACCGTGGTCTCGAAATTATCGATGCTAGTGAACTATTTCCGTGGTAATCATGTACTGCTCTGTAAAGCTTGTGAAACCTAGGTGATACAACAACAGCCTAGTGACAGGAGAGATCCAAACAAGAGACTCAATTCCATCAAAAAATATACTGAATAATGGAGGGCTGTGCTACACGTCCAAACCTAACAGACTTCACCGTCCTCTGTGTGGTGTGATGTGAAAGATAGGAAATTGAAGTATCTGATCGGGAATCATCCTCGTCATTTGAATTTTCCTCGAAATTACAGCGTCCTTCTTCGATAATCAATTGTGTGATATTAACGAAAGATAATTTTTTTTCTAATATATTATTTTGGTCTGTATAACATAATTCTTTCTGCGTTATTTTTTTTTATTGTCTAATGTACAAATTAACTATAGAAGAAATAATAATTTTTTTAAATTGTTCACGTTGCTTCATTTCTTACGTTGTATAAACACTAAGAAAGCTTTGTAAGAGAAAATATACTTTCTAATATTTATCTTCGAAATCATTTTTAGTTTTTCTTTGTATATTATTTGTTTGCACATTACCTTTTATATCTATGCTATTAAACTTTTTTTTCAGCTTTTAAATAAGGATAGTAACTGTTCACGTTTCTAATATCGATACTGAAAATCTTTTTTCAGTGAGATACATTTACATTTAGATGTTTGAAGTGAAATCTTATGCAAATCAATTGTACCTAAAAAAAAGCTGTTTAAAAAATATAAACATTGAAATAAAAGTTAAATACCACCTAAGCAAACTTTCCATTGCAAGGTAATACAAATCTATTTACGTTTTCTTTCATTCTTTTGCATTTATTACTTTGCTTATTTACTCACCTTTCGCTTGAAGTAAACTTGACTTTATAGTTGTGACTGGAGCCGTTTTTCTGAAGAATCTACTGAAAAAGTTGTCAAACATAATAAATATTAATTTCTTAAATGCAAAGTACTTAATTATAAAAATGAAGGTTGAAACGAACTATTTAAATGAGAATATGCTTAGAAATATAAGCTATGTTAATAGCTATTGAGTGGATTAAAAGAATTACAGAAAATCTTGTGTCTTTTTTATTTAGAAATCTACTATAACTTTGATTTGGCAAAAATTAGACACTGATGATATACAAGTATTACTTTTTTGTGTTTCTTCATGTAAAATTAAGTCTGAAGACTTATAAATATTTAAAAAACTGCAAAACAAAATGTATAGAAATAGATGAAGTAGTTCTTTGGAATTACTTCGATAATAAATTAATTTTTCAATTTTCCAAAAAAAAAAAAAAAAAAAAGACATTAATTTTTTATTTCTAAATTTCTTATAAAGTGAAATTCGATTTAGCAAAATTTGATTATGCATTCTTTTTTTTTTTTTTTTGCTTATGTAAGTTCACTCAAAAAGGAGTTTTTTAATACTGATTCATTTTGTAGATAATTACCTAATCATTTTTTCAGCAAATTCGATTGCTAATCGCGCCTCAGTAAGGTTATTAATAACATTTTCTCAGTTATTTTTCATTATATGTTTGTATTAATATTTCAGAAAATGTGTATTTGGAATAGATTGATTTAAATATTTCCGATTCCAAAGCATAATGTGATTGTACGCATTTCAAAATTCTTTTTCAAGTAAATTATCTCAGATTTCGGATTTTTTTTTTTATAATTAGCTATGCTACAAAAAAATCTCAAGAGAATCACTTTTATCTTTAATGAATGATTATTTGAGCCCTTTTAAATTATTTATTGTTTTGAGGCTTCTTTACTGAAATGCTGATAACAGAAATTATTCATGATTGTATAGTAAACAATCCTTTAAGTAGTCACATCAAATTTAAAAATACAACTTACACTAATCGTATTTCTATATCGTCCGACAATCTTTTCAAGTATCATTTTAAAAATCTTAGGAATGATAAAATAAAAAATAACTTACTTTCACAGATAATCGAAATTATTTTCTTAAATATGTTTTAATGTAATTCTTCTGAAAACTTGACGAAAGGAAATATTATTCGACTTTGAACTTCCTGTTTTAACTCCAGAAAGTGTGTCCCAGCATTTTTTTTTCAGTTGAACAGTTTATCCACATCATGGAAGAAGTGAAAAAGACAAATTTTGTATCATAGATAACCAGAATAGATTATCAAAACATAAAAAATTATCACAGTTCTCTTTTTGCCCCCCTCTATAATAAAATTTTTTAGATCTTTTCAGTTCTAGAACAGGATAACAGAGTTTGTTTTTTGCTGATATCCTATTTGCTCCGGAAAACAAAGGTATCGCATCTCAGTATACACTGGAGAAATAAATAGTTTATAAGGCCACCCAAGGCTAGACCTCCGACAGAGATCTTATTGTATTATCAACAGTGATCTGATTGCGCAAAGCTTAGTTTTCCATCATGCAAAAGTCACGAAGAAAAAAGAGGATGAAAGCGATACCGCTATTTCTCTTAGCTCCCTGCGTGTTGAGTCCGTTGCCTTACTGTTTGCTTTCAGCCACCTGTCAGTTGCTCATAAAATTTTCACTCTGTTTATGTTGAAAGGAGGTCAAAATTGCATATGTAGATAAAAAAAAATAAAAAAAGAGCCCGCGTGTCAACGGCGTCATGCCTAAAAATGTCCAGTCATGAAAGCAGAGCGCGTTTTTGGACTCGTAAAACCAAGAACTTTGCTCAGAAAAAAGAAACAGGAGATTATGCTTATTGGTTCAACTACCTTTGAAACATTTAAAATGAATGTGACTTATTTTCCAATTTTAATGCACGTGCGAGATGTAATCTTTCTATAAACATCGTATTCGAATAAGTTCATCTCAATTTGTTTGTTTTAATGCAATGGTGCTAAACTCATTTCCAGCTACGGGTTAATTTCTAAAAAGTAAAAGTCAAGAGGATCGTTCTGTATGTAGTTCCAGCCATGAGTGCTTTTGTGACAAATGCAAGGGCTATAGTGTCGTTTTCTATTATGTAACTTCGGTACATTTATTGCCTTATTGCGTATCAAACACAATATTTTATCTTTTAAGAACAGCAAAGATACCGAGTTTTTGGACTCGTAAAACCAAGAACTTTGCTCAGAAAAGCGAAACATGAAATTTTGTTCATTGGTTCATTTACCTTAGAAACATTTTTTTTTAAAAAAAAAAAATTAACTTTTTTCTGATTTTGATACACATGCGAGATGTAATCTTTCTATAAACAAAGATATTCGAATAAATTCAACCTAATTTGTTTGTTTTAAGGCAAGAGCGCCAAACTTTTCCAGTTGTGGACCAATTTCTAAATAGTAAAAGAGGGTTACACTATATGTAGTAACGCAGTGATAGTTTTTCTTTTCTAAATTTACCATCATAGCAGGAGTACTGTTCCTTATGATTTGTACCATAGTGTTTATGTAACATACTAAATGCAAAGGTCATAGTGTCATTTTCTGTTATATAACTTTGGTACATTTATTACATAACAAGCACATAATTTTATCTTGTAAGCACAGTAGAAATATTGCAATTCTCTCTTTTCTTGGAACTACTGATGTTTGCCAAAAACTTTTCGTTTAAATTTACTACCTCCTGGCTTAGATAAAGGCATACGGAATGCAAGGATCTGCATGCAAGGAATGCAATACAGAGTGTAGTGATGAAATAGAATTGAAGGAAAGAGAAGGGAGATAGATGATAACGATAGGCTGATGGATAATTGTTAATTGGATTGAAGCATCATAATTAATCTTTTGGATTGGAGAGACGCCTAGGTAAAGTATACTAAGATAAGAATTTGCTGTTATCGAGAAGTGTTTGAATCAGAACGAGAAATTTGGTAAACTAAGAATTTACTACTATAATATAAGCAAGGACTGATCGTGTTAAGAAGGATTCGAGAGAGAAAAACCTTTCATATTCTGTGGTAGTTAATAAAGTATTTTTTCCCACTTTTACGTATCTTCAATTGGTGTTTGGTAATTATTGACTATTTAATTAAAATGAAAGATGGCGGTAGGATGAAATAATAAAGGAAGAACGTCCCATGTGCTCCTTAAAAAATTGATTTGAACCTTTACACACCTTTACCAACTTTTATGTTTAAAAGTTTTCTTCGTAGAAAAAGTTTGAAGAAAATTGATAAGATTAATATAAAGAGCACATATATCATAGTTTGCCAGCATCCATATTTTGATAAGTTCTAGGTTCTAACAAAACAGACTTTCAATAAAATTTCACCTCTCTCATATCACTTTTTCTCTCAAAGTCTAATATATCGGGGAAGGATGTTGTTCTCTATAACAGAGGGAAGCCATAAAACCCACACGGGTGGCAAAAAATAAGGCAAAACTTTCATGTCTAGAAGGTTTTTATTCGCCTCCAAGGTGGTGGCAAAGGCAAGAACTTTTTGAACTCTTTCGATGCAGTGGATGCAAACGTAATAGTTCTTTTCAGAAACTTTTGCTTTTTATGACCCAGGGCCCCAATGGCAAGGAAAAGTTTTTTGGGTCATAAAATTCTTCGAAGATTCAAGTGGTGCCGGTGTCGTATACGTTCCACGCCCTAAGTCTTGGAAATTTCAGATGGCAATAACGAAGTATTGCAGCAAGAGGGGAGAAATTTATTGTTTCCAGGATTGTTTTCTATTCCCTTTCCAAACATTCGACATAATGTATGCTCTAACTTTCGCTTTCTTTCTTTGTTTTAAAGTATTTTCTACGCTCCTCCCACGTAATAAAATAAAACGTTTGACTTTAAAAACTACAGTCCAAATATCCCAAACACAATTGATTTGAGAAAGTTTCAATCGATTATAGCAGGAATAAAGCTTTTGTGTCATTTTATGGCAAATGTCGTTGTAAAAGTCGAATAATGAAACTCAATGCAGAAAAAAGAATAACTAACATTAATGTAGTTCAATAGTCTACATATATAATTTTTTGTACACGATTGTCAAAAATAGTTTCTACATTTGATTTAATCATAATCTTTAATTTATGAGATATTATGCATCTCAAAACATATATTTTTTTATAGGATTTCATTTTAATATCGTTAATATGACGCAATAAATTAAACTAAATCTCTTATTGAGTAATACCAATTTTTTTTTTATCATTTTTTAATTTTCTACTGATAAAGAAAATCGTTATTAATTTATTAAGCCATTAAACGTAGGTAGTTTTGACTAATTTAATATAATTTGCAAATGAAAAAATCAGAGGTGGATACAACATCCAATACTTTTAAAAATAGCAGGGTAATTAAATGAGTTTTGCCTTTATAAATAAGAAAGAAATGTATAAACATGGATTTCAGTATTTCATTGGAATAATCGTAACTTGAAACAACAAAAAGACACATTTATATTTTAATTAGAATTGTATTTTTAACTAAATAAGGAAAAAAGTATTTAAAGTGTGTGATTTTTTTATGTCTGGTTTTCATTAAAACTGTAATACTACTAATTATCACTTAAAGGATTTTACATAACCATAATAATCAGTAAATGGTATTTTAAAAAGCAAGAGAGAAACTTAAAGCTTAAAAAAAGACTGGAAAAAAAAATGAAAAAATAAGTATCTGTATTTGCAGAAAGTAATGTGATACAATTTCATAAAGAAGTTAGATTAAGTAGTTTTGTGATCAAGGTTGCTTATTTTTAAGTAAATGTATTCTGTTGCTTAAATTTTTTTCTGAAGAGTTTGAAACGTAAACTGTGTCATATATTCCATTTGTTTTGAATTACATAATTTAACTAAAATTTGCAGCAAAGTTAGAAAGTTTTGTTTTATAATTCATAACGTAAAAGGTTTTCCCTATAGTGTATTTTTAAGTTAAATGGTGGGAGCTTTTTATGTAAAGGGAATAAGAACAACAGAGAAAAATGAACTTTTTTAAAAGTACGAAATATCTATCAAATGAGAATAATAATAATTAATTTTTCATCTGGCATATGAAAAATTTTGTCTTACAGTCTTCAAAAGTGAAAGGTAAATATTCAAAAAAAAAAAAAAAAAAAAAACTAAAATAAGTTCTAAAAAGTGTAATATTTATAAGCCGTCTAATCTAAAATAGCAAAAATCAATTCTCAATTATCCTCCATAAGAAATAAGTTTTTAGGATGTTCCTTATCAAATGACTTATATAGAATAATGACAAAACGTAATGTATTTGATATTGTATAAAAAATATTTTTGTGTTCTTTTAAAATGAGTTACTACTCTTACGCAGTTTTTTTTTCACTATTTCGATTTTTTAAACTTAAAATAAAGACGAGAAGATTCGTTTTCTAAAATGTTTCTTTTTTAAAAAAATATTCAACGCATATTTAGGTATATACTTTTTTTGTTTTTGTTATAAATTATAACGCATGTAAAATGGAGTATAACATCAAAATCATCATTTAACTTAGAAAAGAAATGTCGTATAAAAGCAATATCTTTAATTTAATGGCTCTTCCACACATTTTGATAAATGATCCAAAAAATTTGCTTAGCTTTTTAAATTAATATTATCAGAGCAGCTTTAAATAAAATTGTACTTTATATACCTCAATCTAATTGCTCTACTTTAAACTCAACTATAGCCAAAAATAGTCTTGAAGTAAATGACCATCAGAAATAATATATTTTCTCGTTTTTGACAATTTTTTTTCCCTGCTTTTTCATTATTAAAAATCAATACACTAGGTTTCGTTTGATATCAAGATTTCTCAGATTGATAATTTATACACATTTTTTTCAAAAAAAAAAAAACCCAACTATATATTTGAGTGAATTATTTCTGTTTTTACATCACAAAAATAAATGCAGTTATATTTTAGGAAAGTTCTTCTTTGAAATACGTATTTAAAACAAGAAAGAATTTTATGCAATGAATTGTTTTATGAAACTGTCACCAATATCTCTCTTGATGCGCCTAAGATTATTAATAAGCAATAAATCAATCAAAATTTACGAAACTGAGATATTTTTAATCTGCCAAAACTATCTTTAAAATCATGATTTTCATATTATGCATCAAATTAATGTTTACAGTTCAGAGTTATCAAAGCTGTTTTTCACTCATTCATGACGTAATATACTTAACATAATCAGAGAACTATTACAATAAAAAAATATAACATTCCTTCATAGGATATATATGATTGAATGTATTTACAATTTTAATTAATACGACGCTATTTTTGTTATGGCAAATATTTAAAACGGATACAAATAACAAAAATAATTACATACACTTCTCAGCTGATTGCTTAAATCTCGAATTCATTAAATAAAACTGACATCTGTTTTAAGAAGAGTTTCAGGCTTTAAAAACAATATAGTTATTATCCATCAATATAGTTGTTACGTGCATTAACTGATTGTATTGACGTCACATTAGAGTTTCACTTTTGACTGCTGGTAACTTCTAGAGATTATCAATTAAGAAAATTCTGCAGGTATACGAAAACTCAAGATTATATAACTCTCCTTAAGATTTCCTTACTTGCTATACGTTGTAAAATTAATTCAAATAAACGAATCCCGATGCTTTCGAATGTTATCTTTATGACAATAATTTCAAAATTAAAATTTATTATTTCACAGATATCTTTTGAATATTTATTCAAATGAATATTTGTATAGTGCTTTGTGTAGACAAATGAATAACATTTTCTAGTATTTCGAAGTTAGAATACATCTTTATAGCTATGTAGTACATTTTACATTTGGTCTTTAAATTATTTTACTTTTATATTATTACAGTTTTTGAATTTGGATATTATTGCATTCAAATACCTCATTTTAAATTTTGTTGCCTCTTTCGTACAACTTTGGGTAGAAACATCAAATATTACGACTAGTCACCAAAAAGAATGATAATTTAGTAGTTGAAAAATATAATTTTTAAAATTTTAAACCCTCACACACGCAAAAAAAAAACACCTTGTATTTGATCAAAGCTACATCAATCTCTTCTCCACAACGTTTTTAACCCAAACTGTTGTTCTTTTTTAAAAAATGTCAGATTATGACAACCAAAAGAAACTTTTTAAAATTAAAGTCAGTATCCATACAAATCAAAATGTTACAGATTAAAAATACATGATTATAAACAGTGAAAAATATAAAAATTACATTAGAAATAAGATTAATTAGTAAGATAAATTTATTAATAATAAATGGAAAAATTATGGTTTGGAAATATATATTGTTAAATACTCAAAATACTTCTTATAAATAATTTGATAACTATGAGCGTACTATAGTTGAGCCACTAAAAGTTAATTCAACGCTGTTTAAAATGATGCATTTAAAATCGAAATTTAATACATATGTATTGCCATCAGGTATTGTATTTTTCAGCAATTTCGCTAATATTTGATTTTTAAATGATTTTTACCAATGAATCTATAGAAATACAGATGATTTCCTAAGTGAATAAACTATTTCAAAAACATCGGCATTCGCTCTGTTTTTCTTTCCCATGGAGTCATATAAGAAAGCCAATAAAAAGCTTTACATATACAAAATAATTTTACTGTACTACTAACTATTCTCTATAACGTACAATTCCTTTCTTACATTATTTTCAATACAGTATTGGCATCATATATTCAGTTACTTTTTTGTGATAAAATTAAGTCTTAAATTATATTCACGTTATTTAATTAGATTTTTCGCTTAGATTCATCTAAATTGCATTAATTTATTTTAAGATCACTTAGTTGAAAGTTTGAATTTTCTTATTAAGGAAAATAATAGTGGAAAAAGATAAACGAAGTAGATGCTTGCTCAAGTTTAAGTACATTTAAGTGATTCATTGAAAATTTTAAAATGTCTTTTTCCTTCTTGTCTATCAACTTAACGTCAATACACTTAAAATGAAATTCAGGTAAAATATTTTTAACTCAAATTGCAAGGCTAGAAAGCAAAATACTATGTAAAATGTAATGTTTTTCTACTTTAATTATTAAATAACATGTAATTTAAAGATAAAATTTTTGTGTGTGATGTTCTCTAATTAACTATATGCTTAAGAATGGATTAAATTTTATTTTGTAATTAATCTCCGTTTAACAATAATCTTTTATATTTTAAATAGATTTTGTTATAAATATTAAAATTCATATCAAATGTAAAACAAAACGGGGAACTGGAAATTGTAAAATAAAGTGGTGATTGTACTCGCAAAAGATAAATGAAGTAAAATTGAACGCATATATTTCTCGACTTTAATTATTTTTTAAAAAATATAAATATTAAAAAGACTTAAATACCTTTATTTCATAAAACAACTGACAAGGAAAGTGATTAAAATATTTAATCCATTACAAAAGGAATTCTCTTTCAGTCTCTTCACATACTTTGAAGGAATTTTTCTAAGAAATGAAAATACGCATTTCTTGTGAAATTGTGAAAGATGAATCTATTGTTATATTTAAAAGAAGTATTATAAGTGCACTAAAAAGAAGAAAACATGCTTGAAGAATTAAAAGATATGAACTTATTGATTGAAACAAATCCCTTACTACATTTTTAATGAAATGAGAAAAAAACGAAAAAATAAATTGTTGCAAGCATTTTGAGGCGATTTTTTTCATGATCAGAATAAAAATAAAAAATTTTGAATAAATATTTCATGTTTAAAAATATTACATAATTCAGCTTTCAGAAATTTTACATTTTAGTGATGAAAAGGCATTTGAATTTTTTAAAATTAAAATATGGTTACGAAAAAAAGAAAAAATTTATGAAGATTTCATTACAATATGATAGCATAAAATTATCTTCGTCCATTTGTATTACTTTTCGCATGCTTCAGAAGAAAGGCTTTCATTGGAATGGAACAATTTTTGTAAAACAGCTCCGTAACTTGAAGCAAAAACTTTCATTATATTGTTCAGAGTTTTTATCGGTCTACTGAATTTCTATAGACAACAAAATAGTTTTCTAACTTTTCAAACAATCCTCCGTTTTTCTATTAGAGATTACGATCTTTTACATCATTGAAGTGAAATGATTACAAATTATTTCGCTCAAATTATTCAAATGTTTGTTTGAATAACAATGTTTCAAGCATTTATTATTTGCGATTTTTTTTTTTTTTTTTTCATTTAAAGATCTTAATCATTCAAAAGTTGTTGCGAAATTTTTCTATTTAAAGATCTCGCACATTTAAAGGTTGTTGCAAAACTTTTTAACAAATTGACGATGTACGTGTTTTTAAAACTGATTTCGAATATGTAAATTGTTAAGAATTGTTTACATTTACAAAGTGCTATTCTGATACTATTAAAATATTCTGACCCTGTTTTCAGTTTTCTTTTTGTTAAAAGACTGAATGTTTGAAATTGAGTTATTCAACCCTTGTTATTATTATCTTATTTATTACATTCACGTTTTTATATCATGCAGCTTACATAACACCTGCTAAGTATACTCATTTCTATTTAGTTCCGGACGTTTGCATTATTTTAACTCTTGAATTTTAATGATGATTTGTTTTAAATAACAGAATTTATTCAATTCTTTAACAACTAGTTTGATTTTCAGTTGAATATTAAGAAAATTCTTTATTGACATTTCATTCGTTATAATGCATATTGTTGCTCACTGTTTTTTTAGCTTATTCTTTTTGATATTGAAAGTAAAAGACAAAATATATTTGTAATTTTCATCTCCATAATTTTATCCTGTTTTACATCCATTTAAACTCAATATGTTATTACCTTAAATACTTTCTTTTTGTTATCTTTATATCAAAGATCTAAAAAGTTCTTTCAAACCAAACTTAACAAGATCAAAATATGTCCATCGTGGATCAGATCACTATAACCTTGAAAAATAATAAACATTTATTTTTTTATTGAAATGACTTTCAAAGGAAACCGATTGATAAGCTTATATATTATTCTTATATTAGCAGCATAAATGTGTTTGAAATACGGCTGAGCAAAAAGTCAATGTTTGAACTGAAGACTTGTCCCGCATCAAATTTTGTATCGCCAGTTTCGGATGAAAATTTAACACTTATAAAATAAACCTTATTAAAAATAGAGTTGGAATCAAAATCGACTATTGCAATTGGTATATTATTACAAATCATCTACTTAATTTTGGAAATTTTTAAAGAATTGTTAAAATTCTTATTCAAAAAAATTTAAATGTTAAACTGATGTCAAGCTATCAAAATTTTTTCAATGAAAACTCCTATTTGTGTAAGACTTACTTAAAACTAATATGTATTTAGTTAAATATGTTATTGTGAAGAACTTCATAAGTGTTTTTAATTTCTCAACAGTAATTTAATGTCGAAAAATGCTAAAACTTATTACTTTTATTTTAGTAAAGGTTTTTTTTAAAAAACAATTTTAAAATTCCATAGTTTCATCATCATTCATCAGAAGACTTCGAATTTCAAAAAGGATTTATAGGTCTGGGAATTTGTTACTGTATATCAATATTTGAGCACTTTCTTCTTAATAGCGAATTTGTTGTTGTTTAAATCTCTTTATATATTATTGAATTTTTTTGTAGAAAAGTATTTTATTCTTAGAAAATATTAAAAAAATTGATCGATAATATGAAATTCCATAATTTTTTTGTTTGATAATATTCTATTCTCTGGTCAACGATTCAATCAGTTTTATTAGTCCTAAATTCCTAATATCAAACTCAAACTTTCTGGTTTCATCTCTTCAATATTATTTTTTTAAGTCTTACTGGAACTAATAGAGCCAAAAATTAAGAAAACAATGCGTTTCAAGAAAGATTTCATTATTTCAGTTCTTCATACTTTAATTACCTTAATCTTAAGCAAGCAAAAACAAAAAAAGGCGTTCTCTTAAAACGATATGATGCCAATTTGCGCCAAAAGTTTTTGAAATTGAAAGTGATATGCAGATTCTATCTTTCCAATGGATTACAAGTATATTTAGCAAATACCCTGATTGTCTCATGATTCTCTTCGATTTTAATTTGTGAGAATATTTAGAATCTTGTATATCATAGTAATGTTACTAATGTGAATTTTTTAAATTGTTGAATAAGTAAAATTTTTGGTGAAAATGCTGTCATACTTCGATTCAGGAATTACTCTATTTTATTATCTCTATTCTATTTTTGAACAACTTGGTTTATGAAGATTTTCAAACAAATCTTGATTCTACGGTTCGAAAACAGTCCTTATAGCTTTCAAAAAAGTGGTAAAATTAAGTGATATTATTATTGGGAAGTCTATTGGAGTTATTTTTGAAAATAAATAGGAAATAATAATTAAATATGTCAGTGTTGTTCGTTTCTCTAACCTTTCAAAATAGTATGGTTAAACAAAATTTACCATTTGTACCATTTTTAAGAACAAAGAGGCAATAAAGCAGCTGATGTAGCTATAGGAATGACTTTTAGCGAAACAAAGTCTTCAAATTATAGAACGGTAGAAAAACCATTGCTAGTGTAGATACGTGACAGAGAGAGAAAATGAGTTTTCTGGTGATAGTATTAGTGAGAGTGTACCAAGAATAATATACATCACCAAAGAGGAAACGGTACTTACTGAACACCACAAACCTTTGAAGGACAAGCTTACGTTCGTATTATGCGCTAATACAAGCAGTGATAGTAAAATCAAGCCACTTTTAGTCAATTGCTCTGAAATTCCTCTTACGCCCCATGTGACAACAATATTATCTACTACAAAGCTAAAATACAATACTGAACAATTGTTATTTGTCTATTTTTGTATAAATTCATAATCATCGGTTAATTCATCGGTTTCCTTATTTACTGATATGTTTCTTTTAATCTAAACTATTGAAAACAAGGTAATAATGACTTAGTTCTGAGGCTTGAACAGATTAATTCTATGTTTATTAATTTTTTAATGGAAAAAATTCCTTCGGTTTGACAAAGTTTTTGTTTATCAATCGAGTTTGGGAACGAATTAAGCTCTAAAAGTAAGGAATTAATATATACTGATTGTAGAAATGGGCAATCTGTACATTAAACTCACATTTATTAAACTCAATTTTTACAGCATGAAGAGATCAAGGATATTTAAGATTACTTTTTAAATTAATTCTAGCTGAATAAGAATTAAAAAATACAAAATTATACATTCAATATAAATAAACTTGACAACTGTTTAGATTTTAAAACATGCTTCATATTCTATTGAGATATGAAGTTTTCAATAGATATTTATGAGTATTGAATTGTAAGCGAAACAGCAGTATTTTTTTTCAATTAAATATTTTTTTTCTTCCTATTTTGCACTTTGCATAAGCTATATTTAATACTTTTAAATAAAGTATATTAAATTTAGTTTTAATATATATGTACATTTCAGTTTATTACTTTTCTAAACAGTTCAGAGTAATCGATTAATATTCTAACATCTCCGTTAACAATCCTACTTCTTCTGAAGACGCAAAGCTACTTACATTTTTTAAGCATCTTTTGTCATTATTTTTTTGCTTTAATATATGTCAATGGCAATTGACTTTTCAATTCTGTCATGCAGTAAAAAAAAGTATTGGAAATATTTCGTGGTTTCTAAGTAAAGCTTATAAATATTTTAAATATCTACTTCTAAGCATTCGATTCATTGATGGAACACTTAAATGAAAAATATATGCATAAAATTCAAATCGGAGTCATTTTCTGCAGTTTACAAATATTAAAGAAAATTATTACCTTTTTCATTATTTTTTTTTACTGTTAAAGTTAGAAAACAAGTACGAGGAATCGATTAATATATTAATTTCTAAATAAAATTTGTTTCTACAGGAAGAAAATATAATAGGTTCCTATTGATCATTAAAATGGGTTCAAAAAAGTCTACTGAAGTTAAATAATTATTTTATATAATGTGTTTTGAGGAAAAATATGAACAAATCATTCTGAACTTTGAGTCCTTAGTATTTAACATCTCAGTATTTTAATATCTCACCAGTTTCATATCTCAAAGTAGTATAAAACAGACTTGAAAGTTTGGATAACTGACTAATACATTGATACAATAAATACAATTTTACATTTTAAAATTATTCCTTCAGCAAATGAAATTAATTTAAAGAAAATATTTTTATTTTTCAGTGGGTATTATCTTTAAAATACAATTATAAATGTATATGCAAGTAATAGCATGTAATGTTCCACAGATTTTGATAACAAATTCTTTCACATTAATATAAAACGGTTCGTTAAAAACAGTGAACCCCATACCATGAACTGAATGGGAGAATCAATGAAAGGTAAAATTATATGAGAAAAGTCGTAATAAAGAGGATTAAAAGAAGATGTTCTTTTTCAGTGAAAGTTGCCTTCAAAATATAAATATGCAATGTTGCCCAGAATCTGAGAAAAAATTCTTTCACACTAATAGAAAATGGCTCATTAAGAACAGTGAACCTTATAACATGAATTGAACGAGAAAACCCAGAAAAGACAAAATTATATGAGAGAAGCCATAATAAATTTGAGGGCTTCCCTCGCAAATCAACTATTCAGGCCCGAGTCTACATCCACACAACTGACTTTAATGGTAGTGGGAGGGCGGAAAAGAGTATTTTAAAGGAAAGTCAAGCGAGACCTCAATAAAATAACGTATACTCTAGCCTGGGGCTGAAAGCACTAAAAGAGCAATTCCAGGTCATTAGGGTTCTTGTGGTCGACTGTGGAGGGCGGTCTAAGACAAGAAATATCTGCATATTTCCTGTACTGGGTTATGGTCGGAGAGCGAATACCGCCTCTTGTCTGGTTTACGAGCCTCTTGGCTGACCGAAACTAGCCCCTTATTCGGCCGCAGATACTCTTCACAAATAACGGAATGCCTATCTCTCATTTTCATTTTTTTGCGACCGCCTGTTATCTGCCTTGTGGGCTGAAAGGTCACTTACAGTAGGGCTTCGCTTTCACTTACCTTGCCTGTTATTATGATGTCTTTCTTAGATCCCTCGCTGCTCAGGTGGCTTCATTCAGGTAAGGTTCTCTTACACCTGTTTTGATTTGCTTCTTTAACAAGATACCTCGCTTAATAGGATAGGATATAATGGAATGCTGGGGATATTCTGTTAAATATAATCCCTTCGGTCTTGTATTGGGGAAAGAATCACTCGCTGTTGGGGAAAAAAAAGGAAAATGTTGCTGTAAATTAATTTCAACACAATATATTTGAATAAAATCAATTTATGGTGGAATTTCATTTTCTAAATGAGTCTTCACGTATAATAAATTTTGAGTAAAAGTAAATCATTTATTAAAATCTGATTTAAAATTTTTTTTACAAATCATAAATATTTTAAAAACTTTTTTTTTACTTTAATCGGAATAATTTTTACGTTTTTAAATTTTCTTTTCTCATGAATTTTAGTAACGTTTGTTAGAATTAGATATAGACAGATATGTAGTAACATTCCCACGAATGATTGAATATCAATATCTATTTTTTCCTTCCACACATTATGTAAATTAATTAGAAAAATAATGGTTTAATGCGAAATAATGTTTATGAAAATAATCAAGACAGTATGTCTAGAAGTAAACATGAATTTTTTATGCATACAAAAATCTAAGACCTTATGTAAAGATGGAATTTTTGTTTGATTCTCAAAGTAATGTTTTATCACATTCAAATAACTTTTAAAGCTTTTTTAACCATTAATTACTTACCTGTGCCATTAATGAGTTAAAAAGAATTCCTTAAATTTTAATGTTAAGCGTCTTCAATAAAATAATTAAATTGGAAATTTAAAAAAAAAGTAAATAACGATATTTTATGAATAAATGATTTGATTCATATTTATTCAAACTTACATTATTTAAATACTTATGTTGTTGTTTTTTAATTTTACTATCACATTTAATCAATCATGAAATTCTTAAAGGAGCTCCAAAACTGCTTTTTTATATATCAAATAGCTCGAGAAATAATTTAATACTTTTCACCTAAGCTATTTACACTTTGACAATAAAATATCACAAATTTTTCATTTTAGTTTCACACAATATTACTGAAAAGGAACTCACATTTCGTGAATACTTATTACTCTGTTACATATTTAAAACCCGTAGAGTTGGCTGAATCTCTATCAACGGCATTCACGTAACATACAAGGAGAAATAAACTTATTTTATGCCAAATTTTAATAATGCTAATTTTTGTATTAAAAAAAAGGAATGTCGTATTTTAATTATGTATATTTACGTATCTTTTCATGTAAAGAAAATATTATTCTCATAAAAATAGCATTTCATGCAACGAACATGATTATAATTTCAAAATTTGAATTTAATAAAAAAATTAAAAAAATTTATTTAATGTTTCAAATTTCTCTTAGTATTATACAAATATTATTTAATTCCTAAAATGTTATCAGCGTTTATTTTAAAAATTGCATACAATGTACAGCAAATAACCTCATTTTGTAATACGGAAAATATTACACACACACACACACACACACATATATATATATATATATGGCGTGGCACTTCGTTTACAATTTTAAATTTTCTTGCCAGCTGTTTATCAAATTCTCATGAATAATACATGAATGGAGAATCAGTGAAAGACTCTCTAATTTTTTAGAAGAAAAAAAGCAAAACGTGAAACATTTCAATGGTTTGGTTATCTTAATCATATAACGCATGAAAGAATTTTCAGCCCTTGTTTAGATTTAAGCTTGTAAATAAATTTTATCAGAAAATGTTTAAGATTCTTAAAGTACAATTGCATTTTTTCTCACGCTGTGGAATTCTTACCATGACTTGATATTTCAATGTAATTAAATAAAAATATGTATTTAAATTAGAAAGTCAAACGAAACTATTATTAGACGATGTGATTAATACATTTGAAATTTCTTTTAAAGTAATAGAATCACCGTAAGTCATATTGCTTATTATCTAATATTGTACATATTTGTGTGTGTGTGTATAAGTGAGCGACAGAGAGAGAGAGAGAAAAAAAGAGAAGTTTATTCAAGAAAACTTAAAATAGACGTGATATACCTAGAAAAAAATTATATGAGAAAAATCAGATCGCTGAAAGATGTAAGCGAAAAATTGAATTTTGATTTTCAAAAATTTGACTTAATTTCGTGATTATATATTAACCCAATTTTCCATTTATTATATGAATTATGTGTCCTACGTCTATTATGCTCTTATTCATGTATTTCAGAAAAAATTAAACATTTACTACTCATTTAATTGAGATATTCCCGATGTTGGCATTTCTAATTCTGTATCGCTGTAGAATTTCCTTTTCTGCATGGATCTTAACAACAAAGCGAAAACAAATTTAAGTGCCTGATTTCCAACTTGCATTAAGCCTCGCACATCAGCAAATTTTATGCATCTTTCAACTTAAATAATGATTTTATATAAACATTTTACCATGCACGAAATTATAAGTAAAATTTATTCTTTTTGTAAATGTTTACTTGTAAAAAGTTAAGAAAATATTTATTTGTGAAGGGAATAATTTTTATGTACCTTCACCACACGAGAGTGTAGAGTGCGTTTTCTTTTGGAAGAAAACTTATTGTGCTATATATTTTATAACAGCATTCATTTTTACTTACTCAGATAATTCTTATTATTTTTCTCTTATATATCAACATATTTTCTTTTATGTAGAATATACTGATGACAGAAACCTATATTGTATGAAAAATAGGTTTCAGTTCTTTATAACACATTTTCATCATACAATCAGCTCTCAGAAATTCGGTTCTAATTGTAATCCAGTTTTATTAAAGTAATCAAGAATAGTTTGGATTTAATACGCACCTGTAGAGTAGATAAGCTGCATATCTAAGGAGAAAATCTTTAAGGGTAATTTTAATTAAGGAAACACATTTTGAAATTATGAGTGTTGATAGAAATAATTTTTCAATATTTTTAAAAAGCATCATCAAGTTTTAAATATGACTAAAAATTACACAGATATCTGGATAAAACTTAATCTGCTTATAAATAGAGCCTTATGTACATAATCTTGTATATTACAGCTATTAATGTTGATTGGTATGATTTAAGGAAGTAGCATATTGAAATAATTCGCAGCATAGTAAAGTTTTAATTATTACAAAAATAATCGAGATAGAAACTTAACTTTTATTTGTTATTCTTAAATCTTAGTAACAATTGAAACTTATACATATCTTCCAGCGTTTCTTGGCCATCCGAATGCCGTTATTGTAGAACTCAAGAGACTGAACTCTCATCTTCTCCATTCTACGGTTTATATCAATCTACTGCGCTTCCTGAAGCCAAACAAATCAACATTAATAGCTGTAATTTTCAACATTATGTACATAAGGACCAATTAATATTCAGAATAATTTTACACAGGTATCTCGCTTATTTTTTAGCAATGATTAAAACTTTACCATACCCTCTTGTATGACACATTCTTCATCATACATATCAGATCTTACCATAAATCAGATGTTGGGTTCTAAATTTATTCTAGTATGATTAGAATAATTAAGAATAATTAGCAATACGCAATACTTAATGTGTAACCTGTAGTAAAGCCCCATATCTACCTAGGCATTCTTAGAAATTAATTTAAATTAAAGAAATATGTTCTGAAATCATATACGTTGAAAGAAATAATTTTATATTATTTTAAAAATAAATGTTAGCTAAATTTTCAATACTAATTGTTTGATAAAAGATTTTACGCATGAATATTTCGTCAAAGGAAAACATATCCTAAAAATATGCCCGTTATAAGTGATTTTTTTTCATTAAATATAAAAATAATCTACATATGCTGATGAGGTATTTGAGGTATTCATGAGGTATTTGGTTCATATAACAATTTTTTCAAGAAAATGAGCTTAATTATTTATCAATTGCATAAAAATGACATGAAATTAATTTTTGAAATGAAACTTTTCAGAAGTTTTTCTCTTGATAGATAAATTAACTATTTTTTAATTTTTAGAAAAATTTTAAAATTGAACGGAAAAAAATCAGTTAAAAAGGAGAAGACATCCTAACTTAATTTCTGAACAGAGTACAATACTATTAGGTTTATTAGTAAAACTAATACATACGAAAAACTTTAATAAAATTTTTTTTTTATTTAAAAATTCGATCCTGTTTTAAATGATTCACATGGAACTTGTAATGGGTTCTTACACACATTTTCCTTTAAATAACCTTTGAGGCTACTTTGTAATGTCATTTGATTTGAGAGTTCACTTTGTAAAAGAATCGTGACTTATATTTATTAGCATTACCATATAAGAAGTGCGATGAATGAGATAAGAAATTGGAGATGTTAGAGAGATTAGAAATAAGAGGAGATAGAGGAAGTAACTAGATTGATGCGCACACTATAAAGATGTGATCAAATATGAGGTGATATTCTAAGAACGAATATTTGATTCAGATTACGTTTCTTGAAGTATATTGGATTCGGATCCAGTTTATTCAACCCTACTTTTAGTTGTTATTAAGATCAATAAAATTCTTAATTGTAATCTTTAGTTAATGATGCAATTAGGTGAATCATCCAAGATGTTAAATTATTCTGATACTATTAATTCAATACCGGATAAATTTCTTAAGTATTTTTGGAATTCCTCTTTATTGAATGATTATGTCTCTTAATATAAATAATGACGTCAGTTCGTTATAAACTTACCTTCTCAAATGAAATAATGTATTTTACCGTCCATTTAAAACGTACTTTTATTCACGTAAATGACATCTAAAGTGATATATACCATAGGTATGATATACTTCGTAGGTACCGCATAAGTAGAAATTAAAACATTCTTACTTTTGAAGGTTTTTACATCAGTTATTTTGGCTGATTCATGGACCAAATAAAAAAGCATGAAAAAAATATCACTTAAATCACAAATATCACAATGTCTTAAATTGCAAGGAACTAGGAGAATCAAGTTACGAGTTCAGTCAGTGGCTTTTCTGAACTATTACTCTTTTAAAATTATAGACTTGATTCTCAGAAATTGTTTCATTGTCATCGTTTTCTTAGTTTTCTTTTATTGTCGCACAAAAATGATCTGGTTTCCCATAAAAGGCCCCCGGAATGTCAGACCACCCTCTTTTCAAAGATGTCCTTAAGTCTTTTCATTGGGCGAGTCCTAGATCATTGTCAGTAAACCTTAAGGTAGATCTAGTGGAACATAAATCAAAATCAATCCGGCAGTTCAGCTTAATTTTTTTTTGTGTCATTCAAAGGAAGTCCTATCGGCAATGCTTAACTTTCACAAAGCTGCCTAAAAAGCTTTTAGATGTATTTTTTCGCCAAAAACTTTGTTTCAGCTGTGCTTACCGCTGAAAAAGACAATTCAAAAAGCAAAAGCCTTTGACTGTTTAGTTTATTGTCTTACCGTCGCCTTAGAAGGTGCTTAATGGATTACAGACGACAGTTTTCTTGATTCTGAGTCATAGCCAGAGTATTAGGATGTTTCTTGAACCAATTCTCCATCATTTTAAACAAAATGTTGGTGGGAAGGGGAATGAAAATTTACCAATGAAAGAAATAAAGATTGTAGTAACCTCTTACTTTCCAATTTGATATCAAGGATAAATTACCGATGTTGTTAAGTTTCAAAGTAAAGAAATTTTGTTACTTAACTTTTAAGCATTTTTTCAAGAAATGTAAATCTATTTGTCACATCAATTTAGTTTCTAATGTACATTTGATTTCCGACAACTGCGGCTGATGTACATTTTTGCATATCTATATAAATGTTTATAGCTGTATTTTACCCATATATATATATATATATATATATATATATATATATATATATTATAAGCAATTACTGATGAATAATGCATTGAATTTTTCTTCGCGTTGATTTTAAAAAAAATCTTCACAAACATTGTCATCTTCTCTTTCTCTTTCTTGTTTGTTTAATTATAAACTGGATGAACTATTTACTGATTCATAACAGTAAATCCTCACATATTATATTAACATTTTTAATAAAAAAATGAACAATAGTTCAAGATTGCAGTAACTGTTTGAAGCAGATAACATATTTAACCGATATGTTGATTTTTTTTCCAAGTTCTTTTATCTCTATTCATGTATTTCCTCATTTTTTAAATATGTAATAAATACTTTGAGGTCGCCTCATTGTCGAGTGGTTTTCTAGCTTATAAGGTCGAGATTAAAAATTTCTATAAAACATGGATGATTCCTCAGTTAAAGAGCTCTCATCGAAAATCGAAATCCGTCAGCGCCAAAACTCCTTCCGGTCTCATTGGCCTCAAGAACTAGGATCCCCAAATATCGCAAGTCTCTTTTTCTAAAAAGTTATTTGTTTTTTGGTCTTCTTTCCGGTATTGACCTTGAATTGCTACTAATATCCTACTTCTCAACATTTGTGGGACGTAATCTCAATTGAAAAAAAGCAAATATATCATTACTTTATATTTGTGCCAAATACGTTTTACAGTTGTCGGGTTTTAACCATAAGGGATAAATAGCGCTTACGATCTTTAGTGCTAGAAAGATGTAGTATTATATTATTTATAATATTATAAATACCATTTTAAATCTCACAAGGCCTTATTTAAGAAACTTTAATTAGATATAAGAAAAAATTGAGCTTTACTCTACCAAAATCTTGCAAATGATTTTAAGAAAATTTCATTGATCATCACTAATAGAAGCAGATGCTTCTATGCAACATATTCGTATTAGAGCATTATCATAATTTTAATTCAAAACCATATTAGACAACAATTCAATATATATCAAAATGCCTCTATTGAAGGAAATATCAGAATATATACTTATTATTTACTACTGTTTTGTAATATTTAAAAATTACTTAACATTCCTCGACAAAAAAATCAAACAAGAATAACACATATCAAGAAAAATTAAAAGTTTTTAAAGTAAAATTAAGATTCAAACAGGAGAAACTGTACCTTATATTTAAGAGACTGTAGGTTTTCTATCACTAGTTTAATGAGTTCCATTCTAATAGTATTTAGAATAATTTATAAGCTGAAATGAAATTTAGAATAATTCATAATCTCAGTTGAAATTTAGAATAATTTTAACCTAAAATTACAATAACACGTTCTAGAACAGAACAAGCTTTACTCCCAGAAGTATAAATTTTTATTTAAAAAGATGCTAATAATCGATGAATATCTATATTAATCTTTTTTCTCTCATTTAGCAAATAATCAGATCTTATTTGCAATTAAAAATGATGAATCACTTTCTGCTCTACGGTACGAATGAATTCTATGCCTTAATTCTCTTTTTGTTCTAATCAGCGAAATTTTTTAAGTGAATTTCAAATTCAAACTATTAGTTACATTGATATTTATGCATAAAGATAGTAAAATTGTTGAGACTGTGGAGGAAAAATTAAAAAAAAAATTTTTAGACCTTTTATTGTAATATAAATTAAAAATAATTGTGAATAAGGATATTATTTTAGGTTCTTGTTGTCTTACCTACAGATATATATATATATATATATATGTGTGTGTGTGTGTGTGTTTGT
>BMAW01040953.1:384730-414666 GCA_019974015.1 Nephila pilipes
CTTTTTTTCTTGACACGGCGACCCCCCACCTCTCCTCTCTTTCCCTACTCTCTGCTCTTCTGTTTTTGTCTCTGTAACGGATCGTCACCGGCTCCGTGTGTGTGTGTGTGTGTGTGTGTGTACAGGAATTAAATAAATGAGCGGAGCAATGCAAATTTAAAAAAGTTCGTAACTTTTAAACTTTTATATACAGTTATTTTGAAAAAAAGCATTAATTTTTCTAATTTTAATACTAAGTTATCAATTTTATCAAATTTCGTGTTTCATTTTTGACTTCCGATTCAAAACATACAAAAATGGTTTTGAAGATATGAAGATTTTTTCTTATAATAATGGAAAGTAGAATTACTCGGCTTTTCTATTTTCAGAATGTCGAAGTGATTATTGGAAATCATGTGGCTACAATAGTTACAAACATTTCAAATTCATATTCGTGAAATGTTGTGATATGATGAAGTCAACAGAAAGAATATTCTCCTCCTATAACGAACTACGAAAAAGTTACTTTAAATAACATTAAAATATAGAAGTTGAGGAATGAATATATATTTACAGAAACAATGTATCTTATTAAATACTATACAGCAAATATTATTCTGTTAAAAGTTATTTAAAAACCATGTACCAAATGTGAGTACATTTGCAAATTATTTTGCTTATGTACTTGAAAAATTTTTTCCCTGTAAAGATGGAAAAGAATTAAAATTGTCATTTTTTAAATACTAAGCCTCCCGTCTGCAACCATTTTGATTTCTTGAAAATAATGTTAATCCTAAGAAGTTTATATTTTCCTCATCAAATGTAAACTATTGTGTGCATTTCAATGAAATAAATTGTATCTAAAAAAACAAAAAATGATAAAGATTTCTGAAGAGTTATTTTTTTCCTCCGATTTTTAAAAATGTTTTTAAATCTGTTTTAATGATTCATTTGTGAGAGTTTTCCTGCCTTCAAAATATATTTAAAAATGTTTCCAAAAATTAGAGGAAAATGTAATTCCGCAAAACCTTTCATTATCCTTTACACTTTTTGATGTATTTTTTTTTTTTTTTGTACTCTAATAAGAACAACAATCTAGGTTTGAGGAATATAGTAGCAATTCCTTAAGATTAACAACACGTTCATAAATTCAAAATGGCTGGTATACGCGAGCGTTAATGTAGAATTTTTAAGCAATTGGAAACTATAAAGAACAAACGAAACTATTTCTCATCCTTTTAAAAAGAAACATATTTTATTTTCGTAATCAATAGAAAATTCTCAAAGACTGCGTCAATCTATGAAATAGGGCATTATTAACAAATCTCACACATATAACTGTCACACTAAAGAAAAACTTATAATTATTCTTCAAAAATCTTCAATACATACTTAAGTAAGACTCTATCTAAACATTTAGTTTCCAAATTTATATAAACTCTGAACTCTTAAGTAACTATCGTATACAGTGACAGCTGGTTGACAAAATTAAAGTAATAGCATTAAATATGTACGTTTCAGAAATTCCAAATCTCGAAAATTTGAAAATAAAAATATAATGAATGACTCTTAATAGTATATATTTTTATATATATTATTTTATATATACTTTTTATATACTTAAGCAGACTTTTTTAATAAGTCAATTTTCCGGTTGTAGAATAAAACATCATATTATTAAAATAAAAACACAAATCAAGATTCTGTATTGGATTTTATTTGTATCTAAAGGATAAAAAAAATACCTTGAAATTTTTTTATACTATATCTCTCCTTTCCATCCAATATATTCCTTCTTCATAACTGTGCTTTACAAATGAGCAAATGGGTTACAAGCGTTCATCTATAGAGTAAATGATCAATACATTATAGATTATATTAGAATGGAGGAGAATAGATAGCTCATTTAATTTTAAAAAACATTTAATGAGCAATGTGGACTATATGAGTTGAAAGGTATGTTTAAAAGAGTAAAACAAAATATTTATAAGAAAATTTTTTTAAAAAAAATTGAAGATTCATACTACGTTAACATCTTAAACTACTTAGAGCAAAGATAAGGGTAAGACATATAAACAAAATAAGTTCACAAAAGTAGATCTGAAAAATAAACTGTAAGAAGTTAGTTTAAGAGTACTATATTACTCTTACAGGGAAGCTAAAATTAAAGCATGCACTATTAATATAACCGTAACAGATGTAATATTTCAGTCGAGTAAGAGAGAAAAAGTTTATGAATTTTGATAAACACGAATATTTTTGTTATCTAATAATTGATTCCTTTTCTAGAAATTAATAGAACTAAAGATAAATTATGTTTTTAATTCGTTCTGTAAATTGTGTTTGTATCCTATCATTAAATTAAAAATACTTCAAACAATTTTTGTTCAATTTCCTCCATCAATGAAACATTTGAAATAAAAGCTAATATCATTTTTCGATATATTGCCACGAGGATTGCAAGCACCGATGGCTCAAATATATGACTCTCGTCTGCAGATCAAGAGTTCCCGGTTCAAAACCTAATGAGGGCAACGTCGAAAGTTAATTTAGAGTATTTAATCTGCCCCAATATCTATGCGATAATTTGGTAGAGGCGCGGGGAGCAGAGACTGCTACATCCTTGCACCGTATATTGCGTTGAGAAGAAATTATCAGCTGAAAAATAATCCACCTGAGTAGGATCTCAATACTCCACTTAAAAGAGCAAAGAAATCAAATGAGATGACCACGAAGTTTGACATCAAACCCATATTTCTTACACAATGCTTAAACAAGTAGCTTAAGGAATATGACCGAATTGTAATGCAAAGGAGTTTAGAGGTCATGTTGAGGAATATTACCACTAAATATAAAAAGTAGGATACAATTGTCTTCCTGGCAAATGCGTACTTTTTCCTGAACAGAAGAGCACGAAAGCAGTTTGAGAATAGTGAAGAACTTCTTACATTTTGGGACTAATTTAAATAGAAACTCACCAGAACCATTGGTGGTAGTAGACGATCAAGGAAGAGTTTAAATGGCACGCACAAAAGCCTGGTCGAAGCAAAAGCGTGCAATCGTACATCCGAAGCATATTGAGACTCTGTAATGAAATGAATCCTCACATGCCAGAGGATGAAAAGGAGTGTCCCACCTCACATATTAAAGGTATTGCCGAGGAGTTTTCCCAATCTTTCCTAACTAAATCTTTCCTCCACGATGACGAAAGTATTCATAAAATAGTGTCAGAACACCGAAGAAATGAGAGAGGAATAAGTTAAGCAAAATTAACTCAATCGTTTTCCCAACGTCATCCTTTTGTCTGAAGAAAAGGGAAGAAGCGGGTTTAGTCACTATAATTCGATGAATTGACTGAAAAGAGCTCCAGTGTGTTGTAGCGTCGAACAATGAAAATTCTAAGAACACAACAACAATCGACCGAATCTGTTGTCCCAAAAGACCTGGAGAAAGCTCTATCTTCTCTCACATGACCTAAAGAAGAGTGGACTGAAGTTCGCCTATGATTCAGATCCTTACCATTTTCTCCACACTTGCGACAATTCAAAAACCAAATATTGAACCTAAGCATAGGGCAACTGATCTCTGGATAACCGTGGACAACAAATCAGTCTGTTTCCATTGCGGCCAAGCAGGACATGTCGTTCGTTGTTTCAAAGAGCGTCGAACCGTCTTTGAAGTTTAACGAACATACAGATAAAATGCTGCCAAACCAATAATCGAAATAAGGAACAAAGCCGACTACAGCTGAACAGCTACCAGAACAGCTTTATCAAGCCCATTTCGAGGACGATCTCTGACTCGCCACTTCAAGTCGCCGTCACCGTATTGATGTTCCAGCTCTTCACCCTGTCGACGCAATGAAGAAAACTAGGGATAGATTTTTTTTCTAGAAGCCTCACAAGCCTGATAGACTACCGGAGATCAGACCTGATATTCGAAGACATTCTAAGTGAAACTCCGAATCCTCAAACCTGGACATTACATACTATGATTCCACTATTACTGCTCATTCTATCGCCATCTCCAGGGAAGATCAAAATATCGACGTGATAGCGCAAACACCGTATGATTATGATCCCAAACACCGTATAGTCTACTATAAACCTGAAAACCTCGAATGGAGTTTCACATCTGTGCGAAAATTAGATCTTTCAGAGAAGTTACTTAAAAGATACTTCGGCCCCTATTAAAAATCCTGTGACAGCTATCCGACGCAAAATATATACTTCAAGACTTTGATACCAGCTCGAGACACCGAAGAGCGATAAATGTAGTGCATGTGCTTTGAATGAAACCTTATTATTAACCTGATGCACCAGATCCAGTTTCCAGATAATTCTACTCCTTCTAACGCACTCAATTGTAGAGAAAGTGCGTCCAGCCCAGGGAGGCCGCCATCCCGTCGAGTTCATACAGGACCCATGGCACACTCGCGGAAGAGAGCTCTGCCGCAGGATTCCTAAACAGCGGGACGCATTTTTATCTCGGGAAAGCAATGCTACTTGAGCTCGCAAGTACTGATGGCGCAGAGATACGACGCTCGTCAGTAGATCGAGAGCTCCGGAGTTCAAAACACAGTGACGGCAACGATGAAATTTCATGTAAAAGTTTATTAAATTATTATCTGTTTTTCATTTAAAAAAAATTTCTAATTCCTTCCAGAATATTCCACTGCTAAACATAAGGGCATATATTCTCAGTCTAGGGAAGCTTTCGGCCAAGTGTGTAACTGCTTTTAGCTTGTTAAACCGCATTATTGGGATATATCTTGAGTCTTCAATTCAACCTTTTCCAACATCTACGCGACAATACCATCCTTTATTTACTCAATATTTCCATAGCATCAGGATTTTTTAAATTCTGGTACGATAAATCTTAAAGTAGAACGTATTCATAGACAATTGCGCATTTTTTTTTTTTTTTTTTTTTTTTTTGCTTCTTCATTCGATAAAAATCGTTGCTTTTTTGAGGTACCCCAACAAATGATAGTCCGAACAACAGGAGGGTGCTAGAGAGTTGTCCAGTGAAATTTATTTAATTTTTCTCATGTCTTGTATTGTCCTAGAAAAGGAGAATATTGTGCTTAAATTAAAGCGTGCTTTGGACCGATATGTTATTTAAACCTTCTCCAGTTAATAGTAGTATACTGCATTAATTGTACAACGGTCATAAGTAAATCGACCTTCACAGTACCCCGAGGATTTAAAAAAAAAAGTAGCGGGAACTTTTCCGGAAATTAACTGGAATTTTGCTTTTAGTAGATTAGTTTCTTTTTTCATACCGAACCGTGAAGAATAAAAGGATGCCAAACGATTATTTAAATCTTAAATTCTTTTCTTCAAATAAGGAAATTTGCGGCGTAAAATACATATGAAACAGTGAATTCTTTTCTTTTTTCACATTTTTCTAGTCACTTTGAGAAATAAGTATTCCTTGTAATTCTTTGGTATATTTTTCCAAGATGGTGACCCTATTCTTTTATCTGTTTGGCTAAAGAAAAATCGGGATATTTTATCAATTTTTCTAAAAATTTCATTTTGAAAGATTTTTATTTAATATAAATTTGTTCTTTAAATAAAAAAAGAGACACAGAGTAATTAAGTTCTTGTTTTTCAAGTTAAAAGGCTCCTTAGTTTTTCTTTCTTTCATTCTATTTATCACTTCAAGTTTAGGTAGAGGGATACACAGAAGCAAAACACTTTTTCCTTACTTTTTCGCCTGATTTTTATTGGAAATTTTACATTTGGTAATAAACCCTCATCTCAGGTTTGTAATAATGAAATACTATTGAAATTTAAACCCAGCTTTTAAATTTCTCAAGAAACACAAAAAATTTAACAAATTAATACGATTTAAATCGATTAATTCCTATGTTTTTTCTTTCTTTGGGAATATTAATCCATTAATTTACAAAATCTAGTTACAATACATTAATATTCTTTTGGCAATCGTTTCAAAAGTCTCTAGTAGATTTACCAGAACACTTTTAATATAAATAATTATAATCATAACATCTACTTCTCCTTTAAGTGACCCTAGCTTAAGCAATTAAAATTTATCTAAACAATTATACATCTCATTCCAGATACAGAATGACTACCGTATTTCCCTCAGGCATACAAAAGAAAACATTTGCTGTATCAGCTACTTAAACGTGCCGATCTACTTGTTAATCTCTATGATCATATTCCCGATTCCTTTTACGTTTTCTGCACCAATCCTATTTTCTAAGAATCATTAGATAATCCAACTTACTATCCATTAAGCGAGCTTCGGTCTGAGATATCTCCTCCCCAAAGCTATCCGATCCATTTAAGTCCGAAATAACTTAACATAAAGTCAAAAGGAAAGAATTTCTTGGACCAAGCATTCCATCTTCATTTGATTCTCCTCCAATGAGAAGAAGCCAGATATCAAGAAAAGAATGCGAATGTAGCCCCTGGGCTATAGTAAACCCCGCCTACAGGCTTAGTGACCAAATACGTATTCACAGCCCAACGACTTCTTGGAGATATCGACTCTTTTTCATTATTCTGGTCTACTCTTTGCGCAAGATACGAGGTCTGTACTTAGGAAATTGGTGATTCCTGCAATGTAAACTGATTACGCAAAGCTACTCTCAGCAACCTTATCTGAATGATTTATAAGGTTTTTTCTTATTTTTCGAGATAGAAGACAAATACAGCTGAGATATTATATCTTTTCACGGATTTTCTCATTCTTTTTATTATTTGAATAAGGGAGACATATTTATTAACGATATGCGTAAGATTAAATAATCCATTGAAATTCTCTGGGCGTTTTTTTAAATTAAGATATTTTGAATCCAGATATGTGAAAAAGATTTATACATACAGATTATGTATAATATTGGGAATTATTTTTTTTTTCTCAAAGAAGATATAAAAAAGAGCCTTGAGACTTTAAACAACTATGAGCAAAAAATATCAAAAACCATATAACTTCAGTATATTTTCTATTTATATAGTTTTTTTCTTTTCTCTTCATAATTGTTATTTTATTTGAATCCTACTAGAATATTTATTTTAAACGTAATTTATTCTGAATAGTACAACTGAATTATTTGAACTACTTGAAATAATTATTCATGTATTCTATTCAAAAAGAAAATAATAGAGAAATGATAAATGGAGTATATAGATTAAATATAATATTGGGAAATATTTTACTCAATAAAGATATGGGGAAGAGCCTTGAGACTATAAATAGCTATAGGTATAAAATATCAAAACACTTAACATGTGTATTTCCTGAGTTTATAAAGTATTTTTTTGTAATTGTTAGTTTATTTGAATGCTGCTGGAATATTTCTGTGAGACTTAACAACTTTATTCTAAGTTGTACTACTGAATTATTTGAACTCCCTTAAGTAATTATTCATTTATTTAATTCAAGGAGGAAAAGAGATCCGAGAAATGATTAATGGAACAAATAAATATTGTTACATTATCCCGTTTTATATAGACCAGTTAAACCTTTTGTATTGTTTCCTTTTTTTTTTACTAATAATTTTTGTAACAAATTTAAATTACCACATCCTTCATAAAGTGTATGTCTAAATGTTTGTAATTTTAAAATTATTCTTAAAATACCTCATGGGTAATTTTTGAATTAATTTATTTGCCTCTATCTTGCTGTATTTGTTATTCACAATCAAATTAAGATTTTCGGCAAGAAAAATAATCTTCCTTCTTAGGATACAGGGTAATTCATTTATAATTCCTATTTTTATTTATATGGTATTTTACTTCGTGATCTCGTGGTGTGTTTGCTTAAAATTTAACCCCATCATATTCCTAAGCGAAACCAAGCAAATTAAAAGAAAAAAATTCTAATGTAATTTTTTAATTTCTTTTAAATTCATTGCAAAATGTAATAAACATTAATTTTATGTCCAAGTTCAGTTAAATGTGACATGGAAGGAATGACAACCATTTATGTATAAATAAAGAATAAAGTTAATAACATTTTTTCTAAAAATTACATATAATGTTTGGTGAAATATAAATAGTTGTCGTGTCAGAAATAAGTCATTGTCTTAACTTGAATTTGATACTTAAAAAAAAAGGAAGCTTTTTTATATAAGAAAAATTATCTGAAAAATAGGATTTTAATTCTCATTGCTATCAAAATCTGTGAAAAAAAATGTAGTAGCAATCCAGGATATGTATGTGATAGCAACTTACCTTAGTCTGATTATCAAAAACTTATAGATTAATGCTTTCTACTTTTTTTTGTTGTTCGGGATATTTTAACTGAAAATCAGAATTGAAAATGTTAACTAACTTTATCTTTTAAAGCAATTGAAAACTTTGAAAAATTTAAGCTTAGTTTTTATTTCTAAGAAAGAAAAAAAAATAGTTTCAACTCTATTTTAAAACTGAATCAAGGCTAATAAACATTTTTTTTCGAAAGTGAAACGGTAGAAGATTATAAATTGTTAAATATAGGAAATATTTTTTTTTATATGAATGAAAATTATTGTTTGTCATACATACAAAAACTACTATTATTTTAAAAGCAATCAAGTTTGAAAGAAAGGAACTATTACCCACCGGTTAAATGGTCAGTCTTAAAAATAAAATACATAGTTTTAAATCAAATTTCAGATCTATTATTTTTATTTTGGAAGCTTTTAACGGTAATAAAATATTTTAAAAAATTAAGTTATTCACATTTTAAAATGATAAAATAACACACACACTTATGGTATAAGATGTTCCATAAATTAAAAGATTAATAGCAATTGTTGCTTTTTAACGAGAACAATGTTGATAAATGTAAGTCTGTGAAACATTTGAATATCTCTGTATTGAATATATGTGCAAAAACACGAATAGTTGATTGCGTACAACATCCCCAATGTATTAGGATGCTTTCATATAGACTCTTTTGTTCATGTAACATTTCAGCCACTGAAAATTTTTTGTTCTTATAATACATTTTTTTTTTCTTTATCTTTTTATTTTATTTTGTTTAATGTATTTACTTATTTTTTTGTCAAATTTCCTCTTTGTTGTTACTGCAGGTGATGAGCATTAAAGTTTCCATTTTCGTTTTCATTTCATTCTATTTTTGACGGAGAAAAAGGTTGGTTTTTGTTCAAAATCTGTTGCATCGAATATGTTAAAGTTTATGAAAGTGTATATATATACATATATATACATACATACATACATATATATATATATATATATATATATATATATATATATATATATGTTTTATATACACACAGGTATCTATTAAAATAATAACCTGTTTTGCTCGATTTTGCAGAATTGGAATGAACTTTCTTTAATAAATGAATTGTTATATCTTTAGCATTTAATTTTTTAGTTAAATTTGTTCTTAAAATATTGATTTTTAAACTCACAATAACATGTATATTTAAATCCCAGAAGTTTCGAAATAAAGTATGAAACTCCAGAAAAATTATTCGCCATATTTTACAATGCTAGATAAACAGAGAACATTGATTAATTAATGAAAATCGCTTAAAAATGTCAGTAGTACGTCATATATTTATATCCGAAAATAACATTCTTTACATCAGGTATTATTGTAAAATTATTATACAACCTCTTGTGACAGTATTTGACCATTTTATAACATTTTAAGTCTATCTTTTAAAAATATATACATTTTTGTTCTTCATAATGGGCCATATAAGATAAAAAAAAATTTATTAAATATGTTCCTTTTAAAGTAAAAATATATTTGTTGAAACGCTGTGTTTGAATAAAAAAATTACTCATGAAAAATATTATGAACTTAAATGAGTAAATTCAAAAAAAAAATATTCTTTATGGTTTTTTTTAAGCTGGTCTTACTCCCAATTTTGAAACTTTTAAATTGTTAATATTTTTTCATTATCTCATTTTAGAGATATAGTAAACTACTTTAAGGTAAATGTAAAATGATTAATAGTAGCTTGTTTAATGATTTCCTTTCTTGATAGAGTATTTACAGTCATGTGTGTCTATTATACTCGATGATTTTTAACAGTTCAGTAAGTATAATTTAATAAATTTTGAGTCTGAAAATGGTACATCATTTTTAACCGTATAGTAATATCATGGGAAAACTTCGATATTTTTGTAAAAAAAAAAAAAAGAAAAGAAAGAAAAGAAAAGAGTTTTCTTTTAAGTATTATTTAAGTGTAGAATATTTTCTATAAAAACTGCATCAAGAATTCTTTTAATAATAGCAAATGTGTAAAATTTTTGCAATCATATTTAAGAAAATAGTATTCTTAATAAGACCTCCAACTTCAAAAAAATTATTTTTAGCTAAGTGGCAGTTTATGTAGGAATTTTTTTGAAAAAAAAAATCTATTAGATAAACCTCCAAAGGAATTATTATGTAAGTACTGTTTTAGATAGCAATCTATATTGAACATACGAATATTAAATATAAGATCATAGTTTTTGATAATGTAAGTGGAATGTTATGCTTAATTTCTGTAAAAGCGCTCGTTTTTTAAAAAATAGAGAACAGGTTCTTTTTTCTTACCACATTTCATGCAGTAATAATACTCTCTGGGGTAGTAAATCAAAATAAGATTCACGTGTGTATTTTTGCTGAAAATTACTCATCATATACTGGAATGAAAACGAGAAGGTTGTGAAAGAATGTTATTAAAAGTTAATCAAATTTAATTGGAAAAGTAATTTAACGTTTATGTATATAAAAAGTAGAAAAAAAAATATGCTTGCATGTAAATTACAAGTACGATAGCTTTAAATTATACCCTTACTCAGAATTACCGAAATTTTTGTTATTTTTCAAGCCCATGAAATAGCTTTGCAATTGCTTGCCTTGCACGAATATATATTACTTAAGACAATCATACGATTATTTTGCACCTAGAGATTGCATATCTCATGTACTGAGAAGAGAATAAACTAATTAAACTTTAAGAGAGTTTGACGGAAATTGCTTGCAATATTGAAATATTTTAAGAAAATGTAAGAAATAAAATGAATGCTAAAATATGCACACACAAAAAAAATAGAGTATATAACATGAATACATTTTACGCAAAAAAAAACCCTGGTTTTTGTGACATTTATTATTTTAAGCTCACATTTAAATTTCTTACAGTCATTCTCATTTATTGTGCTCTACGAAATATTTTAATCCATATATGCTTCATTTAGGTCTCAGTATTTTTATTTGCTTACTTTTTACATTGTTTAAAAATGCATAATAAAATCAAGTTACGAATACTTTCATGTGAAACAATAAGTTATTTAGAACAACTTATTTTAAACTTAAAATTTAGGAAAAAATTTTATAAAGGTTATTTTTTATCAAATTAATAAAAAATGAAATTCTTCAGCTATGTTTTTCTTTTGATTAGTTTTTTACAGAAAGTAAATTATATACACTTAGTTACAGAGATAAAATGTATGCGTGTGAAAAATGTTTTTCTTAGCTTAATTTTTCTTCTGATGATAAAGTGAATAGACTAAGACACATTGATCTACAATCCATAAAATTCGAAACAGTTTTGAAATTTTTAAGAATGTTCAATTTAACGATATGCAATAAGTTGTTTTGCAAACAATAATGTGTAATCATTTTATTCTTAAAAATGACAAAAAGAAAAAAAAAAAAAAATACAAACAGTTGATCAAAATTAGGCGATATGTAAATTATTGAATGGGGAAAAAACTATATAAATACATATCATAGTGTATTTAATAAAACCTGCACATCGCATTGTTTGAATTTTGTTACTTTTTATTTTTCTCGAAGAAAGTATTTTAAAGGACATCACACACTTTCTGTTTATATGTAACAAAATTTTACGTATTTCATATAATAATCTTATTCAACTGAAGTACACTTAAACAAATATACTAACCTAGAATTGAGTGTTTGTAAATAAATAACTATAAGTTTTTAAAACTGTGTCTCTGTTTAATAACATATAGTTTTGAGTTTTGAATAACAGTTAATATGGAATTTAATCAGTATGTACCTTGACTTTTAAAAAAAAATTTGCACAGCAAATACTCACACAATTGAATGAGCGAAGGATTATAAAAAAAATTATACATAAATAAATAAGCTTACTGCTCAACATCTATATGAATTCAAATAATTTTTAAACATATTACTTCTTCACAAACAATTAAACAATGCATTTTGTGAGGATAAAAGACCTTTTTATAAACTTTAAGAAATCATACAATTGTATTAATGTTTTCCTTAATAATATTTGCATTGCTTATTCGTAAATTATCAAAATATTTGAGAGAAAAATTGTTACATACAACAACCATCAAGTAATACCTTTCAAAGTCTTTTAAAATTGGAATTCTCTAAATTTTATTTCAGTTAGCGATTCAATCGAATTTAAATAAAGTAGATATAAACAAACTGAAATTATTTAAAGCTATCTTACACAAAAACAAATCAAAATTATTTAAAGTTATTTTAAAATAATACATAATTTTTTTCTAGACTTAGAACTATAAAGTCAAGTTATTTTACTCGGAAAAATACATATACGAATTGATTAAATTAAATAAATCTTTTTCGATTCAAAGCTGAGAATATTTATATACTTAATTAAAATTTAGAAATTATTTTAATATTATTATTTTTTAAAATAACTATCGTATTCAATAGAAAACAATCCAAAAATTTATTTCTTTAATAACTTCACTTACCTTACGATGCTTGAAAATTTAAAATATCCCCAATAAATATTAAATCTGATAATTATCTATTTTAGTCAAAAATTTACTATACTGAATGCGCAATATGTTATATTATTTGAAAATTAATCTCTTGATGATTCTTACAAGCATTTTAAACTCTAAAGGATGCGCTGGAAGTAACGCTGATAAAATAACGTTTGAAAAATGTCTAAATAAATCCCTATAGAAAAATTGCTTGTGGCTAGATACAATTTCCCTTAACAAGCTGAAATGGGCTTACAAATGGTATTTTGTTGAATTACTGAGTGGACATCGAAGAGCCAATCATGGGGGAGTTACAGGACGCCATGAGTAAGGGTCAATTCCCCTTAAAACTAATCAATTGGTACGAAGGTAAATCTGATTCGTTGAGAGCAATCAATAAAACATCTCCACCCCCATCGTGAAACAGGCACTTTTCTTTATAACGAAGTCTTTCATAACGAGCTTGTCATATTTCCGCTTAGGCTTAAATTTTACTTTGTAAATCTTGAATATATGAGCACTAATTTTAACAGTTATAATAATATATTCAATATTTTGAAATTATTAATTTCTTTTTGAAATTTTGACGTAATTCGTGTATTTTAAAATTTGATAATTTGACCTTATTTATTTGAAAATGCTTGCGCGTGGAGAGATATATTGAGAGTTGATTTAATCTTTAAATTAAGATTAGGATTTGTAATTTCTTGGTAAGTTTAATTTCAGGTATCAGAGATGGAATATATGTATTCTCTCGAGTTTAATATCTTAAAAATGTATTAGAAACTGTGAAATAGAGAAGACATTTTTTTTTTAAAAAAAATATAACATGTTGTTTAAATGTTATTTAAGACATAATATATATTTTTTGAGATGTATTGAATATAATGTTCAACATATTTTAGGGATTTTCTGTGGTCATGAAAGAAAATATATATTTAGGTTCATGAAAAGAATTACTTAAATTATTTATCTCTAAAATGTAATAGTCATGAATGATTATAAAAAAAATTCTCTGTGAAACTGAAATGAATAGAAGTAATCACAGTCTTGATGTAATTGTTGTTGATTATCAGATTCCTAATTTTTCAACAACAACAACAAAAATAAAAAATAAAAAAAATCACGATTCTGTATTTTAAATTTAAAAAATATTGAATTTAAGGTTTTTTTTCCTTCCTTTTTCGAGACATTTAAAAACTCCTTGACAATACAACTCTTGGTTTATTAAAATCGCTCTTAAAACGCTAAAAAATCAAAGAATGTTCGAAGCATCGTAAAATTGCTCCATTTTTAAAACGTAAAAATTATTTTAAAAGTTTTGAAAATCATTATTTTTCATTTTATTTGACTTCAGATTTTAAAATTTCAAAAAACTTATTTCTTGTTGACCTGATTTCACAGTTTTGCATTGAAAATATGGAACAAGAGAAAAATTTCTGGGTAAATTTGCATTATTCAAAAAAAAAAATAAATAAATAAATAACATGTTTCCTTTTAAGACCTTATTTAAGGTATTAAAAGTTTTTGCTAGTTATGCGTTCAACTTTATTTTAAATATACAAGTATTAAATCTTTTTCCTTTAAAGTTGTGTAAGTTTTTTTTTCTCGTAATATGGGTGTTTAATTTGAAATAATGTTCAATGAAAGATGTAAAATATTTTAGTAATAGGATAATGAGATAGAAATTATAAATATAGATATTTTTCAAATATTTTAACAAGCAATAATTCTGAGTTTTGATACTGAAATAAATGTTAAATTAAATTTTATAACACTCAAGCCATTATATTTAATTATTTGACTCAATTAGTGCCATTTTCGAAGTAATGCACACAGCCAACTTTTACTTTTAGATAAATGCCAATCAATTTAATCTCAGTGAACTGCCATGGTACATGTTTTTCTTTCCTTTTATTTCTATGAAACATGTACTTTAAAAAGAGTACTGATTTATTTAATCTATACATATTATTAGCTTGCATGTATGATGCTCTCTATCGTTCTTCATTTGATAAGTGGGTGCCAATTATCCAAAACATCATCTTGTATATATAAATGTAACTACCCTCTTGCAGTTGGAAGTTTTATGTATTTAATTTAGCGAAGCATACACTATTGTGATACATTCTAAAGCAAAATCTGAAATATTAACTTTTTTTTATAATTTTGATATATTTCCTGCAGCATATTTGGGTTTGAATATTTTTAACGCACAATATTCTTTGATAAATATTATTACATTTTTCATTCTTTTCTTTATTTTTTAATTTTTATTTTTCGTCTTATTATTTATTTATATTTTTTAATAATTATTTTTTATTTATTTATTTAATTATTTTGATAACTATGTTACAAAGATGGTGAAAATAGATCGATTTGAAACACGAACTTGTATCTTCCTCTCAATCTGTCGTTGCAATTTTTTCCATTCATATGAAATATTTTGTAACACAAATAATTAAAATAAAATAAACATTCCCCCAACCTTATTTAATCATGAGATTACAAAGAAATGAATTGTAAGGCTTTAAAACAAAATAAAGGAATTATAAATAAACATTAAACACAGAATGAAAATTTTTTTAAAAAAAGAATTTAAACTTTAAACGTGAGAAAAACGGAATTTTAAAACAGTATCCTTTACAATGCATCAGCCTGTAGTTTAATGAATTTTTTACGCTTTTTTAATTAATAAAATAAAATTATGTATGCATTTTTTTTTCTTTTTGCATCAGTTGATCTCACATAACATCTTTCGCGTAAATTGTATTTTTTCATATCTCCAATCATCCGTTTTGAGAATTTAAAATTTTAAATGCTACTAAACTTGAAGATTCAAATGTTTCAAATTTTAAAAGCCTGTTCCGAGGTATTTTTTAGTTTAATGTAGAGGAAAATATACAAATAAGTGTTTAAGCATTTACTTACTGTATAAACCAAAATCTGGACTATAAAAGTGATATGTCTATCACTAGAAAAAATAATGCAATCATATTTTACACATTGAAACCTTTATTTTAACTTCAGACTTGATATAGAATACATAAAAACTATACACATCACCTATGAGAAACAATTAAAATCTTCTCATGTTCAGTATGAAGAAGGACTCAAAGTGTAGATCAGTTCCAGAGATGTCTGCTTCAATATATCAAAATTTCTTCATTCCATTTAATTTCCTTTTATTCCTTAGTGGTGTTTGCAATGGTAATAAAAGTCTTCCTTTAACCCTAAAGAGATAAAATAAATAAATAAAATTTTAAAATAGACTAATATGATCATTCTTTTCATAAAGCATATGCAAATTTTATAGAAATGTGTCAATTGATGTGTTTCAGAGTATATAATATATATACTTTCATTTGTTTCAAAATTCATATCTTCTCTGGAAGATTCTAAAGGTCATCTTAAATAAAATTCAGAATATTTTTAAATTATTAAAATCAATTTCAAGAGACACGTTTTTCAAAGGTATAAAGCTAAGCATATTGGAAACAAATTATTCAAATATTTTGTGAATCATGCATCAATTGTGAGATGCACTGTAATTCGACATTTAACTTTTCTCTGAATAGCTATAAATATTAAATTTAACACGTTTCTTTATTAATATTAATATATTTTTGATGGGTGATTTAGGTAATGACCTATCTCTCTCTCTCTCTCTCTCTCTCTCTCTCTCTCTCTGATTATAAAAAAAAAAGATTTCTTCAGGTGAATTGCAAAATCTAGTATCTGGTAAGATGATCTGGAACTGGTTAGAAATGACCTAATCATTGAATTATATACAAACAGTTTAATAAGTTAATGTAAATAGAACTGAAACTAATAATCAGACTATCTTGAAATATTGATAGATCAAAATATTTATGCAAAACTCTTGATTATAAGGGAAAAAAGTCTTGAATAATTAGTATTCTGAGTATTTGCCCCTGTTGTTAATTATCAAAGGGTTTTCTTTCGGATTCTTAAAACGATAGGGAAATGTGGTTTTCCAAAATTCTAAAAATTAAAAAGTCCAATAAAAATAATTTTAAAAATTAGGTTTGGGATAAATTAACGGAAAATGTGACTTCATAAATACACATTCAAGTATGTAAGGTTTATGATCACGCTTTACATACAGAGGGGATGCGCATCAAATAAAAGCCATCAAATAAAAGCGAAAATTGGTTTTTTTTTAAACAAATCGAAATAATATTATTTTAGAACAAAATTCTTGAAAATGAATAAATAAAATTTAGAAGATTGGAATAAAACTGGAAGTCTATTACGTAAATTTAGTTCTTCATTATTCGAAATCAAACCATTATGCCTTAAATTCTACAATTTCATGTAAAAATTGAAAAGTATAGATCAATAGTTAAAGAAGTAGATGATATCATACACATAATTTTTGAAATTTAAGAAAATATTTATGTAAACTTGTTTTGATTAATAGCATTTTAATGTCATTCGTGTTATTGGACTTAATAGTAAAAAATATTTTTGATATAATTTATTGAATATCTATTTCTTAATTTGTGAAATTTAATAGATCTACTTTAACCTTCGAAAAAAAAATTAAATAGGAGAACTGAAAACTAAAATTCTCAACTACGTGTAACTTGAAGGGAATTAAAATGTGGTGATGTTTGTACAACTATCATTCTATCTCTGGAAAGAGCATTAAAATCATTTAAGTATGACTTCTGTAAAACATATTTCTATTAACTATAGTAGGTCGTAAAATAACTGACTTAAAAATGTAAATAAAAATAATGGTTATGCACAGAGAAGAAATTTCCCCCTTTAGAATTGTTTTTACAAAAAAAACTTTAAAATTAATTCTTTAAAAAAAAAAAATAATAATAGTTATTTTTAGTGGTAGACTTCCAGAAATATTGCCGGAAAGAAAAAAGAAACTAAATAAATGCATTTCTATAAAAGAAGGAGGAAAATTTCCGTTCCTGAGAAAAACATTTTAAGCAGTTTAAAAAAAAAGATATTTGTTAAAAAAAAAAGAAAAAAAAGCTAACTTTGCAGCTTAGGAAAGATTTGAAGATCTTTTTAGTACAGAAATTATAGCCTATCGTGGCAAATATTCCTTATATTCGAAAAGAGCGCTGCGTAAATTTTTTAGAAAAGTTTTATTCCTTTCATATATATAAAAGATTTTGAAAAAGTTATTATTTATATCTAAAAATTAGCTTTCTTAGTACAAGCTATAAGATTTTTAAGAAAATTTCACTGTCTTATTTTTCTTTTCTCGTATAAAATTTTATTACGAACGTTTAAGGGGTTTTTTTTTCTACCGGTGCAGTTTTCAAATCGGATGTTCTTTATCCCTTAAATGCAAGCGATGCAGATCTACATCGTATGTTTAAAACCCCGTATCTCTTTATGTAGCAACCTATGCATATTTTTTTTTAATTTTAATTTTACTAAAACTATTTTGTCGTTTCCGAACGTAACTAGAATCTTTGACAGTTTATTTCTTTATCTGTGACAATTTTCATTGTTGGCATTGTTTATTTCTTTATCTGTGATAATTTTCATCTGAGAAAAATTTCATTTCAGCGGGTGTTATGCATTACGATTATTTATACAAAAAGTAGTAAAAACAAACAGGAAAAATTGTTTTCGGATATAAACAAGGTAAAAGTAAAGAATAATATTTGTATTTTTGCATAAACTGATAAATTTATGCAAGAAAAATGTAGCTTTTTTGTGACAGTCACTGTTTTTTTTTTTTTTTTTAAAAAAAAAAAAAATTTTTGGGGTTTTTTTTTTTTTGTATTTTTCCCATTAACTACACCCCTTTTCCAGTTGATTTCTAATTTTATTTATTAAAAATAAAAATTCATTCATTTTGAGGTTAAGAAAAAAAGAAATTCTAAACAGTAAATAAATAAGAAATTTTTTTTTTTTTTTTTTAATATATAACTGAGATTATATATATCTTAAAAATAGCAGTAAATCTAGTGATTGTAAACTCTGTATATAGTAGTCCAAGCTTAGTGATAGAAGGGTTACGAGTTCGAACACACGTCAAGGAAGGATGAAGATAGTGGAGTAGAAGGCTGGTAAGTGATGGATTGGGGCTCTGCTATCATACTTATGACTTGACCGTAGTTCCAAATGACCAAGTCCGCCTCCAAATACCTTTAACGTAAAATTGGTATAAAATTAGCTAAATTGAACTAAATTTATAACCTATTTTTGAATGAATGGAAAATAATCATTTTTAAAAGTATTTGAATTTTTTTTTTTTTTTTTTTCTTATTTTCTTTTGAATAATAATGTAGCCCTTTTAAAATTTTGTGAAGAATGCAATAGAAACATTTTCATTATATTTTATGAGAGTTATTTATTTGCCTTGTAAGTTAACAAACTCCAAATAATTGGAATAAAATGCTCTAAAGCTGCATTGATTCAAATATTTAATGTTTTGTTTGTATTGAATTATCAATTAATATAATTCTCAGATACTTTCACTACTTCTTCGATTACACTAAGTTGAATTGTTAAAAGATATCTATGATTGAAATGGAATTAAAACGTGTGTAAATTTACAATCAATAGTATTGGTGCTTTTTAAGACATTTTATTTTTGGTACGTTTTTTTAATTCGAAACTATTTATAAACGTTATAAGCTAAGCAACAATGCTCATTTTATTTATTTGTTTTTTTTTTTTTTTCTATTTAATGCATCATGAAACTGCAAATGCTATAAAGCTTTAAATGTTGTAATGCTTACTATTGATTCTTTCGGCTTTCGAAACGTTTTATGAGAGCTTTTTAAGAGAAGCATCCGTAGTTCTTGGAATGATTTATTTGAAATATTAATTGCTTTTTAATGTTTCAATATCAATAAAAATGCATGTTTAATTTCTTAATAGATAAAATCTTACGTATTTGGCATTTTAATTGAAAATAAGCTTTCATTTTAGTTTTTTTTCAGTAAAAAAAGGAGGAAGATATTCCCCCACTCTCAAATTCTTAACAGATACTGAAAGATCGTGCATGCCAATATTCATAAGAAATATATATTTATTTTTAATACATAAGATATATGCATTAAATTTATTTTTAGATATATTTTATACATTTTTCCGATGTTTTTTTCAATATTTTGTGTCCTTATAACTTATAACTATTTAAATTCACGATAACTTAAAACAGTGCAAATGTTCCATAATTTAATTTGTGCTCTCTGAATTAAGAAAGTCCTACTAGAGTTATGTGTACTGTATATGAATTTATCATATATTTATATATATATATATATACTATGCAACTTTTCGAAAATTAAATACATTGTAAGAACAAATAAAACTAATTATTACTTTCCTGGATATTTATTAAGTAATTAGAAAAATCCAGAACCGATATTTTTGCCCATAAACTGTTTCATGTATATTAAAAAGCCCTCATTTAAATATTAATACTAGATTTTAGAAATCTAATCTTGATTTCCACTTTTTATTTAATGTATATTAAGAAACTGGTTAAAGCATACCAATTAAAGTAATTTTAAAAGTGGTTATGTGTCTGAAAGTGTCTTCTACTTTTTCTGAGAAAATTTAGACATCTGTGTATGTATACGTTGTATGTCTCCTTATTTATGAGCTGATTTCTGAGTAAACGCGCATTAGTTCAATTTTCAACTCGTCTATAAGTAAATTTAATTTTTTTTCCAATGCTGAATTCTAACTTTGGCTTTGATAATAAAAATAATAATGAGGTAGAATATATTAATTAAAAATAATAATGCAATGAAATAACCTGTATTAATTTCAGAAAAACGATTAACTCAAAACCACGAAAATTTAGTATCTTCATCGCGAAACATAATCTTATTAATAAACAGCCTAACTTCGAGAAAACTCCCAATACGCTTTTATTGTACAAAATCTTTTTATTTCTATTTTCGGCTGGCTTTGAAAAAGTACTGTTATTAAAGTTTGCAAATTTATGGAAAACTTATGTACTTATGTTATCTTATCAAGAAATTTTTCACAAAGACGATTTTTAGCTAAGATGCTGCTGCGAGGTTTTATGACTTATTGGAGCTGAATATTTTATCACTAATGCGACATTGGTTATCTATGGCTTTACGTTTACTTCAGATAAACTACTAATAAAATGCGGAATATTCTTTATATTTCTTAGATAGGAGCTTTTCTCTCTTTAGTATTAGATTTTTTTCCCTTTTTTCTAAAAAAAAAGGGAGGGGGACATAAGATGGTCACAATTATAGCTCGAAGCTGAAAAAGGAGAGAGAATATTAATGTAGTTAAAACTTTTTCTTGAAGCCGAGATAAAACTTCGTTCTTTTTTTAAAATGTCAATTCCAATAAATAATGTAGGCTGATGCTGGGTGAAATTATGAGAAACCTCTTAACCTTTCTCGAAAGTCATTTTGTAAATAATGAGCGACACAGAAAAAATATTAATGATTGCCTAACTTCAGATTGTTTCCTTTCAAGGAATTGGAGGAAAATCTATTTTAAAAATATTTAAACGTTTTGTTATGTCATGATATGGGGTGGGAATTTAACGTGAAAGTCAATTAAGTTATTTTAAGAATTCCGCCGATTAAAATCACTAGTATGTCAAATTTTTCTTTTTCTTAATTTGTGTGTGAGGGGGGGAATATCATGAGATCTGCATACCATTATTTAGCGTATGATACATTTCATTCATTTCTATAATAGATAAGGGTCTACTAATAATTTCCAAATTAAAAGTCAATAATTGAATTAGAAAAATTCATAAGAAGAAATGCATTAATTGGGGATCTATAGCCACACGATCATCACCATCTAACGTATTTCCAGCAAAAAAAGGAATAAATGTGTGAGGTTGGATTACTCACGATTTTCTCTTCACTAACCTTGGGGCTTTATAGTAATTTGAATTGCATAAAATTACCATTTCTCCCGAACCAAAATGAAATATTATTAGGTAAATTAAATGAAGATAGTGAATTGAAGCGCAGTGAATTGAATTAGAGATATAGTGATATATAAATGAAATAAATTAAAAGGAAAATTATTAGAAACAGAGTATAACAACAAGTTGTTAGCTATTAGTAAATTGAATCGAAGTATCGTAATCTTTTAGATTGAAATGATTCTTCCTCAAAGTGCTAAGTTACGAAGCTAATGTTAATGAGAATTGTTGAAATCAGAATGAGTGATTTGGTAAGCTGAGATTTCGTTTTCAAATAATAATCTTGGATTGGTTAGTTAAGTGGGATTCGAGAGAGAGCGAACTTATCTGTTCTTCAGTGATAAATAAAGTATTTTATCTTGTTCTAATGTATCTCAGTTTGTGTCTAGTAATTATTGACTGTATTTAATTAGAAGGAAAGATGGCAGTAGAATTAAATAATGAAGGAAAGACGTTACATATGTTTGATCCAGCAGTCCAATTTAAAAACTTCGTTTCTCTGGGACATGCAGGATTTTGATTTGCTTGAGATACTTAAAAATTTACTTATATCTACCATCTAGTACTTTAGTGTTAGTTTATACTGGGTATTGAGGGAGTAATTTCGTACATTTTCTTTATCTGGATAATATTATACGTGTCCAAGTTTAAGGAACATTATTAAAAAAAAAAAATTAACTGGACGTACAGTCACCAACTTTTTGAGTTAATGTAATGTATTGTTATTATTATTATTTTACTGAAATATTTTGTCAAAAAGTAATACAAAACATTTTACGGATTAAAATGTACTCAAATGCTAACTATTTTGTTACTTTTCACATGTTACTCCACTTATGAATTTTTTTAAAAAAAATGTTTACAGTGAAAAAATAATAACAGTACAGTTAATTAACACACAAATGGTGCATATATAAACAATTAAATTTTTAAAAATGTTTCTTAAACTTGGTCACTTTTAACATTACGAAGAAGGGGATACATTAGCCCTTAAAGTAAAAACACAAAGCACATCCACAAATAAGTATATTTTAAACGACTGACTTAGCTTGAAACATTGCACAAGTTATACGAAGGATATTTACAACGGATCTCGCAATTTCGAATCACGATCAATTTACGGTGACTACATGTTAGCTAGTACAACTTCCTCCAAACTTCTAAACCACTTAGCACAAGAGCTTTGGAATTCGCGTCAATTTAATTTACAACTGCATGGATGCTTGGAGGAATCGTACCTGCTACACGATTTAAGCATCGCCTGTTCTAAATTCTGCGACCATGACAGTTGAATTATTGTGTCTCCAATAATTAAACAAAAAAACTAAATCATCACAAAAAAAGTCGTTATGCAACTGTCCTTAGTAGAATCAAAATTAATAACATAGAGGTAAAAGTAGAAAATTCAGTTCTGCGCGAAGAGTATAAAAGAATTTATTACAATTTAAACACGCTAACAGAAAAAGGATACATTAAGATGTTTTATTATCAGCAATTTTGAAATAAAATTTTTATCCTGTATTCACAATGTAAGAACCAAGAAAAAATGTTTTTTAAAAGATATTTTCGATGGCAAACTTAATAATAAAAAAGTATGTAAATAATTTCAAACTTATTTAAATAAAAAGACTTCTATCACATTAGTCATAAAACAAATAAATCATTTTATCTAATAATCCTTTTATTTATCATAATTTAATTTGCTACTTTAAAATTTTTTATGCATCTCATTTCGGAAATCTCTGCTTCCGAATTGAAGTAAATTTTGCTTTCTGAAATGTTAAGTAAAACGAAATCTTATTAGAAAAAAAATCTTAAAGTTTTGTTTCATTATATTACTTATATTAAACATTAAATTTATTTCATTATTTTTCTGAGCAAGTTTTATCAAGGGAATCTCAGTAACAGTATATATATATATATATATATATATATATATATATATATATATATATACTGTTTATCCAACTTCTTATGGAATTTAGGTAATTCAAAATGTAGAACTTAATTTTAAAAAAATTTCATAGTTTTCATTGAAACCAGATATTCCCCCACCCGTCATTTGATTATATATATTTATAAAATTCGCAGCTGGTTTTCAATATTTATTCTTAATAACATTGTATTTGCATATTAATTATAAAAACAAAAATTGATTTGGAAATCAGAAAATAAGAAATTAAAGTCATGTATTAAATTTATACGTTACCAATTCAGTAGAATTCTTTAAAAAAATTAGATTGCAATTCATTGTAGTCCACCTTTTTCTCTGTGATGCAGAATGTAACAAGAACTTTCTTCCGTAAAATTATGGACTCTATCATTGCTATTAATTTTCAGTAGTCTGGAAGGATAAAAAAAATTACGTTAGTCTTTCATGAATGAGATTTAAATAAAAAAAAAATTGTTGTCTTTTTGCAACATCTCAATGATATTAAATTCCATTTTCATATTGAAAATTAAAATATTACCTTTTCATAAATATTCACTTTCAGAAATTTCTCTTCTTTAATTCCATCATTCTTAATTAAAGAAGTAATTCCTATTATAGGGCATATATTAAGTGAATATGTAAACTGATCCTAATTTAGTCATTAAATGGTTCCTAAAAATAGTAAAAATGTAAAATAAATAAATGCTCAAAAAGGCAAAAATGAAAATTCAAGCAAAAAGTCAATGCATGAAAGATAACATAATGTACATTGATAGCAAAAAATTGCAATACAGGTGAATTAAGACTACATTAAAAACAAGTACTCAGTCAAAGCAATTGGAACCTCGTTACGTTTTCTTCTTTGTCAAGAACGTCAGAATAGAAATGTAATCATCTGTATACACATTTTAGTCCTTAAATCTGAAAACTCTGATCTTTTCCTCTGAAATTAATAAATATACAATAGTAAAAAGGTGTAAAACTCTTACCAAAAAGAGGTTTATGCTTAATTACAATATCAAAAAAATTACAATCAAGCTTTTTCATTTTACAAAGAAGTAGAATTTTAAAAACTATCTTTCAACATAGAAGATGATATTTAATTATTCTATGAAAATATTTCAATTTTTCAGGTGTTATTAGCGTTTAGAATTGCTATTTCGAATTTAAATCTGGAGTTTGTCACATGAATTCGCAGAGATTGAGGTTGCAAATCGTAAGATTCCAAATTTTTTTGATTATCTCATGCATTTATTTATCCATTTAACAATTTCAGTGTGGTTTAGAATAGATTTTTAAACAACCCTCATAGTGAACTAATCAGTCCGCCAATAATCACTTTTACGCTCTTCAAAAAAATCCTACTTTTCAAAAAAAATATGTCAATAATTTTGAACATTTACTAAAAATATTGTCTGTTTTTAGCTCCTCGGCACAATAATAGAGCCAACTAAATATATAACTATATTGGATTATGCATTGCGTTTTTATCCTCTCAAGTAGTATTTTGTGGCTTTAAAATGCATACCTAAAAAAAAGAGAAGTATGTTACGAATAATTGAAAAAAAAAAAAATTGTCAAAGTTGCAAAACCTTTAAGATTATTCCTGGTTTTTTATAAGAATTTATTACAGCAATTTCTTAAAGCCACATTTTTTAACCTTCATGAGTTTTATTAAAACTAGATTAAGTAAAATTATTTACATTTGCATATAGATTTTATAAAATATACAATTTTCAGTAATATCTGTAAAATCTCACGATCAATCTTTATGATTTAATCTTTTCTATCTTTTTATTTATAATTTATATCCTTAATTTTATTTTTTATGGAAAATGATGTCCCAGTTTTTTTTACAAAATAAATTATGAAATATGTTCGACTGGAATATGTAAATAGAATTGGTTTTTTTTTTTTTTTTTTTAATTTTTTTTCAATTGCATGAAGATAATATTTTTTTATTATTTTAAGAAGCAAACTAAATTCATTTGAATTTATGTCAAATTTTAACACACAACTTTTATGCATTTTCAGAATATTTATTTATTCGGCATAGCTTTGTTTCTTGGTTTCATAGAATCCTGTTTTCTGCATTCACACTAAAAAGCAAAAATATGAGATGATTTAATTTTTTTTTCATGCAATGTTACATGTTTGTTTTTTATAGAGTGCTCTAATAAAAATAAAGAATAGCAATCATTGGAAGAGAAGATTAAATAATTATCTCTGATAGCTTCTTTCAGAATTAATAAGAAATCCTTAATTTTTTGCATAAAGAATGCTGTGTTTAAGCAAATAATTTTTTGAAGATTTTTTGGTGATACTTTTTAGATGATGAACATTTTTTGATATAATTCGGATAAAATTATTATATGAAATACTTCTTCTTTTACACTTTCATATTTTTTTCTGTCATATCAAAAGGACATTATTTATTGATCAGTAAAACTACTTGTTACATAATATAATTATCATCTAAAATTTAACGATTATCAATTCGTTTAGTTTGAGGAGTATGAAAAAAATTCTTTAGTAATTACTCTTACTATGTAACGACAGTTATTTTGAATAACATTAAATTATTATAAATAAAAATATTAAATTAGCCACCAATTTCTATTTTATTGTTTTACGAATTTTATTTGTTGCCACTGAGTATATATTTACGTGCTTGTTCAGATAAAACTTTTAAAATGCTCAATCAACCTTTAATAAATCGATAGAAGCTGAAAATTTCAACTCAAGAAACGGAAGATTTCTTTCATACGCTTATAAATATTTGAAAATGTAACTGGTATACATCATTTATACAGGAAGACCTTATAGGATTATTCAATTTTTATGCCTTTACTTAAAATATAAAACATGCAAGAGTAACGAAACTTTATGAAATAGAGAGAAGCTTGATAATCCTTTCCATTCCCACCTGTCTAAAATTTTAGACCCTTTAAGTAATAAAATTTTGTTCGAAAGTTTAAAATCTCTTTTCAATGAATAAGAGAAGGGGAAGGGCTTTGAAGGTGTTCAATCTCGAAAATGAAAGAAAAAAAAACTATATTTTTATATCGACGAAGGAATAATAAAACGTCCTAGATTGTGCCTTCGTTGGGAGTGAAATAACACAGTTCTTTGAGCAATTAGAAAGCTACGGAGCACACTGTGGAATATAGGAAGAAATAAAATGCAAAAAGGTTCAAAAGTAACGCTAAAAAGTCGATTTTATAACACTTTTATGGGAACTCATAAATATTCAAGACATCAAAATTTATATCACCGATTCTCTACGGTGGGAACTTTAATATTTCTAGACGTAATGAGTTTCCTTCCTAAGCTGCATTGGAAAATTGAGTCATGGGGACTCGGAAAAGAGAGACTTTTGTTTGGTGGGGCTGATATTAAAATGTTCGATTTATTACTCTGTCGAGGCTCTTCCCCTTCTATTTAAACCGAGTGTGAGAGAATGTTTTGCACATTTTTATTAGAATTTTAAGTATAAAGTTTAACATCGAAGCGCTATATATTTTCATCTTAATTAAAATTAATTTTCAATTTTTTTCCCCTGACATACACTCTTTTTCTGGGGAAGTAATTTAGACAATTATTATTGTAAAACTTTAACGTATTAATGATACTATAATGTGATTTAATTCATTTTTGTGCTGCCTCAAAACAGATGATCGGCACAAAAAGGAGATTTAAATGTATATTTTATTGTTGATTTTAAATACTAATACCGGTTGAACTAGAAAACAAGAGATAATTAAATATAGAGCTGCTTCAAAATAATAATAAAATATTAATGATACCCCAAGAAAGCTACAAATGTAATTGATAGGCAATACACATATAATTAACATTATACAGCAAAGAAATTGATTACTATACATCTAAACTAAACATTACCAGTAAATATTAGTTGATGTATTCATTAATAGGTTCCCTATGATAATTTAGAATTTAGTACTAGAATTTCAGAGATAACAATAAAAAACCTTTACATTCATTTTTTTATTCTAATTTATTTCTTATTATAAAACAACATTGTTTATTTCGATGTAGCTCAAATTCATAACATCCTTCATTTCCTGTTTTTCATCTGTCTTGTGGGAATTTTCAAACAGGAATTAATGAATGAAATGTAGATTTAAACTTGCAATAACCCATTAATAAGCTCAAATATATATTATAAGCAACTCTTTCCTTTTGATAAGATTATTCGTTTAAAATATATAGACATTATGCGTTACACATTATAAAAAGAAAATATGTAAAATAAAAAAAATAACAGGGAAAAGTAATTTACTTAGAATATCATTTTGAATGAATCATTGATGATATAGATGAATAGTGTTGCTATTCAATGAATTCAGAAGCTATATTTCAGATGCAATAACTGTATTAAGCGTAATAAAATTCCTATGGGAGATTATGTTGACAATGAGTAGCTACCATATATTTCTCTTATTTATGTAGAGATAAGATGGGAGATTCCCTTTTGGGTAAAGAGTTTCTGGTAGACCAACGTAAATGCATTTATTGTTTTATTACACGAGCTTTTAGGTATATAGTCTAGCTAGTCTCTGCGTACGTACTGATTAGGTTTTAGTCATTTATCGAACACAATAGCGACGGGTCATAAAGGGAATCTATCAGTGAGGTGGACTGATAGTCATCTCTATGTTCGCTGACCATCATCAGTCCCAAGGAAATTAATTTCGAGCAAGTGCCTCGGAATCTTTTGGAATTGTGTTTGAGTGCGCTCGATTGCTTGTATCTAATCCTCGACAAACCCTTAATTTCCACGAATGTCCTTCGGTCGAGAAACTCCATTCTTTGCCTCACAGAGGCGATGAAGAAGCCTAATTTGCGATTGGATGCTGACGCAACGGTCGATCACCCAATCACGTTGCAAGATTTGACTTCGATCTGGGGCCCCCTTTCAAATTAATCCGCACCCGGCGACTTTTATGGGGAATCCTGGTGATATATGGGATCGGAAAGTTTTCTTTTCCTCTTTCGCCTGATTACGTGATCAACCGGGTGTCTCATAATTCTCGAGCCTGATAGAAACTTCCGTATTGTGTTCTTCGACAAAGACCTGGAATAAGGACTTTTCCACGGTCCAAACGCCCAGCTCCCTAAAGAAAAGAACAAAAATTAGTTTTCTTTTCCGCACAACAACAGTGAAGAAAGTTACACTTTTTTTTTCTTTCGGGAACTTGGGTTTCAAACATGAAACTTTATTCCTGTTACTTAGCGGAACATATATTAAAGAATAAAAGGGCAGTAGTTATATCGGAATACCTCCAACTATTCTTCCCTATTCTGCTCTAAAACACTTTATTATATAACTGTGATTTATAATTCAGAACTTTAGAATATAAGTACTTCTTCTCGTGAGAAATTTATATAAATATAAAGTTTAGAAAGATAGTCCTTTCTCTTGGCCACAAGTTTTAGCTCTGAAATATTACATATTAGGTCATTGTTCAGTTTTATTTGCTCTATAAATTAGCATTTTTACACCATCTAAATCAAGAATAGGGAACCAGTGGTCTTATGAACGCATTCAATTTCCCCCGGAAATTTTTTCTTGAGAAAATCGAACACATTCATGAGAATTCAAAAGAAATAATTGTCTTTTTTTTCTTACAAAAATTATATTCTTCATTTCTGATTCGACAGAAGAAAATAAATGTTATATAATTGAAATCTATACAATCTAAACTTCACTAAATTATACCCATAACATTGTAATATATTGAACTGTTGATAACATTCATAATCTTGTTAATACATCTTCTTAGTGTGTTCATGATATTTATCAATTACATGAAGCAACATTTAGCTTTTCTAGGCAAGTATCATAGTATTCTAAGGCTGCTTAAAGTTTAGTAATTTTTAAATTAGTTTATTTAGCAGAAATATTTTCTCAAATCATTGTTTGTTTCAAATTGAATGTATTTAAGGTACCTTAAATTTTATTTTACATTTAGTAACAAGTATCTTAATGCTGCTTCCAATATAAGTCACCCACCCGTGACTTAAATTCTAAAACAATTTATTCTATGTTTGAAATAATACCATAAAGCGAGAATTTGGCTCATGCATAAACGTTACAGAACAATCTACAGAAAAATCATTCTAAAATAATGTTTTTAAGTTCTATAAATCTGAGGCAACAAAATCGGAACTAGATAATTGTGATCACATATACATATTTATTTAAACGCCTACACGGTTGGGGGAAAAAAAAGATTTAAGTGTATATATGAGGCTAAAAAATAAATTTTATAGATATGTAAATTTGTTTCGTAAAGAACATTATAAAAAAAGAGCGTTAAAAATCAGTGAGTCCTTC
>BMAW01040953.1:415781-426090 GCA_019974015.1 Nephila pilipes
GCTGAACCATATATATATATATATATATATATATGGTACAGCCCTATTTACAAACCAGATTTATCTTTTTATCCATTATATTTGAATCTGATTAAAACTAATATAAATTCTTTTGAAACAGATTTTGTTTTTTTAAAACAGATTTGTTAATTTAAAAATAGTGAATAATATGATTATTAGTAATATATTTGCAAGAGATTGTTACTGTGTTTCCCTATTAATAAAGTTTCATTTTTAACAGCAATTTAAGTTTAAATATTTATAGAAGTACATTATACAGCTACTTACTTAGAAATATCAAATTTGTTAATTTGCCTTTAAGTTTTCAATATAATTTAAATAGTTTCTATAATACTTGGGTAAAAAGCTAATTATCCTAATAATTTTTCACAAGAAATTTAAAATATGAAAGTAATAAAGTAGAGTAATTGTTAAATTGTAACCTAATTTTATATATAATTTTTTATCAAGTATATATAGTCTAACATTATCTGATGTGCCATGGTAACAGCATTTTCCCGCCTAATGCTTTGAGGTAGAATGCGGCGGTCATTATTATAAAGGGAACGAAGTACAGATTCTTCTCCTACTTTCTGAGGGACAATATTGTGTCTTTCTTGGAGAGCACATAGTAAATATCATTATTATGTTAACTTAAATAAATCAAGTTTAAAATCCAATCAACTTTCCTTATTTATAAAAGCTGAATGTCTTAAATTTATACAATAGCTTATATGGATCAGTATGTATGTGTGAATGATGGATGTTATATAAAATAAGACAATAATTATCATAACCAAGCAAGGATCATATCCAGGTTGGCTATGGCGCAACTTGATTGAGCTGTAGTAATAAAAATATAGCATGTAAAGTGCATACTCGATTATGGCAGATTTTTGATTGAGGTAAAAGTGACTAAAATTTAAAAAAATTCAAGTGAATATTAATAGGTATAAATTACTTTTTAAATTTACAGTTATTTATTTTGTTTTTAGTGTTTTTGCTTATATTTTTCATTTTTCTAGCTTGAAACTCCCTTCGTTTCTGTTGGCTTATACCTTTAATGATAATGTAATTACTGAAGGTGTGATTGTTGAATCGGTAAAACTGTTCTAAACACATTTTTCCCTTTCCAAAGTATGGGGCAGTATTTAAATTACATTGTCACCATTTTTTTCATTGATTTTTTTTTCTCTTGAGATTTGTTATATTTTGGGCAGCTTTGTATTGAAATAGGTTGTAATTTTTAAATAATGGCTTAAATATGTTTTGAATTAAAATTATTATCTGTAATAAACTTATGACTTTTTTTTTTCATTTTAATATTTTGTATATTTCTAATTTATAATAATATTTTTATTTTTATTGTATGATTATTTTGGTAATTTACTGATTTTTAAATTTAATTTTGTAATATTTGTAGGTTTTTAGTTTTAATAAATTTTTAAGATTTGTTTCAAAGGTTATGATCTGTAATTTAGTATGATTTAAAATTATGCCTAATTAAAAGTAGTAATTATTTACATTTTTATATACATACATACAGCAATTATTTTATATCATTTTCTGCAAAGAACCTTTTATGTCTACTGAATTTTATTCACATCCAAATACAGTTTTTAAAAATAAAATAAAGCAAAATAAAATAAATACTGTTGTGATGACTTATTTTACATGGTCTAGTCGAAGGCAAGACCAAGTCCAAGAGACCAAAAATTATCCAAAAAAAAATCATATACGAGACGAAGTGAATAAATTATACCTTTTCTGTCTAGCCCCATGTAATTTAAGAGATGTTTGAAAGAGCCATGGGAAAATTTACAACTGATGCAGGTCAGAAACCTTTTCTACCCTTTATCAAAAGTAAGGCTTCTAGAGCATCCATTAGTAAATCTACAAATGATCTCTTGGATGCTTCTATCTCTCTTGATAGTAAAGGCATCACCAGGGGATTTCTTGTTATACCATAAGTGAGAGGGAGAGGGGGTCTTCCATAACTTGTAATTTGATGTGTATATGTTTGGTACTTCTTGGACAAGTTCATGGAATGAAAATTCTTTTCAGGATAGCAAACATACAACTTCAAATGAATATTTAATATAATTTTTTACTAAGCTCATTAGCCGAATCAATTAATTAATCTAAATGATTTAAGGTTAATTAAAGAAGAAAGATTAATTGTAAAAATTCATACGTAACCTAGCATCATTTTGGTTTTTATTCGTAAAAATATGAAATCCGACAAATTATTTCATTATTTTACAATGTTCTGGTTAGAAATATCAAATTTTACATATTTCTTATGTATTATTTATCATCAGAAAACAATTTTGTTCATACCTATTTTATAGTGATAAATTTTTCCCTCCCAGATACAAAAAAAAATCAAAAGTCTGGGCAAAAATGAAGTATTTTAAATTAGTACATATAAATGAAATCATGTATATAGTTTTGAGTACTTAATTTTGCATGTGTGTGGTTTTTTTTAGTGCTTTAAAAATTCAATTTACATTCGTATGGTAAGTGAAATGTTAATGATACCACAAACAAAGGGAGTCGATACAAAATTTCCTCTTTGAAAACATTTTTTTATTTATTATTTTTCCTTCAAAAGCCTTTTTTAAATCCTAATGCTAAATACTGGTCCATCAATGAATTGAAGAATTATTTTTAACTAAAAACGATCAAAAATTGGAAAAATAAAATTAATTTTTTTTTAGTTTATTTCACCCTAAGAAATGTTTGATTTATGTAGCCGATTTTGTTAACTAAGCGTTAAATATAGATCGACACTGTTTTATGATAAAGTTGAACAAATAATAATTTTTTTCTTCTTTTTGATTAAGGCATGCACTTTAATCAAGAAATCATTAAATTTTCTCTAGCTTATGATTGAAAAAGGAATAACTCTAAAACAACATTTTTTTTAAAACTCTCTCCTCAGTGGGCCCCGTAGTCACGAATAAAAGTTTAATGTACACCTAAAGAGCAATCCCTGTAAGCGGTGATTATCTGACATTGCTTCTCTCTCTCTCTCTAGCGCTGAAGGCTTATATTTATGTTTAAAATATTTCAAATTCGACATAATTATTAATTGACATTTAGTGGCTGTTGACTGTTTTACCTATCTACCTTTTATAATTAGGAAATCATTAAGCTGAATCCCGTAAACGGTATTTTAATTAAAAGTTTTGTGATTTCCTTATATTTAATATTGTTTCTTATGTCTACACTCCTCTTCTTCGACAGGAAAAATTAACTTATATTTGCCAATTTTAAATAATCTTCGGTGGGTTTTTTTTAAATTTAAAAGCAATGGAATGATTGATTGTTTATTAACATCGCACACAGAAGCAACATGAGAGCTATTGGCTATAGAACTCGTAATTTTGAACATAGGTCAAGTGACGCAGACGACAACTGAGCTTGCATCTCGCTCTCCCAAATTCCTCACCACACGTCAACGAGAGGACTTGGGACCTCAAAGGATTTAACGTGCATCATGCCCGCTACTCGGCAGGTCTTTGTGGTTTCAGGACTCTACCACTAGGATACCGCAAACACTAAAAGCAACGGAAGTCATATTTTAACATTGAAATATATGTATACTTAGTATCCGGGCATGAAAAAAAATCACGTTATATATATAAATAGTTATGTATGAGCAGTTAATAATAATTAGGTGTATTTACTTTTGTAAATAGTGTACTTACCTTTAGGTACATCTTGCATAAAATTCAACTTTATAACTTTAAATATTTGCAAGGTATCTGTAAACATAATAACTTATGCACTGGACATAATTATAAATAAAAAATTAAATTTAACAAAAGTTCTTAAAAATTTTATGATTCAAAATTTCCTTAATTTTTATACAATTACTCAAATTTTTAGAGAGCTTATTAGAAAAAATAATGTTGACACTACATAGGAAATAACTTCATTATATAATGTGAAAAATATCAGCAGTATGGATAAAGTAGATTTTGAGGAAAGTGTACCAGAATCCTAAAAGGAACCTTTTTAAGAAAAATGTAAGTACAAATATTTTTCAGTATGATGGGGTACACACACATTTAGGTATACTTTTAAAATTCCATTTTCTAACGCTTCTAATTCTCTTAAATAATACATTTAAGGAATTTCCTAGGCGTTTCCTATTTTTAAAAACAGGAAGAAAAAAAAATCAAAATCAAAATTTGATGCATTTTAAATCCTCAGTTACTTCTTACATTTTTGAGACTTCCTTTGATATTATTCAATTTATATGGGTATGCATGTCAACAGGAAAGGATAAATATAATCGATTCCAATTTCTTAATAACGAATGTGTGACTATTTTAATTTTTTCCTATATGACTAGTACGGAGTTTTAAATCGAATTTGAACAAAATAAACAAATAAATAAATGAAAATAAATAAATTTAACCAAAAAGCTTTGGAAGCAATCAATCAAAAAATAGTTTTTATTATGATTCTTCGCGTACCACTAAGAGTGTGCGTACCACAGTTTATTAATTCATTCAAAAGAATTTTTGATTTAGAGGAATGTTAAGTTTATGTTCATTAAATATTCTTAGAATCAAAAGAATAATCGCATGAATTGCTTTTTTGCACACATTTTCCTTTAAAAGAAAACTATAGTTTATTTTTTTCCCCTATAAACATTAATTAAATTTAGCTTGGTAAGAATGTTTCATTTGATAATACTTGTAATTTGATTTTGGGCCATTTTCTTAACTATATGGGTTTTTTAGTTGTTTTCGTTCTATAATGATTTTAAAAAGTATTATACTAATAATCTATACTTTGTATACTTTTGATTACACACACACACACATATACATATATATATATATATATATGTACTGGCTTTTTTTTGTAAATAGATGAATCTCTGAGTTTTTTGAAAAGTTGTATTAGTGTGCTGTTTTTTTCTATCATATCGTTAGGAAGAATACTTATTTTCAAAATTCTACATTCAAAGAAAAAAGAAAAACTGAGTAATTGTAGATTTTCCTCTTTTCTTTTCCATATACAAAGTATTGCTTAATATTTTTATTTAAAATCAAAACACTATTATGTAAATTTATAATTACATATTTTTCTGCTTGTGACTCTAGGTAATTAACAGGCAATCATTTCAACTATATTAATGTTATCTGAAATGTAAATGCTTCAATAATTTTAAAATGAACTTAAAAATGACTTAACAAAACCCTAAATAAGCCACGTAACATAAAAGGGATAGCAATGTATTTACGTCAGTTAAATCCAATATGTATCGTCAAATTAAGGTGAATTGAACTGAGACGAATATATATATATATGTGTGTGTGTGTGTGTGTGTTTCTACTAAACAGTATTGTAATAATTTTTCAATGCAATTTTGTAACAAGTATGTGGCATTTTTATTAAATTTGCAATTTTACTTTTCTTTTTCTTTTATTTTTATGTAGTTAAATGTGTTTGAGCTCTTACTAAAGCAAGCAAAATTTCTTAGAAATACTTACTCATCAAATAAAAAAAAAATTTAGTTTCTTAACATCTTTAGCTCACAAAAAAGAGTTTTTTTTAAAACTATTAATTACTTCACTTACTTCATGAGATCTGACAGCTAAAAAATTTAAATATATGTAATTAATAATAGTCTTAATCCCGTACACAAGTACATTCTGAGATTTAAGCCAAATTATCATGATTTTTAATAAAACTATTCATGGGTGGTCCGAAATTATATGCATGTTAAATAATGTTTTACTCTGATTTTTTTCATTTCTGATCACAAATCTGTCGCATGTATTACATTCTATTATCAAATTTGTCTCTTTCATCTTTATAGTTAACAGTATTCAAAATAGTTTAAGCATTTCCATACTAAGTATTATTGACATAGAGCATTGAATTTCCATTGATATACCTTCTACAAACGTAAATCCATCATCATTTGATCCCCAAGAGCTTGGAACCATGCTTAAAGGACCCTTCAGCCGGATGCTGATTGGTCGATATTCTATAAAATTCAGCTCTGGAACCCTCGGCTCACTGATATGCAAATAGATGCATCTACAGTCCCCTCCTCCATAGTATTCCTGAAAGAACCCCTCGGATACCCTGAGAGTTGCTAGGATACAAAGCATCTCCGCTCTGATTGGTCGACGGCCAGCGTAGAAGGCGGAGACTAATCCTCCCCGATAGATAAGCGAGAGCAACCCAGATCGACATAGGTTTTATCTATCCGTATTCCATCTTTTCCGCGGAATTACCCGGATTCAATAAATTTTCTTCTGGAATATTGAAGGCTGTTTTACGAGCGTTGCAGGACTCAGAATAAAAGGATAGGAGGTGATTAAAAGACGCTGTAAAACAGCCGATGTCTAACATGAAACTTCCCACCTACCCTGGTAGCACTTTAACACCCTCTGGGCTGCTAACATTGCAGCCTTGTAGGGTAATAAACGCTACCAAAAAAATGCACCCGAGAAAAAATACAAAAAAAGAGGGTAAAGAGTTATAAAGGAGATTTAGTGAGTATTTTCACCCACGTATTTTATTTATTTTTTGGGGGATGCGTCTAATTTTGTTTTCTTAACTCTCACACGCTCAACAGCATTACTCGCTTGACCCTTTTAATGCCTGGCGGGCAGAACACGGTAGCTAGAACCAAGCTTACACCCCACCAAGGTTCATCCCAGTGAGAACTTGGCTGTGAAAAACAGGTAGGGAAGTTTCCTTTAATGTTTCATTATTAGCATACAACTCAGAAGGGTTAATTAGTTTTCACCCCCTCCAATTCTGACGTGGAAAAGTGATTTCATGTTTTAGCCGTAAAACTCCTTGTTTTGAGTCCCTGCTTAATTTATGGCTTGATTAATACCCTGGAGGTGTCTTCAGACAGTTTTTATTTATTTATTGCATCTAATGAATAAAAGTAATTCTGAAGGCAAAACCCATACCAAATTATGTATAAAAACTGTAAGAATTCCTTTGGGTTTCAAAAATACTATGCACTTTTCCTACAATACTGACATCTGACAGATCTTAAATGTGTTATAATTTAATTCTAGTCATTCCTGTCAAAAAAAGAAAAACCTTTAAAGATGTTGTCTCTTTTTGTAATAGTGAATTTATCAGCTTCTAACTTCTTTTCTGCTTGGTTGGTTGATTCAGTGACGATAACTGCATCGACCAACAAAACAACGTTAGCTTACAATTTTTTCCCCCTAGTTTTTGAACTTACACGAACTTAAGCCTCAAAAATCAAAATGTTGTTTTTTTATTGCCAGATTATTAGCGTCCGGGAGTATATGAGAGCTGTATTGTAGCTCCTGTTTTATAGATATTTTCCAGCATATATTTTTAATATAAATACTAGTGGGATAGAATCATATTAAAAATAGTTGCATCATTGAAATTCAATATGAATGTAATGAAACAAAAAATTCAATAGAGTATATATAATAGTAAAAAGTGTGTGTGTATATGTGCGTTACGCATGCAAGCAACGCAAAGAGCTGAAACCTAAAAATTTAAGAAATCTAACTAAATTGAAAGGAAATAAGTAAAATATTGTCTCTAAAATTAGTTACTAATAATATTAAGTGGCAATTAAGACACAAGCAGGCAAGAATTTTCAATTTATTGAATATCTTATTAAGGATAAAGAACAGCGGTCTCAATATTTCGAAAATGTCAGATTTTTTTTAAAGTAACAATTCATAATAAAATAATGATTGAGTATGAATATTTTCAAAAGTGAGAGAAAAAGAGCAAAAAGCTGTTATCTTTCCGCTCCCTGTAAAATGAGTAATATGTACGTTTTAAATACAGTTCACCATGAAGATGCAAGAAAATTTGGGGGAAGGGAAGGAAGAGGGTGAAGGATACAGAACACATTGTTTCTGAAGATAATTCTAGATTATTTTGTGTTTCTGAAGTATCATTATTAAACTTCACTTTATCAAAAATCTTTTAGATAAGTGTTAGATTAACTTTTGCCAACATCTCATACCTTCAAATGAAATGTCTAAGGATATATATTTTTTACAGAAATTATTTTTAAAACTTTTTAGGCTTTTTTTAAAAAGATTTTTCTCCACTTTATTAAAAGTAAGTTGTCTTTTTTTTTAAAAAAAATTCGGATGTTGAAAATGTCTCTCAACATAAATCATGCACTTTAATAATGCAAATTATTGTTAATAATAAACTTTCAATACTCTTTTCGTAAATCAAACGAAAAAGAAATTTAGTATTATATGCAATAAAAGAAATTGAATTTAAAGCGGTGATTGAATGTTAAAAGATAATTATATAAATCCAATAGCGATTTTCCTGTTTTGTTCTATTAAACTCTATAAAATAGTTATATAATACCAAAAACAAATTTTTCTCTCTCCTCTTCACACATTGTGTTCTATAAATTAGAAAAAAACTGAAAAAAAATTATTACACTTTTACATGTTAAGTCGAGAGTTACCTGAGAATTAATTCAGTTATGTGACCTTCATGTCAATCTTTCAAGAGCATGGAAGAAGAAAAAATGTTTTAATTCTATTTCATACGTAATCAAACGAGGAAATTGCTTTGATTAATTTTTATAGGATTTATTTGTTTAATGTATATTCCATTTATCATCTCCTGGGCTTACTTACAGAGGTTGATTGCTTAGGAAATTAAATGCTTAATGTATTTATATCTGCAGAAAATATTTCATGAATGCTTATAAAAATATGCCATCTAAAAAATTTTTCTCGTTAATGATATTCAACATTTTCCCGTGTGAAAAAAAAATGTATAATGGCAACAGTGGATGAACAATACGAAATTAGAATACTTTCCTTAGATTAAATGAAGCTTTAAGTTACGCTTACCTGAATTCTCTGATCTTTGGATAATGGTAACATGCAAATGGTCGTATGCGATGATGTCAAAAGATGATAATTCTCATACTTTTCACTTTCTCTGATGTACCAAAAGTTTTCTAAGCAAAAAAGAAATAAATTCATATGATTTTATAGTTTAAACGCTTTCCTTCTATCCATATATCATTTTCTTATCTAAAATCGATCATACTAATGCTAACTGTCACAGTCATTATTCCGCCTACTGTGCTAAATATTCATATAAAAATGTTTTTCATCTTCAAAATACGTAATTTAAGCCTGTTGCTATTTCCGTAATTTATGCCTGTAGTATAATTCTTTTCTCGTAAAACTTTAAAAAGGACTATGAAATCTTCTGTAATTCTATTATTTCCTAAAAAAATTATATGGTTGATGCAATTCTTAATTTAAAATAAGAACAATTTCCGTTGTTATATGCATAAGGAACTAATTTAAAGTTTCCAATAAAAAGAAAGAATAAATATTATAAAATATAATTTTACAAAAGTGTTGTATGTTTATTTTAAAGATTTTGAAGTCTTTTTGATTCACTTTATCTCATTTTATTCTTGTTATATTGTACTAGTTTTCATTCAGCTATGTTTTGTTATATTTATAGCTTTATTATATTATAGTATTTTGTAGGTTATAATAAAATATCCTCGTGTTCAATACACTGCTGCAATGGTAGCTCAGAAGAAAAAGAAGTATTAGAACTAGTAATTAATCACAATCCTTTTTCTGAGCCACAAATAAACAGTATACTGTGATAAGAACTCTCTTTCTATATATTCTTAATGTTGCCTTGCTATCAACTTAAAAAGGAACGAAAAAAAAATCTCTTGAAAAATTTTAGATTTAATGATTGATTTTCATCTCTTTATTTCCATACTTTTCTGGTGTAGATCCAAATATTTTTAAAAATTTGACTGCTAAAGTATTTTCCATTTTAAAAAATCTTATTTCATTATTGTGTGTTATATTTTGCTTAAATTTAAACAATTTTGATTAAAACTGAGCGTATTAAATGTCCCAATTAGAAGTAGTATTTTGCTACCGGGAAAATTCTTAAATATCTCTCGTAGTGTAGTTATATTAGGGAAACATTGCATGTTTTCTTCAAAATAGTAACTTTTCTTAAAGTTAATTTAAAAATGTAAGAAACAATTTTGAATATTAATGGATTTTGTCTATTCATGTTGAAATGTTACGAAATTCATACAACATAAGAATGCTCTCTACAGTAAACTAGAATTCAAACACTTAAATAATATATGTAACTTTTGATTGAGAACTTTACTTAAATAAAATACTTTGGTAAACTTATACGGACTGTAGCATGAGATTGACATTTTTTTTCCCCATATTTTTCAAAACTCCATATTTTTCTTAACATATCAATATCAATTATTATTTCATACAGCTAA
>BMAW01040953.1:426490-455486 GCA_019974015.1 Nephila pilipes
AAAACAAGGATATATAAAGTAATTTAATTTGTGTATCTCAGGCTGTGAGCTGAGAATGCGCGGTTAAACATGTTTTAATGGATTCAAACCATTTTTACTGTAAAGTAAATGCAAACCAAGCAATTATTTTATAGTGAAAATTGATATATATTGATAATATTAAACGAAAGAACCAAAGGAAAGTAATGAAAAATTAAACCTTTACAAGATATCGCATTTAGAAATGCATTAAGAATAGAACTTGTTAAACCATGAAACTTTAATTACAGCATTGTGTATATATAGTACTGTATTAATACTCTGAGAGGAATATTACAAGATACGGATGATCAGTATCTTAAAAATAAAAAAATCATGGAAACAGCGTATAAAATGTCATTGCAAATACCTTGAAAATTATTTCACGTTTGAATAGGGTTTTGTTTTGAATTTATTCCTTCCCCCCCCTCGCAGTTGAAAACCGTTATAAACGATGAAATATGCAAAATATTTATTTGCATGTATTACTTGAGCTCCTCAGTAATAATTGTGTATGATCTCTCATTTCAAGATCTTTTTTTTTTTTTTTTTTTTTTTTTTTTTTTTGTATTCTGCATCATATTATCGGCAGCGTAATAAAATTAAAACTAATATGCTTCATTTACCCAAAAACGTTTTTACTCTCTATTATTTCAGTTAAATAAATGCTTAAGAATTTCACATTCAAATAAGACTCAAAAAAAACAAAGGGAAAAAATCTACAATTTCTTTTAGTAATAGATAATAAGAATTGATATGAAGTAGTCAATCTAACAATGTCTTGAAATATTTTTTTTTACTTTATTTAAAATACACATGCTTCATTGATTATATCCACCCAAAACCTTATCTGAAATACTGTTCAGGTTGAGAGGTTATTTTTATGTTCCCGAAGCTTTAAAAAATAGTTCTTTCATTCATAAATATTTCAGATTTAGCGAAAGCTCTATTATAGGAATTTAAAATCATTAAATTAGAATTTATATTTATTTATTAAATATCGCGGTTTAAAAAAATTCGGATCGCTACATGTAATTCTTTAATAAATTTCCTGCAAATTTTCTGTTGGATAGAGATCTTTGGGTCTATAAAAATTAGCTTAGTTCTTTTAGTTGAATTTGAAAGCTTGGTATGTCCAAGTTTTACCAAAACAATCTATATACGCGCAGGTTTTAACAAGAACTTCCCCGGGAGTCCCAATACTCTAAGTAGTCTTAATTTATGGCCAAAGTTTGAGCTCTAAAGACCAAATTACCGACAAAAGCGAATTATCTGTCCTCTGCAGCCCCACTCATACATCAAGGACCGGCCATGTATCACTAATGGTGATGGGAAGAAGAAAATAGCAGGAAAGGCATCCACTCGATGATTGGGGGAAGCCATCATTCCTTTCTCCTAGGACGAAGTTGTAAAGGCAAAAATTCGATCAACGACTACTGTTTGGACATAGAGGGGTCTTCTACAAAAACATTTTTTTTCTTCGGTCAGAAAGAAAAACGAAAACGTACTGAAAATGAAAGTTTATCATCATCATAAAAAAAAAAAAAGAAAAATCATCATCAAAACATTTCTTTTTTTTTTTATGATGATGGTAAACTGTCATTTTTCAGTACATTTTCGTTTTTCTTTCCGGTCAAAAAAATATTATTTAGTTTTAAATTTTTTTTATGCTTTTCCCACCTACAAATATTGTTGTTTCTTAAAGATTATACGTATTATAATTATTGTTATTATTGTGTTTTGTATTTTATTTTCAAAACATTTTTAGCCTCTCCCCCCCTAGAAAAAAAATTAAAGTTTTTTTTTTTTTTTTTTCAATTTGTAGTTTTATTATTGAATATTGTATTGTCATTCAAACTGACCTCGTGTGCAAAATTTCAAGTGGGTGAAAAATTGATGGAAAGATTTGCACTAAACTGATATACAGTGCAAGGTAATAAGAAGTGTTGGGGGTGGGGAATTCTTTTGTTGTTTTGAATATTTTCCTTTGTACTCTTAACGAACACAATACTCCTTCATTAGTTTAAAAGTCCCTCAGCTATAAAACTTATATGAAAAATACTAATATATTTGGGATTTTCAAGTTACAGAATATAATGATTTCCAGTACTTTCAATTGTTCAAAGAAGCAGATTTCATTTAACAACCAAATTTATGCAAAAAAAATATATATATAGAACTCTTTGGAAAAAAAATTGATTGAGAGATCAAAGGGAAATTAGAACGATCGGAAGACGAAATTTATAAACAGAATATCAAAGAAAGAGCAAAGAGACAACTTGATGAAACAAAGTTCTAGGCAATTTGTAAGCATTCCCTGAAATTTATGACTTCTTGCTTAGTGTTTTGAAATTTTTATTGATGCTCTGTTACTCATAGTATCCAAATCATCACCAAATTGTAATTGATTCAACCTTTCGAATTTTCTGGCATTCGAACTCCCTAAAACAGAAATAACCGCTAACATTGGTGTAAATCAGATGGTATAAAGTTAAGAGTGCTAAGCCTGCTGGAAACATGGTAGTAAAACTGACATAGTTGCACTTTGTTTATTCGCTCAGATCACTTGAAAGATGCCGCAAAAATGTTACAAAAAACAGATGGCCTGAAGAATCCAGAAAGTTTTTCTGTATTCTACACTGATAGCGTATCAAAGGCAATTCGAATGAACTTTCTCAAGGTCATTTCGTTTTAAATTTCTTAAGAGGTTTCTTCAAAAAAAATTTAATTTTACTTAATGCTTAAAATCTAATTCAAATTTAAATTATTCATTCTCAAAAGTTTTTAGTACAATTTAATTATTTTTGTTAAGAATAGAAATTTTAATATTTTATTTAATTTTTTCATCAATTTTAATTGATTTGTTTATCCATAAGTACTATTTGCTGTACTGTTTGTTTTTGAGATAAGAGAAATACACTTAGATGTATTGAAAACATTGGTGAAATATATATACATTTTATAGACCGAGATATTTCGCAAAACTATATATATATAATACGTAAGCACTTTTCTAATATTACTCAAAAATATCTATTAAATTGACTTAATTATAGAAACTAATATGCCTTTATTAATTTTTGCTTATATTTAAAGCATTATTTATATATATTAGTTTGGATTGTTCGTTGATACATTTATTTCGAACTTTGCATTCTCTTACTCTATTCTAGGATTTAAAAATTTTTGAAGCTGATTAAAAAGATAGTTGCTTTGTATAAATGTAGTCTCGTACTTCACACGCGCTGTTTTTATTTTAACTTCGTGTTAATGTCTTCATTTATCCAGTTAGATTAAAAGTGTTTCATGTTTAATTCATTTTCAGTCAAAGAAATTTTATGGCAGTTTGTTTCATATTATTAACATTATTCAGCTTTCAAATCACAAAAATCGTCTTAAAAGTTCTCCAAAACAATGTCTTACCTTTCCGATGGAGTATAGATAGTTTTTAAATATCAGATAATTATCCATACATTGTCAGTTAACATATCTAATATGAGTGACCATGCGAACAGTTTTTCACACTAAAACTTAATTTTTCATATAATTCAATTATTTATCTATAAAAAGTGAAACTTCACGAAGAAATTTGGAAATATTTGATTATTAAATTTACATACTTATTCTTTCAAATCTCAAATAATAATTCTACAGCTCCAGACTTTTAAATAATAATTAACAGATTTTAAAACAGCCGAGTGATTTGAAACGAATGTCATTACTTACAAGTTTCTTAAAATTCGAATAAATACCATGCCATAATTTTTTATGACTCATTACGTAAAATAAGCAAAAATTAACTAATTCATAGTATTTTATAAGAAAAGATGGATACGTGTATTTTTCTGTTTTTTACGAGCATAAAGAAATTTATATAACATTTAAATTAATAATATTTACCATGATTATTACGAGGAATTTATAATTGTACGTAAAATTACTTATTCTTATGTTTTTTTAATAGTCATGAATTTTTACTTTAGCTTATAGTAACACTGTTTACAATATTTGAAACAATTCACCCAGATCTTACTATTTACATAACTAATTTGTGACTTTTAATCAGTTACTTTTCATTCAATTGTATGTTTATTTTATGTATGTGTAATTTAGATGCGCATGTGTTAAAAATTATATTGTGTTTTCTCTGGTTAGGAAAACGTATCACAAATTACAAAGTAATGGAATTTGATAATATTTCAAATTTGGTAATTACACATAAAAATATAATAATAATATTCTGTTGTAAAAGTTAACGTTTTTTTAATGCTGTTCTTGTGACATAATTACTTCTCTAAAAAGAATATAAATAATCATTCACAATATTTCTAAATAACATTTCCATTTTACTTCTTCACAAATATTTTAGAATAATCACATAAAAAGAAAATAAAATCGATACGTAAAGTCCTTCATTACAAATAATAAGTACATTTAACTCTAGTTATACATTAATTAACAAATACTTAATAAAGTAGTAAGAAAGGTAATTGATTACATTAAAGTTCACATTTTACTTTTCTGAGCAACTTATTTTGTAGCTCTATCCCTTTCATTTACGTATGTTTCAAAAGTTGTCCACTAAGTACATAAGCACAATGTATTTGACTTTATTAATTAGGACGGTTGGCAAAGAATTAGCTTTTACATCTGAACGTATCAACCAAGATTGATAAACACTAACAGTAGTATAGAAATGCTTTATATATATCTACAAGGTAAAACAGTTTTTTTTACTTATTAAAAAAACCTGTCACCATTATGAGCTCAAATTATTTCCCTGGAATCGCACAAATTTTTTTTAATTAACTTAATTAATCGTATTAATTTCAATTATCTCCCGACGATTGATTACTGTCAATTTAGCATACTGAATTCTTAATAATATTTTCTCAGTTCTCATAATAGAATTTATTTATGTCCCATTTATCTTGATGTGTTTCATAGCTCAATTCGATACATGCTTCTTTTATTTTTAGTTCCTTTTAATCCATCATTCTTTAATATAGCTTAGTGAGATGAAAGTATACCTTATATATACAATGAGAGAGAGAGTAAAAATGTTATAGTACGAATTTTTTTTTTTTTTTTTTTTTTTTCCAAAACCATAAGAGAAAATAGAAATACTCTTAATTTAATTTACTTAAATATGCTAAAAAAAGCATGTGATTGATTAAAATTGTAGTGAATATTTTTCAGTAGCATGCAGTTAACATTGTATATATCTCACTAAGAACAGCAGTTAAATACAGCTTAGAACGTAATCTATTGAGAGGTTTAAAGAACAATTGAAATTCTTAAGTTATGTAATATTTCGTAAAAGATTTATACAAAATGAGCACACATATTTTCATCCAAAAGTCATTAACATTATGAGCAGGTGATATAAAATTCGCTGATTTTAAGCATAAACTCTGACATGCCGAACAGCTGTAATGAATGAACTCTGTCTTCCCCCGTACAACTTCCATGAAAACGTTTTGAAATTGCACAGCACTTGATACTATTGTGCAACGGCGGTTGTATTACGCGGAATGCATACAGATCTCAAGAAATGGTCATAAAAAGGCTATGGAATGGAACTTGGAGTGCAAAATGACAGGTACAGACTAAAGCTTCTTAAAATGGGCACGTGGTATATAAGCTATGTTTAGAAAGTTCGTTAGAAGAATAGAGGATAGCATTCATCAAGAAATTCAAACCATGAAGAACGGGAAAATGTTTTAGATTTCGAGACCATGTCTGGTATTTGAGACTGAGATCTGAAACGTGTGTGTGTCAAAAGCACCTTTTTTATTATTCATATTTTTTTTTATCTTGATATGCGATGAAGATGTTCAGGGTATTATATAAGCTACTCGTATAGTTGCTATGCATTACAAATTAGAAAAGAGAAATTTACGAAGTAAGTTTTCAACTTCTCACTTTTTCCTAATTCAAAATTTTGTTTGAGAAAAATTCTTACTCACTTCACCAGAATACTAAGTGCATACATCGGCTCGCCTTTTTTTGTGTATCTGCATAAACTTACTGATCAGATTATTCAATGTTATTTCAGTTCTAAAGAATTAAATTCATAGAATTCTGTGAATGCTTTTGAAATAAGTTTTCCATACTCGTATACATTGAAGAATTTTCATTCGATTGAAAACTGATCTCGTGCGTCATCTGTTGCAACATTTGAGACTCGAAAATTTATTCTAAAGATTTTTTTATAACAACGCATAAAAGCTAAGAATGCATACAAGTTTTCCTTTTAGTGGAAAAATTCACGGTTTGAATTTATGAAGAAAAGTCGTATGCTGAAAATCTCAATAGAATGAAGAAAAGATATTTTTTTTTTTAAAAAAAAAATATCAATGGGGCAAGTCATGGTAAAATGCTTTAAACACTTTTCACACGTACCTCACGTTCAGGTGATAACCGGACAACCGCTGTCAAGATAAAGAATTAATGTGAACCACGCTGGAGAATTTTAGCCAATGATAGCTCAGGTAATCTATGAAATCTAAGCTATTCAAATCCACAGTATTCTATTGGGCAACTCACTGATTTTTTTTTAAATAACTGTAAGATTCCCTCCCTTTTATTTGCATATCAATTGTATATTTTAACCAAACTGTCAGATATATTTCTTACGCGTCGGTGTTGTCTGATTTATAAACTCTTTTTCATACCTTTGATTATCCGATATTTTATTACTATTATTATTCTAAGAATGCATTTTCCATTTCGGACTAAAATATAAGATATAATGCTCAATTTTGTGAGTAATCTTCCTTGATAAGGTTTGTAAGATATAGTTTTTGCATTTTTTTTTTTTAAATCACGTATATAGACACTGTCACGTATACTATTTTGATTCTTGAGAGGGTGTTGGTAATTATTTACAAAGAAAAATTAAGTTTTTCAATAAACAACTATTATTTATTAATATTTTTTTTAAGAAAATAAAGTAAAATATTCATCTGTCGCGTTTTTAATAATTGATTTAAGAAAAAAGTAGTTATATAGACGAAATATTCAACATTTTTTCTTGTCAAACAACTGATAAAGTTTCCAATGACTTTTTTGGAGGGAGGGACTTGTTAAGCTTTTTAAAAAAACTTTTTTCCCACCAAATATTATTTAAATGAGTATTTGTGTAGATATAATATTTTTTAACTTTTTTTTATATTATTAATGCGCTTGTTTCTAATGAAATAAGTAGATACTGTAACAAATATACTATTAGAGGCATTTTAAAATTATTTTTCTGTATTGAAGCATTCATATAGTATATAACGGTTGCATTTATATTGATTAAATAAATAAAGAAATGTAATCTCTAGATAACTTACTTTTACAAGATATTCCAACATTGTTGGAGGCATAACTTTGGGGAAAATGTTCATAATCTTTATTTAATTTAACATAGAATGAAGCAAAATAATTAAATATTTTGTCACATTATTTTGCAGAAAACATAAGGAATAAAGATTGTGATTTTGAAATTAAACGTACCTCAGCAATTTTCTTACACATATAAAAGCAATCATATATTTGTATCCCGCTTTCGATCAAGAATTATATTTCGAAACATGATGGTTATAATTGGCTTAAAAATAATCAGAATACTTTTCTGAGCTTATTACACAAGTCGAATATAATGACACAGATATATTATTTAAAAATATCTAAGTTTTATTAAACAATTTGATCATTTTCTTTTGGAAATTATAAAAAATAATAAGAATATTTTTCTTGCAATGGAGATTTGAATAAAAAAATTTCTTTCAAGAAATCTAAGCACTCAGCAGAAACCTAATAAATTCTTAGGAAATTTTCTAAACTTGTTATAGTTATTGTTTTTGAGAAAATGATTGCAAATACTCCTTAAATCTATTCTATATTATTTTTTTCTATTCAGGGCCCTTTAATACAAAAGATATTGGTAATAACATATGCAGTCAAACTTCTATATTTCGAATTTAAAAGTTCCCGGAAAAACTTTCGATAAATATAGAAATTTCGATATTCCGAAATACATATACAAAATTTTTCGGCAACTTCTCACTGTAATAATTGTGCACAATTCAATTTTTTTTTATGGATAATGAAGATTTAAAACATTAAACTGTCAAAAAAATTTATTACTTAAAACACGATACATATGTAATTTACAAATTTTCTGTTAATGTACAAAAAAATTAATTTTTTTTTAAAAAAAAAAAAAAAAAAATTAAATGAAATTTTTTCTCATTTTTAAACAAAGTAGTTCCTTATGCCATATCCAACGTAATATTTGCCGAAGCAGTTTCAAAGTAAAATTAATTTTTATTTAAAATGCTAAAAAAACTTTTAAAGAACGTTAGGAATAAATGTCAAGTCATGTCGGACAATTTTGAATGCTTTCGTTAATTGTTTTCTGTATGGTTTTTTAACTAATTTATATTCTCTGTCATCATACTTTTTCGGTTCCTCTTGATCAAAGTAATTACCCAATATATTCTAATCGGTGTGATAAACAGCCCGCAATTAAGTTCTCGGTAAAAAGTTGCTGAAATTCAAAAATTATCCGGTATGTAGAAATGTATATAGAAACTATTTTTATAGTGCAAATTAAGAGTTTCTGAAAAAAGTTCGATGTAGAGAGATTTTCAATTTATAGACTCTAAACATAGAATGGAGTGTATTTTTAATAAACTTGAATAGTAATTTCAGCTTCCGTTGTTTTACAATATTCTTTCAGTTCATGGTTACTTTCTTATACATTGAAGCCGAATTATACTTTTAAAGAAATGTATTTTTAGACACAGCTAAATTATCAGAGCCTTAAAGTATTCTTTAAATTTCATTTCCTATTTTATGTTCAGTGTTTGTATTCTCTCTGTACAGCAAATAATAACATTTTTACAGAGAATTATCATTTTTCTATAATAAATTATTGAAGTAGATATATAAACGTCTGTGAATACATTCATGTTACTTAATAATTATTAACTTATTCATGTTGCAACTTGCTCTCATAAAAGCATGAGAACATCAAACCTGTGCTAAAACTAAATTATTCTCTTTCAGGTTCTCAGTGATAATTGTTAACTCAGGAAAAAATAGTTATGTGAATTGTGACAGTTAATAAAGTTATCATTCTTCAAAAGAGAACATTACAGGTAATTATGATTGTTCTAATGATTAATTATTTTGAATCTTTTTACAATTTTTGTATAATAATTATTCGTATATTGTGAGAAAAGAAGAATATTAATAATAAAGCATTTTCACCAATAAAACACTGAAATATTTAATGGAAACGTTAATCGACATATTTAAAATTTTTTGTTTATTTTGCCATAAGTTAATTTTACAAACTGAGATCATTCAAGTAGATTTTTTCTCAACGTTTCAAAACTTTGTTTTATTTTTTAAAATCATTTTATTGTGATATAATTATTTCTAAACTGTGTTTACTGGCTTTAGTATAGATATAATTTAACCTTATTAATTTTTTTTAAAAAACTTAGAGTTGTTTTAAATAGTATTTAAATAATTCACATATTTATTTGTCGCGTATTTAGGTAATTTCCAATGTCAAATTAGTCTGCATTCAGTAAATCTTAATTAATGGATGCGTGAAACAAAATATGTATCAATTAGCTTTAATGAAAATTAAAATTTTTATTAACTGAAAACCTTCTTATATATATATATATATATATATATATATATATATATATATATATAGGTATATATATATATATATATATATATATATATATATATATATATAGGAAAACCTTGATCAGTGCGGTTATGAATTATGCGGAGGATACATTAATCGCTCTAATCAAGGGATACTTGAATACATGTTCATGTGTGCATACATAATAAAATTCAGGCTGCTTGAGTTGAAATAATAATAAATTCTTTGATTCTGTTTTCAATTATATAATTCTTGCAAGAAGAATGCTTTACAGTTAGAAAAATTGCATGCGTAAAACACGAAGGCAAATATATATTAAATATTAGAACGGGTTTTTGCTATTTTTTGGAAGAATATGATTAGGTATTTTCCTTTTTTTTCACAACCCAAAAATATCAAAGAAATAAGCTATACGAATAGAAAATATTGCTAAAGTTTTAGCATTGAATTTGAAAATTCACAGAATAGATTTCTTAAAGGTCATTGGATTAGTTTTCGTCTAAATGTATTTTAATGGGGAGCAAATAAGGCCTTTATATATTTTTCGTATGGTATTAAAAGGGATGGATGGACTATGAAATTATAATCAATATCAAAATGTAAGACTTCTTCATTTCTTCATTCAATTAATAAAATTGCTTGCATGCGTTTCATTTTTTTTTTTTTTTTTTTTTTTGATAGTAGGTATTTTATTTTAGAAAATGTTAGATTTGTTAAGATATTATTCATATTAGAACTCAGTAACTTTTATTAGCAATGGTGTTATAAAGCATTTTTGTGGATTCGATTACCGAAAATTTCTTTAAGATTCTTTTTATTTTGGATGAAGATCATAAAAATATTTCTTATATATAATTCTTATTTTCATATCTTTTTTTTTTTTAATTCTATTTCAAAATTTTATTTTGAAAATTACAGTATTCTTTCTCTATATTCACTCATTTTATATATAAGCGGAAATTTATTCATCTGAAATTTGAATAACTTCGAACTTTTCAATTAATAATATTATTTATGAACTTCTTTACAGTTTCAATTATTTGATCAACAAACGAATTAAAATCCTTATCGTTCTTAATTCTTGAAATTTATTAGGAAGCAAAATTACATTTGCAGTCTACAGTATATTTAAAGTGCATCATTTTCAGTCATTAATTTTTAATTCTAATGTAACATTTTTGTTTTCTTATATCTATAATACTATATGAATAGCATGTATTAATTTTCTTAAAAAAATTACAAAAGCGAAAAGTAATCACAATTAACCTTGCTTAGTACATATTTCAACATACATTTCATTCAAGTATGAGTATCTTCAAATTAAAACAAATTAAGTATAAAAATGAAAATAAAGCCACTGTAAAAAACATTTCGTGCATGTTTTGAAATTTATTACGTTCAATCGTCATAGTTATATATTCGTTGTTTACGCATGAGTGACATTACTGGTTTACATGGTTACACTCTGCGTGTAATATGCCTAATTCTAGAGACAATAAAAGAATCATAAAGGTAGTAAAACGTAAAATATAGACTGCAAAGATTTAATATCTTGTAGAATAAATCATAAGTTAATCTGATCTTGTTGAGATTTTAAAAACTTTGCAAGCCACTGATTATTAATTCTAATGTTTAATGCAATGTTTTTTCCTAATATCTGTCATATTATATTAATAACTCGAATTAATCTGTAAAAAAAATTACAAAAATGAAGAATAAGTGCTATTACTCTTCCTTGGAACATATTTTAGCAAGATTTTAACTTAGAACACTAGCGTCTTCAAATTAAAACAAATAATGCATAAAAATAAAAATAAAGCTTCTGTAAAAAAACCATTTCGTGCATGTTTTGAAATTTATTACGTTCGAACATCACCATAGACATGTATCCGTTGTTTACACATGAGTGACATTACTGATTTACATGGTTACAGTCTGCGTGCAATATTCCTAATTCCAGAGACAATAAAAGAATCATAAAGGTAGGAAAATATAAAATATAGACTGCAAAGATTTAAGGTCTTGTAGAATAAATCATAAGTTAATCTCATCTAGTTGAGGTTTTTAATGTCTCATAAAATCGTTGTTTCAGTTGTTTTATTACTTGTCATGTCTTAAGTTGTAAGTTTCATGTGGTAACGCAAAGGTCAAGGAAAATGCGTTCAAATAAATTAAATTAAGATACATATTAAACCTTAAAAGGGAATAAAATGCGCATTACGTGAAATGATAATTAAAAATGTTCCTTTTTCAAATTAGAATTAGACATTAATATAATCCTCGCATGTAAAAAAATGTAAAAAACAGTTCAAAAATTTAATGTAAAGGAATCTTGCTTTATATTTACATTTGTCATGAATCAAGCACATTTAAATTCAATGAATTGTTCCAGAAGTTCATGTTTGCGTATAGGGAAAAAAATCCAGTATTTTTTTAAGAAAGAATATATAAAATTTATTCGAAAAAGCCCTAGGTTGATACATTTTATGTAGATTTGAATGTACCGCGAACATTTCTTGAGAAAAAAAATGATGTCAAATAAAAAATATGTAGCTCAAAATAGTTTGTATCGCTTTTTTTTTTTAAATAGCATTCGAAAGGTTTGCGAACTTTAAGAGTAACGCTTTTAATACTAACGTAAGGTAATGCAATCATCGATCCAAAAATCTAATTTTTTTCCCCTCAACTTTAAAAGGTTTTTAATAAATAGCATTTTAATTACTTATTTTACTGTTCTTTAAAATAAATTTTAAAATTGTCATGAGACAAATATATATACTTTTTATCTATTCAGAGGTCTTTTATACAGTTTCATCATAAATTAAATGAAAGTATGAACTTTAGAAAGATAAATTTGGAGCTTGGTTATAAACTTTGCACAATTTTAGGTTCAATATATTAAGCTGTTTTTATTAACATATCTGAAATTTAGATGATTTAAGCAAACGATGCTCAGTAAAAAAAAAAATTTCTGGTATTTCGTCACATTTAGATTTTTTAAAAAAAGGAACATTTTATAAAAACATTGCATTTGACGATTAAATAAAATACTACTGGTTTTTATTAATACTAAGTAAAAGAGCGTTGAGTTTTTCCTCTAAATTATCATTGTTGAAACATCAAGCATTTTAGTATCTGTATTGTTTTTAAATCAGCTGATTAAAAGACTAGAAATTTAATAAAATTTTAACTAGTTAAAATTTGGTTTATTCATTTAGACGGTGTTTTATTTTTCTGATTTCTTAGCAAGAACAAAGAAAATAAAAAAAGTTTTACGCGACCCTTAAATTACAAACTTAATTAACATAACTATTAAATAAAAATATTCAAGAATCTAGTATAAAATTATTCATAAATTTTTGTTTTATATTAATTATTCATAAATCGCCTTGAACAAAGTTGCTTGTCCTACAAGAACAAGCCTTTTGCTTATTTAAATTTGATTAAATTTAAGTCATTGTTATAATTCATATCAAAATCTTGAAAAAATAATATACTAACAATACAAAATTCACTACGAAAACATGAAAAATGTTTAACAGTTGTAAAAGATATTTATGGAAAAATTTATTTTTAATCATCGAAACAATCTAAGTTAGAATATATATATATATTACTTTTCAAGGATAAATAGTTATATGCATTCATTTTTAGAAGAGGGGGAAAGAGGATGAGACTGAAAGAATTATTCTTGAAACATTTCAAGCTCTTATTTCTAACTTTCTAACTTAAATACTTTATTAAGGGGATTATGTGATGTGAATAGGAAAGTTGTATGCCACGTGTTTTATATTTCAAGAAAAGCGGAAAACGTGTTTTTTCTGCCTTAGGAATTAATGTCCCAAGTATTAATTTATCAACAGCAAATTCTTGCTAACAATGACTTGAACTTGTGATGAATACCTCCCACATTAATGTTATTCGCATTCTTCATTTTACATTATCAGATTCTTAAAAATACTTTGTTCATTGAAGCAAATTAAGGTTTATCAAAAAAAAAAAAAAATGTTCTTGAGTATCAAAAAAGTAGTTTTAAATATACTCTGAATATATATATGCTAATAAATAATTAATGAACATTTGCATGTTAATAGTCGGTAAAAACTAATTTTAAAAAAACATTAGTATTGCTTTGCGCGTTCCGGAATTACACATTACTAAAATACTTGAAATTACATGAAGTGATTATTAGAATGATTGTTAAGAAAAATGGAATAATACTACAGAAGAAAAAATCTTTAGTATTAGCCGTTTAGAAAAGAAAAGTTATTGTTAGATTATTTAAATTATCAAAAAATTGTATCGGAGTTTTTCAAAGAACTTGTCAGTTAATAATTTATATTTATAAAAATGACTATTAGCACATATTATACACTACATTATAAAAATTTTTGTGTCAGTAAGTAGAAACATAAACTGTTTTACGTACGTTTAAACGGAGATTGTAATTTGTTTAGTTTTAAGTCATGCAAGAGTTTAAAGGCTTTCAAGAATGCTTGCTATTCCAACAATAGTATAAATTTTGCGTAAATAAACAGTGACATAAACTTTAGTAGGAATAAATAACTTATAAAAATTACTTCTTGTGTCAGGAAACAAAAAGGATTGAATTTAAAAATAATGTTTCATCCCATTCAACAAGAAATAAGAATCTTATAGAGATAGTGAAAAATGCGCTCAATAATTGAGCTGGAATACATTTTAATATGTTATATAATTTCGTTTTTATTTATAAAAATTAAAGCCTTTAATATAAAATGTAATGATCAAACAATATTAAAAGACATCATATTCAAGATTTTTCAGACAATTATTTTGTAAATTGTAAGCAATAAATTTTGTAAATAAGTAATTTATAAAAATTTCTATTTGTTAAAATTGCGTTCTTTCTTTTAGAAAAACGTTTATGTTAACAAAAAAATGTGCTAATATTTGTAACGAACACTATTATGATTTAATCGTCAAATTTATAAGGATTCTACTTGTTAAATGAATACTTTAATAAATTATTATTACTATTATTATTTTTGTTTGTTTGTAGGTGAACAAAAAATTGTCGCATTTTTTCCCTTTAGATAAGCGTACATAACATAACAATATATATATATATATATATATATATATATATATATATATATATAATACAATAATATATACATAAATACTTATAATATATGAACTTTTCAGGCTTTTTCTATTATGATCAATAAACTATGTTATAATGGTTCTGTGACTGATTATTTAAAAATAAATTTTAGAAAAAGTGTAAAAATATACAAGTTTCAGCACCATATAATATTTTTTTATACAAAGTATTATTATTTGGAATACTTCGACATAATTTAAGATAGTTAAGTGGAGCTGTTTGTCAAAGTAATTCTAAATACTAATCCTCTAATTCTTATCACCTAAACAGTAAATAAATTATTTACTTCTGTAATAAGTAAAAATTATATTTTTCTTATAGCATTCGGGGATGAGTATAATTATTATTTTGTAAATACAAATAAACATGTTTTTTTTTTTTTTTTTTTTTTTTTTATTAGAATGGACGCTAAAATCACAACAATGATCTAAGAATTTATTTGACTTATAAAAATTTTCCATAATCGTAACGCAATTTACTGAGTATCATTTTCAATGAAATAAAATGAAGTAAATGATTGATGAATAATAAAAACAAGCAAAGAAAATTTCTTAGAAAATGCGTTGAGTATATTAATATTATATTTTGAATAAGTACGTGAAAATATATATAAAATTATAAATTAATGAAATGATGAAACACATTGACACACTTAGCATTATTTCTGTAAAATGTTTACGCTTTCTAAATAACTAAAAGCATATACAAACAATTAAAAAAATCTATTTATTATTCTCACTAGCCTCAAAAAATTTTATATAACTTTCTCGAACGTTACCGGATCTGAAATTATTTAACTACAAAAATATTTTGAGTAAAATCAAACAATAATCAAAACACTACACATTTCTTAAAAATAAACACTGTAATCTTCAATAAATTTATCTAACTTACCGTTAATATTTAATAGTTAATAATGTAATCCATTAAATATTTAAATGTATGAAACAGAATTTGTAGATTAAAAAACTGATACTGATAGCGATACAAAATACAATCTGAATCCCAACATTTCTCTAGAATATATTTTTAACAATTCTGACTACATGAAATGCTATTTCGAAGTTGTATCTGTTAGATATATGATTAAATATGGCGTCCGTTCGTCAGGGGAAGCCATTGGTCAAAACCACGAATAGCGTCCCGGCATCTCCGTTTCGATCTCTCCAGTGATGCATGTGAACATCCTAAGCATCTCCCAAGGGCATGGACCTCACACTACCTTTTACTATTGCATTTGAACAAATGAAAGCGAAGAGGAAATGTATGATATTACATCCTAATTTGTAAAATAGTATTAATATGAACTATAAATGAGATATTTTTAACTGATGAAATATGATTGATATAATCAGTACACGGTACGTCAAAAAATGACAGGGAAATTTAGGAGGGATTCTGAAATAAAATTATTCATTAATTTAAAATGAAGTCGCTAAAATTGACAGAATTTTTATTTCTTATAGGTTAAAAAGTAATATATATTTGATTCCTTTTGCGACAAATGATTTTTAATTATTTTTTTAAAATCTAAACTGAAGAAAAGGGGAGTTAAAAAATGAAATATAAATACCTTCAACTCGAAAATATCGCTGAGGAGAATTTTTTTTTAATTGTCCATTTTTATAAAATTTGTGGAATAGGAGGGATGCGATATTTAAATAATTGTAATTATCTGACGGTAAAGATGAACTGTCTTATGTATATATGTACATAGATATAAATTGCAGATTGTTTATATTTTAAATGCGCAAAGTATTATTAAAATTCAGTGTGCAAAAACTGTCATTTCAATCATACAAAAACAAAATTTTAAAAAAAAATTTCGATCAAAATTAACATTAAATAATATGAGCAATAAAAGAATTTTAAGGTTTACATATATCAGTTCTTGCGAGTTTCAAAAATATATTGTAAAATTATAGTAAGTTTAATGTAGAAAACTTTTCGGGGAATTTCATATGCTTCTTTTCTCAAAAAAAAAAAAAAAAAAAAAAATTGAGAGGAAAGCACTTAAAACATATAATTATATTAAGTACTATTAAAGAATGTGCTTATCCGTGATTATATCTTAATATATTTTAAAACTCTGTTAACAAAATTTTTTCCTGTAAATTATTTCTTTTTACAAATAATAGGTATTAACCACATGTAAATTCGAATATTTTTCAAAAGAAAGTATTTTAATGGTTTTAATGTCTTCTTAAAACAAACAAAAAAATTCCTGTTTAACGAAATTTAGTGTGTTTATATTTTAGAAATTCTTATATAAAATTACATTTTTTCAGAAGAAAAAAATTAAATTTTTCAAGTTTATAATTTAATTTTACTGTTAAATTTGTTTCTGGATCTGTGTGGAATGGTCTCTCCTATTGTCTTGCTTCATAAGGCTTTGTCATTAATTAACGGTTCTTATTTAATAAAATAGAACATATTTTAATGCAATGAAATTTCATGAACATGAATTTTCCTAAACATGCAATCGCAAATATATTTATATCACTTAATTAAATCTTTAACTTAGTTTTTGTGAGTTATGTGACGACTAGACCACGAAAAAAAGTTTTGATGAAAATAGTGAGAGAAAAAGAAACTAAATACATATTCCTGTGGAATAGACGCAAATATAGAAAAATTTAATTAGCATTCATATGCTATTTATAACCGAAACCTTATCGTTTGTCATTAAAAAATATTACTTTTTCAATCTTGGAGACAAAAACATACGAAAATTACATAAATTTAGTTGACGAGAAATTTTTTTTCTGATTTATTTTTTCATTCTTTTAAACTTTTCTTTTTGATTTAACTTTACTTTTTTTTTACTTTCTATTGATATTTTTATAAAAGTAATTCCCCAGTTTTCCCTATTAACTAATTTAATTTAGTACAGTCTTACTTTTATGTTTCTCATACATGAAACTAATTTTATATTATTTTTCTCTGTCGTTATAATACTTCTCGCACTTTTATTTTTAACAAAATAATTTTATAATTTCGTCTCAATTATTAACGGGATAATATCATGTTGAATAGCAAGTAATTTTTTTTTCTCTAAGCAAAATGGCGTTGAGAAACTGATTGCGGATAAGATAGATTATTTATGTGTAGCTTTGAGATTTAATCAAACTCAAAATCTGATATTACGACATTATATGGACAGAATACGCATTCTGATTCGTTACATACGTGTATATACAGAATAATGTCTTTATTTCGATTATCTCTGACTTTAGCATAAGACCTTATCTTTACAGTTTTTGAATAAATTATTGGATATGAATTCTGGTTTTTGATTTTGATCAGTGCTAAATTATTTAATCAGGTGTATGTAAATTAAAGTTGCGAAAAACCACTTAAAAATGTCACCACTTAAATGAGCATCGTGACATGACATCAAAATCAACCTTCTAAGCTAAAAAAAAGGGATGATTTAATATACCTAATCAAAACCTTTTTTCCAGATTAAAAAAAAAAAAAAAAAACTTCCCAAAATTCCATAAAATGTACATTCCCATGAAAAAATGGAATGGATAAAAATTATTGAATGAATAAAGAATGGAAGAAAATTATTGGAAATTACATACTACAGAAGGAATAACATTCGTTGGTACTTTTTTTTTTTTTATATACTTTTGCAAATTTTTCATTGAGCGATATAGATTTTTAGTTTAAAAATAATTATATAGATCTAATAAAACCTCTTTAAGCTGGAAAATATCATTCAAGAAAACTGGGAAAACATTTTCTACCTAATTAGTGACAAAAGGAAAGAATTCCATTTACAGAGATTTAGAATCTGTGTAGATAAAGGAATTGTGGAGAACAACAATTGTTCAACATATTTTAATAAAAAAATAAATGGAAATAAAATTGTAGCACAATCATATTTTAAAAAATAATGCTGTGTTAAAAATATGATGAATTTGAAAGAAAGTCCTTGTGCATTAACATCTCGAATCATCCTTGCAGTTCAAATTTTCTAGATAATTGTTATACATACATTGTGATTTAAGTTATCTATTATGGAACAATAAGCTCTCTTTAATCCAGCACGCTTGGGACCACGGCCGTCTCAGATTAATGGTTTTGTTGGATTACTATAAAGTTTAAAAAGGGATATTGAAAATAAATCGCTTTAAATCATAATTTAAACTGCTAAAACAATATTTAATGAATTTGCGCACATTCTAAACCTGCGTAGACAACGTAAATACCCGTTAAAGTATTTCCGTCATTCTAGCATCAACAAAATTAAATCAAATCATTAAACATTAATTTATTTGAATATTTTTTATTTATAAAAAACACAGTGCAAGAGAAAAATTAATACAAGCCAATCATAGTTAAACAGATTATAATAATCGTTAATATTTTTTAAAAAGTATTAACATTACGTGAATCGGATCTCTTCAAAAAACCGAAATGAATTATAATCAAATGTATGAGTTCTACAAATTAATATATTTTGTTTGATCGGCAAATTTTATAAATGCATGAGAAGTCTGTTCCCACGAGATTTTAGCTTCGTCTTTCACGTCTCGTTCTTCTTCAACCGATTCTACCTCCTCAGCCTGGGTTTCCTATGCATTCACAAAATTTTGTGAACTCACTAGAAGAATTAAATCTGAATCTACTAAAAAAATCTGTAGTATTGTCGAATTGTAGAATGAACCGAACCATCGTGTGCCGGATTAAAGAGCGACTGTATTACACACAGTTGAAAGTATGAAGATAGTTTCCGCTAATAGTTGTTTTTAGAAGGAACGGAGTAGCATGGTGTTAGTACAACGGCTGAAAGTTTGTGAGCAGAGATTTCGAGATTCGCATCCAGAAATGGCCGTTGAATGATACAAGGGAAGCTATATTACTAAATATCTAGCTAGGTCCTTTCTAGGCATAGTGCTGATATTTAAAGATACACGTCTTTATAACCTAATCGGAACTCAAATTTACAAAACTTGTCACCAATAGTATGACGTTAATTCAATTTTAAAAATATAAAATGATTTTTCGCTCCTTCTTTTATCTACAGATTAATATAAGAAAAAAAAAAGGGGGGGGGGCCATGAAACATTTACTTAAATTTATATGCTTGAAAATTTTAAATTTCGCGTCTTGAATGTCAGCTTAAAAAAAATCTCGATTTTTAGAAGTGAGCTACTCCAGAAACAAACAAAATTGTTAAAATAAAGAATAATAACACAGTTGCGCTTTTCAACTATATATTGCGATTTCCAGAAGCTATCAGAACTAAAATTATGTTATCTAAAGATGTTTAAAGGAACATTGTATTTTTTATACTTATGCATATGCGTGATTACCGATGACTAGTAATAAAACTTGCTAATATAATTTTAGGTATTAATTCTTACTTTTTACGTATAATTTCAGCTCAAAAGTAATTTTATACGGCATTTAAAACCTTAAGGAATATTTTTGAATTTCGAGTTTTATTGATAGTTCGTTTTTTATTATTATAGAATTTCTATAAAAAGTGAGAGTCAAAGAGTGATAATATTGTATTATTTTTAGTGATAATTTTCTCATTCTTAAGAGATCGTATGACAAAAACCTATGATTTTTTTATTTTTGTAATTTTCAAATCTTCTTTTCCCTTTAAAATCAATGAACATTTTAATAATTTATCAAGTAAGTTATAACATCGTCAGTTGACTAACATCGAGCTACTTACAAAACAATTTTTGATTTATAATCACTTTTATGTTACTCGAAATAAAACAATGTACAATGAGGGTAATTTTATAAAAACTGCTAATTTATGTGCAATAAGAATGTGTTTGTTACATGTTTATATATTTTTTTGGACTATTGATTACATACAAAAGTGAGTATTGTGTACGTTGTAAATGTTTGGAAACATGTATTAGAAATAAGATGCAGAATTTCAATGGAGAGGGTTTCTGATACTTCTCCCAATTGACGTCCTTCTATAAAGAAATGCTGTGAATTCTGCCGACATGACCACACATTTATCAGCTTCCGTTGAACTAAAAAAAGAAAAAAAAAGAGGTTAACTTGTTTATTTGCAAATGTCGATAAACATTCATTGAGTTCAGAACGAATAAAAGAAAAGAATTCAATTTGTAAGAGGGGGGGGGGATCATTAAAATATGTTACTAATATATTAAGGGAAAAAATACTTCACAATTATTTGGAGATTTTTTTTTATAAACTACATAAAATTAGCTTTAAGTTTCATAAAAAAAAAAAGGAACAGATAAAATTGAGTATGCACAGAATGGCATTTTGTCTAAGAATTGTCAACTTTTTGCATTGCATGCAATACTCAAAGGAATTCCAACTTTGACATTCCTCTTTGCATTGATACTTTTTATGATCATTTGCGAATTTATGCAAATCACCGCATTTTGTTTTAAAAAAATAAGTCTTTAATGAACCTTTCCAGACTAACGTTTAAGAGTTTCGAATGTACCATTCTTTCTCCTTCTCTCTCTCTCTTGCTCCGTAACTTCCTCTTTTTTTCCCCTCTGATTCTCTCACACACGCAAATGTAAACACGCACGTGATTATATTATTCATTACGCGTAAAAGTGCCCGAGCACTAGACAAAAATATATTTCATTCATTCTTTAATGTTTCATAAAAAAAAAAGTTAAGTATAGTAAAATTACATATTATACGAAATTACATATATATTAAATATATATATATATATATATATATATATATATATATATATATATATAATATTTAACACAGTATTTCATTCACGTAAAGTGGAGAAGTTACAGAAAATAATTTTTTTAATTGAAAAAATTGTTTTTCAAGTCTAATTACTGACTGAAAAAAAAAAATTAAGATTTTTTTTTTTTTTCAAAAAGGAGAAATAAATTTTTATACAAAAGTTATAATTATTTCTCGGAATGCATAACAACTTTTTATCTTTAAAAGAAAATGTTAATCCTTCCTGAAATCTCTGGCAAAAAAACGACAAGGCATTATTAAATGCGCAGTTCTCCACTTTTTGTACAAAATTAACACTATTGATCACAACCATTATCTAACGATTGAAAACGCTTAATGATATTCATAGAAAACAAATTTTAGAAAAATGGAATTTATTACGGAATTTGATAGTGTGCCACACTTATTTCTTAATAATGAAGTTGAAATTTTAATTCATTGTATTATAGAAGAAAATAAAATAAAAATTATAGGTAGCAACAAATTAAGTCACTTGATAGAAAAAAGAATTCTCGTCAAGTTTGATTTATATCTGGCTCTTTCAGTTTAAGCTAAATTTTAGAAAAAAAGCATGTGGAACTTGTAAATACAATCCCTATTTATTCTATAACTATTACATATAATAATAAAACATCAACTTTTTTCTGATCTTAATAAAGAGCTTAATTTGTTTGTCTAAAATATTTCTTGTGGGACTTCGTTCTTTTTTCTACTTTTGTGTGTCTTTAGAATATTTCAGGTTTTTTTTAATTAGCTTTAGAAGCTAATTAAAAAAAACCTGATTTTGTACCACGTCATTCTGTTCAGAAATGATTATATATTTTTACTAAGAATTTTAAAAATCTTTTCTTAGATATAAGCTTACCAAAAAAATAATTTAAAGAAAAAAATATATTAAATAATTTTTTATAATTATTTTAAATAGATTATGAAAATCAGTTTCATTAGTAGACATCAGAAAAATATAAATAAAATTAATTAACTCACTGGGGCATTGATAGGTATATTAGACATAATCACTCAATTAGAAAAATCAATTCCAAAAATATTTAACCAATTTATTCAGACTTTGAATAAGTAATATCAGAATAAATCAATAACGTGGAGTGTTTAATTAATCGTATCTTTAACCAAGGATTATAATGGAGAATTCCCCCCTTTTTTTTTATCTTAATAAAAAAATTTTATCTTAATAAATTTAGCATATGACCTACTGTTTTATTCCAAAAACAGTAGGTCATATGCTAAAAAAAATTCATGTTCTGAAATTTCAAAACATAGAATTAATATTTTGATGGATGCGGGCATCAAGGACAATGAAACGGTAGATATAGCTGCTAAATGTGCAACCGGTGATATATCTCCTACCATTCCATGTCGTGATAACATAAAATATAACGAATCAGCTATTCACAATCATTGATAAGATCAATGAAATCTTGAAATAAATAATAAACTAAATAAAGTTAAACCTATCATCTGTCATTGGAAATCGTTTTCATGTAGAAGACGAGACGAAATTTTAACTCGAATAGAAATTGAACATACAAGACTTAAACATAAACATCTTTTTCTGGGGGGGGGGGGGGGCCTCCACCTATGTGTAACCAATGTGCTTTAACTTTATGACACATTTTAAGCTGAATACTCTGTTTTTGGCTTTGTTCGCTTCAAACATTTTAAATCTTACATATTATCTTTAATTGACTTGGTTGGGGAAAATACCCAACCACATATTTTTCACTTTTTAAAACACATTGGTTTTACTCCATACAAATAATTTTATCAAAAGCTTCTTTTGTTTCGTTACATTATTTCTTGCTACAATTTTAATCTATTTTATTTGATTTAATAGAAATTTATTCCTAGTGTTGGGCACGATATGTCTTGAAGACTCAAGGCCAGAAATTTTATTCAACCAGCCAACCAACCAAAAACAGTAGGTTTGGATTAACTAGATCCGATTCAAATGTACTTTTAATAACGGGATCTGAGGCCAGTACACACGTGTAGAAAATCTTGCCACATGGTTGATTGATCCAATGTAGTGATCCAATCAATCTCGCTGATCCTTCTTATCTCTTCCAATCTCTAATATTTCAAACATATATAATCTCTCTATCTCATTCACTACATTTCTATACAGTAATATCAATTAAAATGTCCCGACTCTTTCACAAGGCCAGGTTCTCATATCAACCGTCGTAATAAAGTAACTTCAGATATTAGTTAAAGGGATATGTGCGTGAGAACTCGTTACAAGCTAGTCAGCCAGAAAATTTTCGAATGATTATGTAGCATTATAAAAGTACGAGTATAATCATAAGAGAGAAATATCGATTGAAGTTCTTTTATGTAACATTTTAGCATCAGACATTTAAAATTATTAATACTTATATTTTAGTATGTTGGAGGAATCCCATTTCAATTTTTTGTGATAAAATTAGCGGAACGTAACTCGGAACTTTTGTTTGCGCACTTAGCACAAATCCTGCTTTTAAAATTTTCCAAGTAAGCCCTTTTAAGAATAATTTATTCAAATTTAATTGATTTGCTCGTTTTAAAAGTTTGATTAATTTTTAGCAAAAAAGTGTTTTGTTTTTTATATACTTGCATATTTTAATTGAAATAAAATTATTTTAAAAAATCCTTCAGGATTTCAAACGCTTTTAACAAACTCAATTTGTGAGTCAATAGACTTTCTATCAAAAAATCTAATCTCAAAGTTTTTTTTTTTTTTTTCCATTTTAGAAACATACACATCTTCGATGAAAAATTAGACTATATCACATAATTTTCAATAGAAGGTAAAATGAAAAAAAGAAAATAAAGGTTTAAAAAAAACATTTTGTATTTTTTTAAGTATTCGAGTTAGTAACACTGTAACGTTTGCCTTTCTTTATCAAGCTCCACCGCCATCTTTAAATTCTAATTAAATAGCCAATATATAAGTTCAAACCACCAGTTACAGATACGTTAGAATAAGAAGACACAGTTTATTATCTATCAACACAGAATATGCAAGAGATTGCTATCTCTCTCTCTCTCTCTCTCTCTCTATCAAATCCTTCTTAACCCAGTTAACCCTAGTTTATATTCTAACAATGTGTTAGTTTTCCTAATCATTTGTTCTGATTCAAACACTCCTTATTTATTTATTTTGCAGGTTCGATTCCTATAAATATAACTAGGAGTCATTTTTGCTTAATTTCAATTCAAATGATTAATTACGATAATTCACTCCAATCTATAACATCTATAAGCTTTTCGTGTTCCTCTATCTCCATTCTTTTTCCTTTCAATTTTATTTCGTTTATAAATCACTATCCCTAATTCAATTCATAACACTTTTTTATCTTCATCTACATTACTTAATCACATCTCATTTTTGTTGGCAAGTAGTTATTTAATGTAATTTAAATTACCAAGAAGTCTCCTAGGTTAGTGAAAAGAAAATTGCGAATATTCCAACGTCAGAACATATTAGACTATGTATAAAGTAAATCTAGATAATTTATATTAAAAAGTTAATCTATGAATGGTAATATGACGTGAAAATTATTTCTGATTATTTCACTTCATTTTAAAATAATTGTTAATTGTTTAAGACATTTGGCCCTGAATCCCAATGGGCCATATTGCAGTAAATACAAGGTGAAGAATTTGCATTTTATGAAGTAAAATAATTTAAAAGTCAAGCTCTGGATAATACATAGAATAAAATGTGGTTTTCTGTAAAACTAAATACTTAAAATGAAATCATTGTGTGTGTGTTTGTGTGTGTGTGTGTGTCATGTAGGAAATGAAATATTTTGGCCGGTAGTGATTATGTGTGTTATTAAAAATGTTTAAAACGAGCAGAATCAAAAGCAGAACATTCGGTCAATATGTACCTCGTAGTCATTAGATAAACACAATGATTACACGTAAACGGATTTTGTCCTAGTTTTTTTTCATATAATACAATACTGATTTGCTTATGGAAGTAAATACATGTGTTTTTTTTTTCTTTAATCTTCGTACTGTAAAAAGATTTCTCTGGTATAAATTAGTGAAATACTTATACTTGTGTCTCTTTTTCATAATATTAACATTTTAAACAGTAAGAAATAGTGTGGTACCGATAAAATCCAGGTTTACATTAACTTGCCCAGATTTTTTTTACTGAATGAAAGTTTCGAAACAATAAACTTCAGTTGTCTTGTTTAATTAGATTTAATATCATAAGATATTATTGTTACAATCTTAAGACACTACAATGATACAGCTAAAAATAGCATCAATTTTGAAATATTTTAAATTTTAAAGATTATTTTTTAGCATTCAATATTAGTCATATCCTCTCTAGTGTAATCAGATCGTTAAATCAGTCTTTAATTTTTAAATACAAAACTTATTTTATAAGGAAATATAATATGTGTTTGAAAAACAAATGCTGCTGTCGAACTAATTCAAATAAAAAAAAAAATTTTTTTGCTTTTTTCCCTATTTAAAAAAATGCATAATTTTATTTTTATCGAAACCAACTATCAAATTATTGTTTTATGTTCATTAGCATAATTTATATTGAAAATAGCGTTTACAAAATAAATCTCTTGGCAACTATTTTAAGAGGACACAGTATCCTAAAAATGACCAAAATACCAAAGAAATTTTCCTTACCTTTTTTTTAATTGCATGACTTTTCTAAATAATGTACAAAATGTCAAAGCGCTTGGTACAATATTTAGCGGATTATTTTAATTTTCTTTGATATAGTATACCAAATTATTTCATTGACCTTCAAAACTTTAAATTGTTTTTTCTCGACTTTTTTTTTTACCTTTTCATGGTGGTAATGTATTTAAAATGCTACAGCTTTTTTTGTAACCAATTTAAAAATTTGAAATTCTCCTGATTGTTCTGTAAAATATGTTTGATAATTCTGTGCATGGTATAAAGGTATAGTAAATCGTAGTTTTTTTAAAAATCACAAAACTAGATATAGCTTTCTTTTTTGCTATTTTTCGAAATGCCTATCAGAAAAGGAAGTTTAAAACTCTAAATAGATTCAGTACAACTAAACTCATGCACAGAATTCCGATAAATACTAATAAGAAATCGAAGAAAAAAAAGTTTTTAAAAATACTAATATTTGTAGAAGTATTAGGAATTTTGTAAAATACTGAAATATTTTGAAAAAAATTTAAAAGTTTAAAATAACTGTTTATATGAAAACGAAGTTTTTCTTTCTAAAATGCATATAATAAGTGTGTTCAATTGCGGTGAATATAAATTTTAAAAGGAAGAATTTTATAAATTCAACCGAGTATTAACGTGTTTCTTAGGTATTTTGTAGATCCTCAAAGTGTCAATTAAATTCGACACTTTTTTCGCTTTATAGGTACGTTATGTGCATTATTCTTAGAGATATCATAACGATTACGTCAAGTACAGACTTTTATGACTCAATTTCCTATAAAGATTATTTAAATGATACATGCAATAAAGATTAGAAGGAATGATACAGAAAATAAAGATCACGAAAGACAACACAAGAAAGGAATGTATATATTTCCTAGATCATTACATGTGTTACATACATTTTTTTTATTATGAAAGAATTACTAAAATTTTATGTAAAATAAGTTTAGCTCATAAATCATCATTTTTTTTTGTCTCCAATAAAATTTTCTATCCAGTGCATCCCATTATAAACATATGCACTAAATAATTCTATATTTGAGCGTACTAAGGTATTTGTTAGTCATTTAAATGCTTGAATTTAATTTGATACTAAATTACTTTGATACTTTAATTAATAAATGAGAATTTTCTCCGCCATATGTAAGGCATTCTTTTAAGTTCTACTTCAAGAAAGTTTACTCAAATTCTGGAGCCACTTAGGTATTTGTTATTCCTAAAAAATATTAAATGATGCATTTCATAGATACTTTTTTGCAAATTTTTCTTCAGTTATTTTGCGGAAAAGAGAAAATTAAAAATATGAACCTTTAAGTTATAAAATTAGTTTCACAATTAAAATATTATGACTTTAACACAAAGCGATACACACAACACGTTATTAAAAATCTTCCAAAGTTTTGGAAACATTCCAATTAATTGATGATCATCTAAAATTAAACTTAAGCAACCAAACGTTCAATATTTTTTCGCAATTCTTGTTTAATTGTAAGACCCGCTAACATAGTTATCTTTTAAATATTGAAATATTCCATGGTAGAAAATGTGTATACATTCTTCTGGGGAAAGTAATTTATTAATTAGAATTAGAAATATTTAACATACTCATAGAAGATATTATTTTTAAAAAATAGTTTTTATTCTTTTTTTATCCTTGGGACATTTTTGATAATTTGGAACTTATATATGCGATTAACATATTGAAGAATTTATCATTTAAAATGGAATCATTATCACTTGACTCTACTCTGCAAATAAAACATTCTTGAATCAAGTCTAGGAACTGGCCATTTCAAATAAGGTTTTACCGCTACTTCAATTTTCCTTAAAATCGTAAAAATAAATAAATAAATAAACAAGCGTGAACAGCTTTTTTTTTTCGAAGGAAATCAAGTTATTGATATTCTGTCGAAAAACGAATTAAAATAAACATGAAAATTTTCTTTAAAATTATTTTTAATACTCATAATTATATTCGTTTTAGTTGAGATATTTAAACACCTGTTTCGATTTTTTTAAAAAAAAGTAATCGAATCATACTAGTGTGATTTCAAAATTAGATATTTCCAGAACTGCTACATTCGGAAACCTTTTTTTCACTGTTGAGCCTTTTTGGTATGTAAAGTTCATCGATAACAACATAAATATTGAAACATTGTGATCCAAGTTTCTAATAACAAGAATTTTTATTTTTCTTGTAGGTTAAGTCTCTACAACAACCGTAAAAAAAGTAACGTACGAAGGTAGCGAATTTTATTATTAAAATGTTAATTACTGTCTCATTTATTGTTTCTAAACAAACGAGTCTATGATTTAATCTGTTTTATTTATCGAAATGGTATGAAGGTATCCTGAATTATATTTTCAGGATAACTCCTGTATTTTGTAGTGAAGTGGCTGTTGATGTTTATTTTCAGCGCTGTTTGCTTATTCGTTGGAGTCATAGACTCGTATATTTCGTTGTTGGAGTCACAGACTCGGATCTATAGTCATTGATGAATTAATGTACAAATTATATAAGTTAAATTACATATAAGTTGAGAAACCTTACTGTGAAATATATAAAAAGAGAAAAGTAATGAGGAATCTTAAATGAAACTCTATGAAAAACTTCTTTCGGTTAAATAGATATTACAGGATAAATCAAATCATATAGATAAAATTTCCATCTTGTTTTTTCCTAAGAAATATTAAAGTATTCTTGAGTAATTTTTAAGATTCTCTTAACTTTCACTTGC
>BMAW01040953.1:455586-531972 GCA_019974015.1 Nephila pilipes
AATCAATGCTCTCTGTTTTCACCAAATAAGAAAAAATCAATTTTTTACAGTTCATTTAATTTACACTACCTTTCCCCCCCCCCTTTGTTTGTATATACTTCATAAAGTAAATAAAAGCTATATTGCCTGTTCTAAAGTACTCATTACGTAAATAAAAACTCTGTTGCTTGTCCTAAAGTAGTCATTTTAACAACTTATGCATTTCAATACACACGCCATCGTGGAAATACATAAAATAGAAATGACGCAGCTAAAACTCCATCTGTCGTCGTCATTGAATAGTAAGAATGTTCAATGAATACGCGTTTTTTTTACTTTGCATGAAAGTTCGTGCTAATGTTGATTTTTGTTTTTGTTTTTTTTATAGATGTATAATAATTTATCAAGAAAAATATAGTTATCAATTTGTGCAATTTATATCTATCTTGGTTTCTGAGCAAAAGAACTTATAAGAAAGTTTAATTTTCTATAAACTGCATTAAAAAAAGAGAAATTGTATTAGGCTTCAAAAAATTCTACATATTATAAAAGCTGACATGTTTGATTTTTTTCTTCCTTTTTATCTTAAACAAAATATCATAATTTCGATACTTTAGATTGTTTTGTCGCAAATATTTATAAAGAACATGTTTTAAGTATATCTGCTGGAATTATATGGTTAAACAATTTTCTGTAATTACCATTTACTGACCGATATCAAGGTATGTTATAATTCGTTTTCCTCTTTACATTTGCGTACTAAATTAGAAGTGATAAGAAAATTTAATTCACAAATTTTCTAATCAGAAAGAAAAAAATAAACTAATTGTTTATTTAAGGGTATTAAAAATTATAATGATTTGATAATTTACTTGAATTTCAAATACAATGTCTATGCATACATCAAGAGGCTATAATAAAGCTATGTTGTCTAATTCTCTTACATCATTAATCAAACAGAATCTCGTATTTATTATATTTAGGGTTCGTTATTGCTTAAACGAGATGCAAATACGAAGTAATGAGAATTAAATATCTTTTTATTCAGAAATTTTTGGAAAAATAATTTTAAAAATGCAAGTTTCATCGATTTTTATATACTTGCAAGATGTAACTCACGTGTTTTATATATTTACATTACAGTATATTTGAAAATGTATATTAATATTTTAAATACTTCTAACGTTCTTTTTATTCTCCTTTGCTTTTAATCCTATCAGTAATTCTATATATTCTAATTTCTTAAAGACTAACATAATTTTTCACGATTTGTCTTTGATAATTTAAAATATTCCATATGACACACACTCAAAATTTTTTTGTGGAGTACAAGCATGCTGTTGATTAAAAAAAAAATGACTTTTTATCAATTGTTTAAAATTTATAATTACATCTACGTTTGGTTATTTCGCATGCGCAGCAACCAGATAATTATTTAATTGCATATAATTATTTTTTAATTTTACGGGAAACACAATATCAAGAACGAAGTTTGTTTCATTACACAACTTTTCTCTATTGTATTATTGTTAAAAATATAATATATATATATATAAAACAAAGTTGTCTTTTAAATTTTATTTTATATATATATATATATATATATATATATATAAAATAAGATTTAAAAAAAAAACAACTTTTGTTTTGCTCAAAAACCAAGAAATTGCCCATTCCGAATGTATCAAGTTTTATACAAAATGTTTCTTTCAATAAAGCTTGTAGTTTCATATTAAAATCCTACGTCATGTGTCTAAAATAATATTTTAGTGCTTGATATAAAATTCAATAAAAACTACTTGATGAATTAAAACTATTAAATTTAATTTGGGTATATTATTTTCAACGGTTTGACCTGATATGTTGCACGAAATATTTTGTTTCATATTTATATTTTCAGATAATTACATCAAGGGAATAATTGTAAGGTGAAATGATTTCTTATATATCTATTGAACTTTGTTGTCAATTTGAAATAAAGTTAAATTGCTGATTACTTTGTGCGAATTAAAATTATTTTCAGTGAAACTATGCATAGCTATTTATTGGTTCTTAATAAATTTCTTTTTTTTCCTTCTATATATTATTATCCATCCGGGTAAGAACTATTAAGAAATGCGAATTATAACTGAATTTGTTTTTCTATAGCGCCAACTAATAAAAAAATTTCTGTGACAAAATCGTACATAGATTTCGTTTTATTTACGTATATGTTTTTAAATGTCGATGTTATTTGCTGGAAAATTGCATTTTAAATTTAAATAAGGGCTTTTTTTTTCTCTTTTTAAGAAATTTTTTATCTTTCTACTTGATTTCAGAGTTTCCACTGTATTGTGCCATTTAAGCTAAAGCAACTGTATACTAACATTTTCTTAATAAATTGATTAATCCCAAGCGTATTGCTAAGTTTTTGCGTTCTTTTTTCTAAAATAATTATTATAAAGTAATTAAAAATATTATATTTCAACACAAATTTCACTTTCCAAATGTATATTATTTCTTTTCACATAGAATGATTACTTAAATAATAATGCACACCGAAAAGTTGGAAGAAAATTACTGATCATTTTAACAGATAGGAATTTATTACCTAAATAACCAAGTAAGATTTAATGTTTTAAGAAATAAGATGATTATATATTGTTTAAAAAAAGAGCAGTCATGTAAATTCTCATTACTAGAAGCAAATCCTTTCAAAAATAATAAAAATTACGTGCCCGAAAATCTAAAAAATGCTCCTAAATAAAAATTACCTTTTCCCTCTTTACACTTACAATTCATCAGATTATTTGTTCCTTATCGACATACAGCGACATCTAGCGGTACCGATTAAAACATTCCCTTTCGAGTCGAATTCCTCCGCATCGAATTTCATAAATATGTTTGAAGTTGTAACATGCAGTTTTATGCTACATTTATAAACGTATTTCGTTGTAAAAACAGAAAAATTAAATTTTATATTCATTTTATTACAACGTAACCTTTTGAAGGACTCAAGAAAAATAGTATAAATAACCGATCTAATCTAGTATCTATGATAAATAGTAACCGATTTTATTTTTCATAAAATGTTTTACTTGGCGTCAGGTGTGTTTAGCAACAGCAGGTGTGGTTTTCCATTATTCATTTTCTTATTCAAAATCACGCACTAACATTTAAAGTAATTTTTCTGCAACTGAAAATCCAAAATGAATTACAATTAAGCATTTTATAACTGAAATTATTTCGCTTGTATAATTACTTTAAGTTTTAATATTCTAGCAAAGAATTCTCGACACAAACAAAAAATATCATTGTATTATCATAATTCATTTCAAATTCTTTATAGTACTCGTTAATCGAATGGTATGATGTATTAGCCGTTATAATCCGTATGATTAATCCAAATTAGCTGCAAGGCATGAATTACCATATCCTTCACTTATTTTCTCTCATTGTTATGGTTTCTCTCTTAAGCTAAAAATTTATGCTCCGGTCAAATATGATTTTGATCATTTACCGCATATAATGAAAACTTGAGCATTTTGAAGTGACTTTGATAAATAATTTTATCCACATCTTATTTGAGCAATATTTAACAATCAAATGTCATTTAAATAAAATAAAAAAAATAAATAAAAAAAAGCAAAATACGCACCAAGCACAGGAAGCAATTGATTTCATTTTAAATTCTTGCAGATTATAATATTCTAATTATTCTTGTATTTTCTCTTCCTTTTGTCGTTTCTTCATCTAAACTTTCTCTTTATGAGTCTGAAATTAGAATCAACGATTAAGTTAGAAATGTTTATGGAGAAGTAAGTTATCCATTCTTATTTCTTTTTTCAGAGCTCTGCGGGGAAAGAAACAGTAAGGTAAGAATTGCTTCAGACTTATTCTTTTGTATTTTTTTTATTTAATTATGCTGATTTAGAAAAAAAAAAATACTATCATTATTTTCTTCTCCCTCTAATATCAATTGCAGATTTCTGAAAAATGAGAGTGTATTAAAATGTCCCATAAACATACGAAAGGAATTATATGTAATATATTTCTTAAGGATTTATGAATTTTTAAATACATGTTACATATGTTTGAGATAATTTATAATGGAATGGGAATTAAGAATGTGCGAAAAAAATCCACTTGAAATACATGAAAGAAAATTAAATTAACTGATGAATAGTGAACCTATTTTCAGTGATGTTTTTTTTTTTAAATATTTAAGAGATTATTCCTTAAAAGTAAAACTAGAATTCAAACTATTTTAGTTATTTACTTGTATTCACAATCAATTTTAATACATAAAATTATCAGCAACTAGTACAAAAATAATCAATAGTCTATTTAAGATATAGAAAAATTTTATTGAATTCTTATTAATTGCAATAAAGCAAAATTAGTAGCTACTGTTAAAATTTAGAAATTATCTGGAAACTTTTTGACTAAAAATTGATAATGATAAGTTTCAATAAATATTCGCTAAACGCTAAGAAACAAAACCAGAGTTTTATATAAATATTCAGATAGACGATATGTAACTGTTTTAATAGCTTAGTTTGAGTGATTCATATAGCATTAAAAAAATCCTTATTCTTAAAAATAAAATGAGCTATATTCACTGCCTTTTTTGAATCACTTAAAATATATTTTCTTTAATAAATGCGATATATTTACTGTTTTTTTTTTTATGAGTATTCGATAATTTAATTGTAAACTTTACCATATAATTTCACTCTATCTACAAGGAAAAAAAATATTTTGCATCAATTTCTTTTAATGTGAGTTTCATGGCGTAATGTTTAAGCTAAGCAATTTATTTATAAATTTACAAATGAATATAACTCAGATTTAAAAAAAAAACACTCCAGGATAAAGATTCTTAAAAAGCTCTGGTTGTTAAAAAAACCGTTATGAAAACTGTTTCTCAAGAATGAAATTTATTTCTTTTCTCTAAGTATGATGTGTCATTCGACTGGCTCTTTGATTTAGTCTCTCTGAACTCAGCAACGAAGAATAAAAAAAAATAATAATCATAAAGAAAGAAAGAAAAAATCTAACAGAGGGTGGAGGAAAAGAACATTTCCCACTTTTACCCTCCCTGCCTACTATACTCGGAATGCTTGAATCTCATGACTTCGCTAATAAAATATCTTAGAAAAGGACTGGGGAAAAAAAGGAGGGAAATCACGAAGAAGTTGGGCGCGGCTTTTAAAGCCAAAACCCCGCTGGAAATCTATTCCTCTCCTACGGTTTTATTCCCAGTGTCACTACGCTTAGAAAAATAAAAGAAAAAAAAATGGGGCAACCAGAACCAAGAATTATGGACGAGGAGGGCCCGCTAGAAATGACACAGGCTAGAGGGGGTTTACATAGCACTAGTAGCTGTACTTAGTATGGCTTGTGTAAGAAACACAGAAATGCAAAGAAATAAGTGCTGCCAATATAAAATGTCTCCCTCCCCCTCTTTCTCTGTACCCTTTGTTTTGTATGCCCCTTCTATCCGCAATGCAGGGGGGGATGAGTAGGGGTCGGGTTATATAGGGATCAGCAATACCCAACCATAGCGCATTTGGCTAGAAAGCGGGAACCAATGCCTTTCTCTGACAAGCCATATCGCGTCTCCGATAGAGCTGCGCACAGGGTTTTGCTTTGAAGCGTGTCATTCTGCCTCTGTGCATCCGTGCTCTTGCCTATCCTCTGATCAGACGCTCTTGCGGCTCCACTCTTGCATCTTCAATGTTTTGCTATTCCTTTGCTTCGTTTCGGGAGAGATTTATTTCGTTCGCTTTTGGGTAAGTTTCCCACTTTTTGGTTCAGAGTTGGCTCTTTTAACTTAAAGTTCAGGCTCGTTTTTTAATTTTTATTTTCGGGTAAGATGTTTTCATTTTGTTTTCTTCTTAGGTTTTGGTCTTATGCTATCAGCATGTCGAAAGATGGTTAGGGTAAGTGGAAAACCCTTTTGGCATACTTGCTCGTCGATGAGTTTTGATGTGTTTGTTTTTATTTTTGTTTTATCTTTTGAACCTCTTTGCTTAGTAAAAGTCATTGAAGGAATCTCTATTTACTGTTACTTATTTCCGGTTCTTCTATATTCCGCTGATTGGGAATAGAATATTACCTGTTCTTCGTATCTCTAAATATTGTAATTATATCAAGTTTTTATTCTTTCTATAGTCTGTTCCTTTTTTCCGTTCAATTGTATTGATTTCGAATTAGAAACTCATAGATTTTGATAATAATGAAAGGCTCAAATTCTTTGCATACACCAACAGAGTTTAGCTAAATTTCATTTTTTAAGCAGCTTTTGCATTTAGTTTTTTAAATAAAACATTGGTTAGTATTATAAAGTTTACATCTAATAAGAAAAGCTTTAAAATAGTTTTTAATACGAAATAACAGCTTTTAAATTATCTTGAGATTATTATCGTTGCTTGTTTGATTAATGTATCTTTGAATTTGCATATTTTTAGCATTATTTTCTTATCAAAAACATAGCAATGATATTGCTTAATATCTGATATTTTTCTAAATTATTTTAAACATAAATCATTAAGTCATTTATTCGATCGATTGTTATCTCTCTGATTTGATGTTTGATTTTTACCTATTTTTGCTCTTGGATGTCAAATTTATTTTTTATTTGTGAATTCTACAAAATTTCAATTGCTTCTTCAATTAGGTAAGAAATATTTCCAGGATTTTACTTGAGCTTTTGTTACAAAATCAAGAGAATTTTAAGCTTGTGAATAAAATTCTTTGAAATTCTTGGCTCAATCTTTATGGTTATTCTGTGTTTCGTGACATTTTTAAAAAATACATGCTTTTCTATTTTCATGGAATCAAAAATTATATTTTCGTTATTATGATTTTTCAAACCTTTTGTCAAATAAAATGTTTTTAAAAAAAGGTTAAAAGTATTTTTAAGAAAAGATGTCGAGTTAATGGAAGAATGCTTTCAAATATATATGTATTTAAGGGATCCACGATATATATATATATATATATATATATTGTATAACAGCAGTGAATCAAATTTCATTGGAAGTTATTATAATAGTTTGTATTTTTCAAACAAAAATTCACCTTTTCATTAAAAAATAGTACATTACCAAAATTAATAGTTTAAACAATTTACGAAATTTGTCAGATCTCCTTATCTTATCTTATACTACCTAATTCATTTTAGTTGCAGAAAGTAAAAATTTAAAAATACACATGTTTTATTCATCTGAAATACTAATACATTGACAGTGAAACAGAAACACTCTGGGCATTACACGTAACGCATATGTTCCATCTTTTTTTCAATTGTATAATCTCGATATAATCAAAAAGTTGTTTTTAATTTTAAGAACTTTTAATCAAGGTTTAATTAAGATCCATTCTATTAACATGCATAACGTTAAAACATATAATGCTCAGTTGAAGAACTAATATTTAAAATCTGAAAAATAAAATTCATATTTCAGTTTTTTTTTATTTGTTTTGTTTTTCTTTTTCTTCTTTTTATACCTACATATTTCGACTTATATTTCTCTTTCCACACTGAAGTTTCTTTTAAAAAATCACCTGAATCTTTTCCAGAAGCTGAAGCTTTTTAAGTACATAAAGTAAATTATAATTTTTATTGACTAGGAAATTCATTTTAATTTTATAGGATTAGAAAACATTCTAGCATATATCGTATGAAATTTATTTCGTTATATAAGTAATGCATAGTCATAGAGAAAAAAAACATAAAGCGAAATAAAAATGTATTTAGTTATATTTTATGTATGCTATAGAATATAATTAATGTACTAATTGCAAATGTCAACAAAAATTATATTGCTGTTCGCTTAGATTAAAATTCACACATTATTCGAGAATTACCTATATTTTTAGCTATATATTTATTCTTAATCATTTATATTTAAAAAAATTAAATTTATATGGTATAATTAAGTATTATTAGCCTTAGTGTACCATAAGTATACTTACATACAATTATATAGTGTTGTCGAGCTGCATATTTATTTTTAATCATACATATTTAAAGTATTTTTAATTTATATGGTATAATTAAGTATTATTAGCCTTAGTGGACAATAAATATACTTACATATAATTATATACTTTAAATATTTTTAAATTAATTAAAATTTAAAAAATATTTAGAAAAAAAAAAATTGCATACCATCAGAAACAGAGTGTTGCTGCATCCTTGAGTAGTTTTCAAGAGTCAACTTTCCTGTGTCCGGGATCTTGAAAAGCGTAAGTGGAGATTTTAGAGTGGCCTGTTACGTATACTGAAGGTATACCGGAGAGCGTATGATAATCAGGATACACTCAGTATACGAACAGGAAACTCTTCATTTTCATCTCTTCGGTCTCTGGAAGCTGGAAATTCAAGCCAAAGTCAAGTAATGATCTGAATGAAAGTTATTTTCAAAAAAGAAGTGGCTATAATAAACCAAAATTTATTCCTTATTGTGATACATATATGTGTTTCTAATAATATTATAAATACTGTTATATAATATTGATAACAATTGTATTTTATATTTGGTGTTATCATTAGTCTAAAATATAGTAAAGTAAATGTTAGTTTTAGAATGAATTTTAGAAACTTTTATCACTACCCCTTTCTGATATGGAATCCTTGACTTATTTTACTGTCTGATAACATCAAAGGGCGTTTAATTTTAATAAATGGAAATATATATCAAAGAACTCTTTGATTAACAATACTACTTTCTTTCTTCTATTTTTTTAAATGTTTCTATTTGAGTTTGTAAGAAAATTACAAAATTTGCAAAGTGAAATTACATTTGAAAATCTTAAAGGAAAATAACATTTGATGTCTCGATGAATATAAAAACACAAAAGAAAGGAAAACAAATTTCAACAATAAATAATGACATTTCTCTAATTGTAAGAATATTTTTTATTTAATTCTGAAAATTTATATCTTAAAGGGAAGTACAAATCTTGCGTTACATAAAAACCAATAGAAATGAAAATTACTTTTAAATCTAGAAAATCTTTAAATGTATTGAAGATAACATCAAATATTTCATACATATGAAAAAATATTTTATTGTTAATTGATTACAAATATATTTGTACTCTCAAGAATATGGTATGTTCAGTAGAAAGTTTTAAAACTAAGTAATTACTATCATTACATATTCTAAATATAATATTAATAAATGTGGTTACATTATCTGTCATCGAAAGGAAGATTTCTATTAACTTGCATTCTAATTTTCTTAAATATTCAAACCGAAAAAATTAAATCAATCACTATTTAATTGTTCATAAATTATTAAAGTTTCAAAGATAAGTTTTATTCCTCTGAATTCTTGAGGGAGGCAACCCCTCACTTAGAAATATTAATTTTCATCATATCATATTGTGTGAATATTAAAGTTTTGAATCTCATATTTAATGACCTTGAAAGTGAGAGTAAATTTTTTTAAAGAGATAGCATCTGCCCCTTTGAAGAAACGTGAACTAATTAAATTTCACTTTACTATGACTGTCACTATTGTGACTTCCCTTTACTGTTTATATGACTGACAATCGTGATTCTTTTTAAAGGGGGGGGGGAATACTTATTTGAATTCGTCTATTTCAATAAATAACGCTGACATGCAAAATAAACACATTTTGAAAACTGGTAACTTTAAAATAGTTTTCAAAAATGTACAACTGTCTTAACAAATATAATTTATATATAAAATTCTTTGCAATAAATGACACATCTTTTAAAAAGAAGTATTCAAGAATATTTCTTTTTGTTTGACTCATTTTTATAAAAACTTTCGTCGAGGTTTTTAATTTACAGTTTAAAAAAATGTTACTTCAGAGTGATATGTATCAAAATTGTTATAAAACATACAATCTGAAAAGGAAATTTTTCCTAATTTAGGATGGGTTTCTTTTTCTGTTATTGTTTCAAAAGCATTTATTTTACCATATCTACATAAAAAAGATCAGCAACTGTCAATGCAGATTTTTCATCTCATTTTCAATATTTCTTCACCGAAGTATAATTGTTATAATACATTGATTACATTCTGATTGATTTTTTTAGAAGGCAATGTTTAATTTAATTTCATAAAAAAATAACAATAATACATAAAAATTTACTGACTATATCAAACAGAAGCATTGCTCAATACTTCTCATAGTTTTAATGAAATCACATTGTTCATGTTTTTAATACATTTTCAACCATTCAAAACGTAAGTTACCGAAACATTAAAAAAATAGCAAAAGCATAAGTAACTCAATTGAATTATGCAACAAAATATATGTTACAATACAATAATAGAAGAATAAATGATTAACAATTGTAAATTTAAAGTTTTCTGATTAATATTCAATCTAAAAGGGGCTTTTCTGTGAATATATTAAAAGGAATTTTTCAAAATTCTACCTGATTATATGTTGAACTAATCTTTTTATTATATAATTGATACGTCTTTTCAAACATAATTTTATTTTTTATGTCAATCCACTGAAAAAAAATGAAACAAATTTATTTCATTGAAATACATATAAAAATCTTCCATTTAATTCTATATATGGGAATATTATATAAAAGTATGGCGATCACATAAGCATTAGGCAACTAATATTTTGTATTTAATAAAATTCGAAATAGTTTGCTTTTATTTTTGGAATAAACACAGATATATAATGCTTTTTATAAGATAAAATACATTGAATGAACATTAACTACTAAAACTACGAATTGATAATTCAGAATCTGTATTTGTTAATTTTTTAACAGTTTCTACCGAGCCTGGGACATAAAGCCATTGAAATTATTACTTATTATTGAAAGGGATTGTTCTAAATTCTTATTTTTGTTCAGATTATATATTTTCAAGTACACAAGACTGAACCTAACTTCAGGCTTCAACAGTACAATATATTCACCTAATTTCTACATTCATTTAGGTACTAATCATACTGACTGTTCAAAAAACATAAAAAGAAACAAGAATTTCAAATGCTTTCATTTTATTCCTTTTCATTTAATATTGAAATGACTTATTTTGAACAGAATAATACACTACTCAACGTAGATGTGACTGTTTTCACATCTCATGTTTAACTCGCTTTTTCACAGAATTCTTCATAAATTTATAAGAAACAAAATAATGCGTAACTTTTTGATCAGAATAATTCTAACTAAAACCTTCTTTTTTTCCATCTTAATAACTGATTATTGTAACACAATTCCATGAAAGAGAACGTTTCATTAAAAAAAATATTATTAAGATTTTTTTTTTCCTAACGTTTTTTATTTCGCTGTCATTTAGTGGTTATATATTTAATTATTTTCCTAATATTATTGCGATAATTATCAAATATAGACATAAGAAGGATCTAAGACTCATCATTAACTTTCCAAATCGTTCTAAGAACGTTTTTTTTTTTTCTAAAACAGAAATTAACGCTTCTTAGAATTCAAATATAATTTTTGTTTAACAAATATATATATTGCAATATTATTTTAACAATAAATTTGAAATTTAATATAAAAACACAAATAGCTTGATTATATGTATCTTAAAGGAAATTCTGGGAATCAAACTTTTTCAACATCAAGTATTTGTTTACAACACTTACATCGTCACTTGACCGAGGCTCAAAATTACGAGGTCCGTCACCAATAGCAATCGCATTGCTTCTAGTGCGACTTTAATAAAACCAAACAATCTACAACACTTACAATTTTCTTGAGAAAATTATAAATTTTACACCTTACATACATGAGACGCTTGATTTTAATGACAGTATTTAGTTGCTTTATATTAAATTTAAAGTCTAATGCAAAAGACATCTAGTAAAAATAGTTTTCCAAAAAAAATTTTGTTGAGAGAGAGAGACTAGCGATTACCTTATTAACAATCTTTTTTATAACATATTTAATTGCTTTTTCATCTTTTTTCATAAAATTATTAAAATTTAACCTAGAAGTTTTCAAGTTCATTTAAAAATACTCATTTACTTACTTAAATGTCCTGTGTACATTTTAAAAGCGCATTTTGAAAGTAGGATATTTTAAATCATGTTCCAATGCTATAACTTAGTCGCAGTTATGTTTTAAATATTTTTTTTTGGCTAATCTGTATTATTATATATTTAGTACATTGAGTATTTTGAACAGATAAATAATTTGATCAAATTGGCAATTTTGAAAAGATATCTATAATGACATTATATAACAAAGTCATAATCAAAGGAAGTTTTATACTTATTTTTCTGTTATTCATACGAAAATTGAATAAAGGAGAATAAATGTGAAGTATTTGTGTTATGGAAGTTCAGAATTAGATAAACATATCTAAATGCTTTTAAGAAAATAAAAATATGAAGATATCCAGATTTTTAAGCATGACATTTCAGCATGTTATATATTTCTAAGCTTATATTCTTCCTCAAAATCACTGCATTCCAAAATGGAAACAAAATTACGAGGTCCGTCGCCAATAGCCTTCGTGTTGCTTCTAGTGCGACGTTAATAAAAACTAAACTAAACTTAAAAAAAAAAATCAAAATAGAAAGATTTTCCGTTGAAAGGAAATTTTCAAAATTGATAAGAGTTGATTTCTTAGCTGTTATTAAAAAAACCGAAGAGTAGCGTACTTAAATTTACTGTAAAAAATCGATGAAACTAGGGGAAGAGGAGGACGACCAGTTTCTCAAAATATACATTTGCTGAAGTGATGCAACGCCAGCGCCATCTTGTAGAGCTTTTATAAACTGCATCATGTTTTTTTCTTAAGCTAATATAAATAATTCTTTCGTTTTAATTTTTTCGAAGATTTTTTAAGTGCTTAGTGGTATTCTTGAAATTGAGTGTAATATTGTTATACCTGTAACTTAATTTGTCTTACCTTTTGTTTTTAATCTATATGTGTTTGAAAAATCTACGTAGTTATATAAATGCGTATTGATTTTCTTAAATTATGATTAATCGTATGAAACATTTGAATAAATTGGCGTAGAAAATATAATTGTATTAGAATATTTAGGATAAAGCTTTACTGAATTAGTTTCGATCATTTGATGCTTAAAAATTATTAATTAAATCAAGAGATTCTATTGAACGACTTCCGATATCCTTTGCTTCTAAAGTTATAAGAATTATCATCTCTCTTTCTCTCTTGTGATGCAGAATAGAGCTATATATATAAATAAAGTTTAAAAGAATTATAAAATTTTTTATAAAATCAAATAAGTACTTGGTTGTCAAATTACTAAAAAGGCTTGATAAAACGAAAAACCAAGTAAAAAAAATATGATGTAATATTTGTTATACTTTTTTCAGCATTTATTTCAGCTGAATTCCAAACGTTTTCTTACGTTAAACTTACGAAAAATTTATTGTGAAATTTATAATAATTTTTTTTAACTTAAGTGAATTTTTACTAAGTTTGCTATTTTAAGATTCTAACAATGGAAAGTAAAAGTTATAAATATGAATATAATATACAACTGTTTTTGGTGAATTAAAAAAAAACTATATATGACTACATGTACAAATCTTTAATAAATTTCAAAACTCCTTAAATTTATTTATTTATTTATTTATTTTTTGCTTATTCTTTTGTGATTAAATATTTTAAGTCGATAACTGACTAATTAATGATTGAAATAAAAATAACTAATGAAAATATGTTACCCAAAACATATCTAATTTTCGAATGGAAAATAGTTAAATTTATTTGTAGCTATATGCTATCGAGAAAGAAAAAAAAAAAACAAAATCCCAAAAAGCAAATGAGTGTTTTAGCTACGAAAATATAAATAATTCTAAGCCATTCATGGTTGCTGGTGTATAATTGTATTATCATTATTTATAAGATTAGTTTATTCTAAAGACATATATCATTCATCCTTCATTATCAGATCATTAATATTTATCATTTAAATTGGATAAAAACCATGCCATCGTGCTCAGTTTTACTCGTCTCATGTTTGAACTTATTCTATTTTCTGAATAATAGCACTACTGATTGATTTATGGAGTGTGGGGGGGGGTCACTTATTTTCAACAAATTCATTTTTTTTTATGCTATCAGTGTAACGAGCTTCGCGATTTATGATAAAAAAAACTTTTGTAATAAGTATTACTCCAGTACCGATATGAAAATTAAATAACCAGTATCAAAAACTCAATATCAGGTGTACTCACAGAACCATTAGATTTTAGGAGGGGGAGGGAAGAGTAAATCCTAGAATTTTTCGTAGATGAAATGAAATTGTTCATATGATATTTAATATCAAACAATATTTGTCTTTGATTTTTATAGCTTCTGATGCCCTATTTTAATATGGATGATCAACACTAAATACAAAATTGAGAAAGAGGAACATAAAATTCAAAGATGTTTGCAACGAAGAATAAAAAGTTCGGAATTATGCTTAAAAATCACACTATTTGCAATAAAAACAATCTCGTCAATTTACGTCCTAACTACCAAAAATATTTTTATGACATGCATATTTTTACACTTAGTTTTGGGTATGTAATACTTGAGAGCTATACTTGTATGTAAGGTTAGGTTCTCTAGTTTTACAGCATTGAATTAAAATCCTGAATTATTGGCTCAATGTTAAAGGACGGAACAAATAAATTTATTTAGAATATAACTGTCAATGGAAATAACAGTATTTGAATTCAAATTCGTAATTATGATTTTTAAAAAACACCGTATAAAAATAAATCAGTGGGAAATATTTCATAATGAAGCATACGCATAAAAAAGCATCTTAAATACATTACATTTCTTTGAAATGCAATATAAAAAAATGTAATTTACACATATTTTCTAGAGCGTGTTTAAAGGTACATAATTATAACTTAATCAAAATTTAAAGAAAATTCTATACAAAGTTTTATAAGGAGCAGATTTAGCCACCCTAGGTTCTCTTTCTTTATAATTATTATTTAATTACTCACTTAAAAATATAAGGATTAAAGTAAACGATGAAATATCGAGAAATGGGCAATAGTAAACTTTTCTGATATTAAAATTAAAGGAAACGTTAAATTATTAAATTGAATATATTTAAACTAAATGTATTTAAAATTGAACCAAACGATAAAAAATTGAAAAGTGATCTGGTGCGCCAAAACGCCCCAACTAAAACAATAATCCCTTAGGTGGTTAAAAAACTATTTCTTTCAGTTTAAACTCACAATATTTTCTTCTCGGACTTAATTTTTGGACTTGCACTTAAAATTAAATTTCTATTAAGATACAAGTGACTTTTATTGTATTTCTCTACAAAAGCTTCCGTATCTAATGTTTGACCTTCGAAAGTGGTCTTTTTAACATTACAAAATAAGATAAATCAAAAACTCTCTGGAGTTTTTAAGAAACAGTTGTTGAAAGTCCAGTTGCAACTTTCGTGTTGCTTGGCATTGTTTGGTAAAAAATTTTGTAAATTAAAAGGAATGCTTGATAGCTTAAGCCTATTAATGTTCGACTTCGTTAAAATATTGTCAAGAAAAGAATAGTATATTGCTCCTTTAAACATTAAAGTTTAAAGTTATCTTAGTGATTAGTAGTATATTGATGAATTTTAAATTGAGGACTTTTTCTCTTAAATATTCCCGTTATATATATATATACTTTAAACTTTAATGTTTAAAGGAGCAATATACTTTTCTTTTCTTGACAATATTATATATATATATATATATATATATATATATATATATATATATATATGTATCTCTCTTTCATATATATATATATATATATATATATATATATATATATATATATATATATATATGATATATATAAACGAACTAACAATTTAATTGTTTAGCAATGCTTTATAAATTGTTCTAAAATGTTTCCATCTTTCATCTGTTCGGGGATTCTTTACCATATTTTACTCTTGATACTATGCAAATGAAAGGCAATGGTCATCATACTTAACTTTTAATTTTTATTCTGTAATTTTTGTGTGTGCAATTTTTGTTGTGTATTCTGTAATTTAAAGTATTTATACCCAATAGCTTTAAATTTATTTATTGTAACCATCTTTTTCTTTTTGAAATAGTTGATCATGTATTTTCTTTTGACATCAGTAGATATTTCTTGTTTTAATCTATTGAAAGCAATAATTGACGACATTTCTTTTCGTTACGAAGAACAAAGCTTATTTTATACTAAGCAAAGTTAATTTAAGAATTTTAAAAATTCTTTTTAACAGCATTATATGGATATTTCTATTCGAAAACAGATTTTTAAAAATGTTCTTTACTTCGAGGATTTTTTAATATGGACTTGTGAATTGGGCTATTTGCAATTTTCTCCTCACTAACTTAGGGGACCTTTTGGTAATTGCATAAAAATACAATTTTACTCCCAACCAAAATGAAACGTGATTAGGTTGAACAGATGAAGATTAGAAATGGAGTAAATTGAATTAGAGATAGTGACATATAAATGAAATAGAATTGAAAGGAAGGAGAATGGAGATATGCTGATATATAACTGTAGATTGAATTAAGTCATTATAATTAATCGTTTGGATTGAAACTACTTCTAGTTAAAGTAATAACATTCGAATCAGCGATAATCGAGAAATGCTTGAATCGGAACACGTGATTTTGTAAACGAAGACTATTATTAGAAAATAAATTAAGATTGATTGAATTACGATGGATTCAAGAGAGAACGACATTATTTATTCTTTGTAATTAATTAAGTATTTTTTCCTGCTCTTACGTATTTTCAGTCGGAGTTTTATAATTATTGGAAGTTTTATAATTAATTCAGTTGAAATTTATTATTAATTAGACTGAAAGATGACCATAGAATTAAAAAATGGAGGAAGCCTGTCGAAGGAGTTTTTAGAATAATATTTACAGAGTTTAACTAATTATTTCATAATTAGACTCTATAATTTAATTATTCGACTTAATTCTGTTTTACTAGGCAATAACTGCTTAAATTCTGTAAAATTGATCATTATTAAAGAAAATTTTCTTCCTTTAATTTTATAAACGTTTTACAAGAAAATATTTCGAAAGATGAGTAAATAGTCTTGGTAAAATATGAAGGATATGCTTTAAAAAATGTATTACATTATTTTACTAATTATTCAGAAAAATTAATAGTTTATATATTAAATGAGAAGCTTCTGTGTTTTTATCAATGTGACTCTGGAAAAATCTAGAATTCGTAGGACTGTTTCGCTTCCGCCACACAATTTCGTTTCTATCACACTTTAAGCGTTTTTAACCATTTATACTTTTATCTACTTAGCTACCTCCTTCAATTATTTTTAAATCGTTTATTTTGCATGCTCGTATCTATGAATGTAGATAAAAAAAATCGCAAATCCTAAGTTGTTATTTCTAAGAAATTCTACCTTCTGTCACCATCTTTTAGAGAACAAGTTTTATACATATTATATTAGATACATTTAATTTTAAAGATATGCTTGCAGTAAAATATTAGGAAAAATAAATAAAAAAAAATCTGTCGTTAAAATGTGTAACAATTGATTTTTACTCTGGTCCTGACTTTAAAAATCTTCCTGCCGATGCGAAGTTTCGAGTGAGTGTTCAAAATGGTTGTAATTTAATAGTATCTCCCAACAAAGATATAAATATTTTTTTTTCTAAGAAATATTTAAACAATACAAAATGAAATAATCAAACATTTAATATTTTAATAATAACAGTCTAATTCACATTTAATCAAATTTTCCTTGAATATTAAATTTTTTTCCAAAAAAAGGGGCGTTGAATAGCTAAAATTCAATTATTCATATTAATATAGATTAAATGGCTAGTTAAAGATTTCAAAATATTTCGAAACTGTTTAACAACTATTGTAAATAATTTTTTTATAAATATGTTTATAAATCAAGTTACTGTACAGAATTTCAATTTCTTTATTTCAACTATTTTCATATTAGTTAGAAATTCCATTTTATTAATTCAAAGTGGTTGGATAACTATTATTACGTAATTTTTGTAATCCAGTTGAAAAGCATTAACAGCATTTTATATGAAGGAACGAGATTGCTCTATTGAAGTTTGAATATCCCTCAGTTTTTTAGATATTTGTTAAGCAAACTGAATAAATTTAAGTACACAATAGGATTTCAAAACTTAAATGAGGAGTTCATTTAATAATAAAATTTTAGGTACATAAACAGAATATCTTCTAAAAAAAATTTTTATTTCAAATTTTCTGTAAAAAAAACAGCACAAAATCATTTTATGTTTATGTAGAACTAAGTTATGAAACCGAATACATATTTTACGGTACTTTTTTCAGGAGCTCGGCATAGTGTTTTTAAAACAATTTGAATTATCTTTAAAATAAGTTTTCAGGCAAAATCATATTCAAAAAATCGTTTAAAGCGATGTATTTTTAATTTGATAGCTTGCTGTGTATTTGAATAATAAATAACTTGCAAACGAAATGAAAGTCATTAATTATTTGTATTTACTCCTTTTTATCTTGCATTTGCAATAAAGTCAGAACGTAGAATAATTCTCCAAAACTGATTTTCTTATGCACATTTATTTATTTAATTTATAATTTAAAGTAATTTCTTTCTCTGTAAATACTAAGCGTCATACTTCTATAATAGCATAGTTCTAAATCGACTTAAATGTTTCTTTTTTATAATGAAGATAAATTTCTCATTATAAATATCTAAAAGATGCATAGAAAAACTCAAAAAAATTAATAGTCGACAAGAGATTTTATCAGATTCTTAAATTATCAGCATGTAAGCTTGAACTTGCATCAACAAAAAAGGCCAACATTGAATAATTCTCTGAAACTCTGGCACGTTAAAAATGTGTTCTTTTATATGTTTAAATTAATATTTAAAATAGTTTATCCCTTAAGATAAATAAAGTGCTATTCTTTTACAGTAGTATTGTACTAAATTGGCTTAACTCTTTCATTATGACATTGCAGATAAATTCCTCGATATAAAAATCTAAAAGATAAGAAAAATCAAAACAATTAATAGTCAACAAGGGATTTTATCAGAATCTTAAAGAATTAATCTGTAGGTTTCAAACTGCATCTACAAAAAAGTCAAATTAAAAATAATTCTTTGCAACTCTACCCTTAAAAAAATGTGCACATTTCGATGTTTAAATTACTAATTAAAATAGCTTCTCAGTTGAAATATACTAAGCGCCATTCCTCTATTGTAGTATAGCTCAAAATTAGCTTAGCTCTTTCATTGTGATACTGTAAGTAAGTTTCTCAATATAAAAGTCTAAAAGATAAGAAAATTCGAAAGAATTAATAGTCAGCACGAAATCTTATCTAACTCTTAAAGAATTAGCATATAAGGCTCAATCTGTTCAACTATCTGGACACAATCACAACTACAACCATAACAGAATATTGTAATCAAATATGTGAGTTAAACTGTACCGTTTTGAATATTTTCATTAGAAACATCCGACGCATTCCTAAATGGCTTACCGAGATTATAATGCACGTGAACTTCCAAGTATAACAATTGGATGGGGGTAATAAAAACAAGCAATAAAGCTCTCGTAAAAAATAATGATATCGTTATAACTCATCGTAAAGTGACGGCGCTCGTAACATCAACGAATCTTTTTACACCACATACTTCTTCCATTATAGTCTTTCGTGTCAGGAGTTCCACGCCTTGTTGTGTGCGAAAGATTTACATTGGAAGGGTTGAGATTTTTTTTCTCTGTTTGGCACGTTATAATTCTCTTATGAAAATACTTCATATGATGATTGGAGTGTTCTACTGATGAATGGATTAGTGTAAGCAATTGTTGCTTTTTGTTCTAGAAGTTTGTATTTAGTTTTAAGAGGGAAGATTTTCTTTGAACTTCATATTGTAGCAAGGGCTATTCGCGAATTATATCCCTTCATCTAACATCTGGAATTTCTTTCTCATTTTATACTTAAATTTCAGCTCCTTCCTAATAAAATGGAACGTGATGTAAACTAAATAAACTTCGGAAGTGGAGTGCGTAGCTATTATCAAGTCGTGTAATTGTGACAGTGAATTGAATCAAAAAGGATTAAGATTACAGTAATAAAAAGAGTGTTGATGTGATGTGTGTCGGAATATTCTGACATATGCAGTGGATTTGGTGAAATTAGGGCTCGAAACTGTCAGAATAATTAATGTAGGCTCTCAATCTTATTCCTGTAAGCGTATTCTTTGATAGATTATAGAAGTTGTTAGTACTCATAGAAAGGAACTTAACTGTGGAAAGCATCCCCTCTTATTTGAGGAGTGAACAAAGATATTTTGGATATAGCACACTATTTTAATTAATTAGAGTGTGATTGAACTTCAGTTGAAATTTTAATCTTGTGATTAACTTTTAAGATGAGAGATAGGACGATAAATAGGATGCTGTCGCAACAATGTGCAAAGAAATAAGGATAAGCATCATAATTAACCCTTGTTATTGTACTTTATGTCATTTTTTATGTCGAAACACTTTATTTTTGTTGTTATTGTTCTTATTTTAGTAAAAAAATAAATGTCATACTTAAGAAATTTTCATTCCGATAGTGTTTCCGGCGGAAAATTTTTTCCTCTGCTTGGGAGAAATATTTCAATTGGTTGCATGGTCATTCGTGAGACAAAATATTATGAGTGTCCATATAAGTCCCACATGTCGCCATACTTTCATTTAAAAAAATTAAATAAGTAAAAAAGAAGATTTATGTCACATTAACTGACAAAGAAGGAAATATATGTCTACAGTTTGATTATAATAATGGTTGGATTCCAAATTATTCAGCTTCTTCTCGTCTATCTGTATAGACTTTTTCTTTAAAACTATTTCTTTCTCAAATATTTCATCTTCAGTTTTTTCTTAATTGATTGTTCTTTTGTACAAAAGAGCAAAATGTGTAACAGTTTCGAAACAATGTTAACTATAATATTGTCTTCTTTAACACGGATTAAAAAAACAATATAAAATTTTCATATTTGTAATTTTGGAAATTAAACTTTTAATTGTATAGAATTCTAGCAACTCATGTCAATGGTTAAATTTTTATTTTTGTTTTATAAAGTTTTCTATTTTTGCTTCAATTGTGGAACCTAAAAACAAGTATTTTATCACATGTATAATTTTCTCTCTTACTAAAAGAAAAACAGTGACAAATACTTTTCATAAATAAATTAACACTGATTTCCCGTTTTAAAATGAGTCATTATTTCATTTTTAATTATTTCCTTTATTCTACACAAAACTAATTCAATTATCATAAGATTTTAAAAGAAAGAAGACCGATAAAGACAAAACTTACATTCTGATTATTTTTTTATAATTCTAATCCTGAATCAATCCCTTTTACAATTTATAATACTGGTAAAAAAAAGTGATATATATATATATATATATATATAGTAATGTTGAAAGTAGCTAATCGAAAATGTAGTCTTATACATAAGAATAGCACATCCCAATAGCGCTTTTAATCCTCTTCTTTGAATGACGTAGAAATAATAGCTTGTGCTAAAGTGAAATATGTTAAAATGTTAACAAGAATGGTTAATTTGTTCAATTAAATTTTAAAATGTCTTTTAATTAAACTTAACATCTCTGTTTTCTTTGTTACACATGAATTACTTATACTTTTAAATGCTATATCAAATAAGTTTGCTTGAGAGTTGTGAAATTATAAGTGATAAAAATCTTTTATGGAACTTCATTATTACTCAAATAAGAAAAAAAATATTATATATATATATATATATATATATTAGTGATGCAAAACAACATGGTAAATACTATGAATTCAAAATCTAAATCGTTATTCAGTTAGAAATTAAATGTCAGAATGAGTATATCGAATTTTAAAGAAGTCCTTAAAATAATGAATTGCAACAGGACAAACACGTTCATCTCTTTTTCAGCTAAAATTCCTACCGACTTTGATATATAATACATAACTTCATTAAACGTCCTATAGATGAATAAGTGAATGCTTAAAATTTATAACATGTATTTCTTTTTTAGCAAATGAGCTCATCTCAGGAAAATTTGTATTTCTTTTAAAGCTGCTGTTTAGTTTCAAAAAGCAGTATTTGTGCTATTGAAAAACAAAAATCAATAACATGTACAACCGAACGACTTAAAGATGTTGAAAAAAATTTCTTTTACGAAAGAGAAAATGTATTTTGTAAAAACTTGTCAAAGTTATCTGAAGTCGTATCTTATGTTAAAGCGATACGGCGATTATAAGCAAAGGCAAACACATGCATTTAGAAGTGGGGGAATTGTAAGAGTTCTCCACCTCCAGATCAAGATTTATTACAACAATTCCTACAACGTGTAATTCCAGCATTTTATTACCTATAGCTCTTTACCAACATCAAAGTGGAATGTCTTTTACGTAAATTACGATCCAGTGTCAAAAAGACCATAAAAAGCCAGCTTCTATTGAAGAGTCGTAGGCAAAGATTTCCAGTATGAGTTACACTAATTAAATAGTTTCCTTGATGTTCAGTTCTAATTTGTTGAATGCGATTTCGTAGGATGGAACTTTCTTGTCCAATAAAAATAAAAGAATTAATCCCAGGGATGTGACGTATCATTGGGAAGAGTGGCTCCAAGCATTCGCGGGTGGTCTGCAAGTCCTACTGATTTTCTCTATTTAGCATTTATATGACATCATATTTCATTTTGTCTCCTAGATAACTTTGATGGGTGTAGTAAATTAGAAATTCAAACAAATACACCTATCAAAAGCTGGGTTGGGTTTAAAAGGGTGAAATGAGGCTCTCAATTGGCTTCTTCGACAATCCTTTTTCTTATTTCAATGATGATCATTATTCTTGGGCTGGTTTGTACAATGGAAAACTTATAGGTACTTTTTTTTTGTTCCATTTGACTACCATCTGTTGTCCATATTGTAGTTTAACTCTTCAATATTCATCTCATTATCAATGATTCATTAATAAACAATTCGATAAAAATATACATTTATATTTTAACACATAATTAGAAAGAAATCAAAGTTTTTAAATACTTTTAACGTTATCTTACATAAAAAAAAATTATACTTTTTGTTGTAACACCCCTCTACCATTATTTTTTTCTGCAGTCATGATTGAACTTATTTAGAAAATCACAAGATTAAACTACCAAATTCAGAGAAGATCATTCACACAGAGTAATCAATTTATTTTATACCGATAACCGAATATTCACTATTTAATCCTTAACCTACTTAATATGTAGCAGTTACTCCTAAACGAGTCTGATTTAACTTTAAAATAAAGTGAAGATTGTAATTCTTACCAACCCTTTTGGGTTCGAGGCCTTAAACCAGGTTTGGCCAACACGCGGCTAGCAGGCCGCATGTGGTAAGCGCAAATGGGTCATCTGTGAACAAAAATTTAAATTTTTATTGTACATAAGATACCGAAGAACATTCCACCATGAGTAGTTCGTATCATATCCCATCAATATAGAAACATCTCAATCACTGACTCAACTATCGTAACAATTTTTCCTCTATATTCTTGTTCAAAAGCAATTACAAACTTAAGCTCATTTTAAAATGTGCGGGGGGCGTCTTACGTGACTGGGTGATACACAATTTATACCTAACCAGCAAATCTACTGATGAGCACTGAAGTGCATTACTAAAAGAGGGAAAGAAATGCGATGAGTGGATCATGCGAAATCGCAACAGCCAGTCTCACTGCAGCAAGCCTAATATGTTTGATCCAAAGGAGTATGTGTTCCAGACAGACTGATTACTCGGTACCTTCTGGGCTCTAATAATTTAGCACCAGCGTTGTGCTGTAACTACAGAACGAAGTTTTGAAATTGTATTTTGTACAAACCATATTTTTATTCAGTAAAATATCATTTTCATTAATTTATTGCAAAATGTTTTTGATTTCTCTATTGGGGTTCGGAATGATTAGTCTCTTCCTGCTACTCGTGAAGTGAAAGTAGTAGTTAGTATATTTTCACATAAAATTTTGAATTGGCATAGTAGTAGTTCTTAACGTGAGAATTTAAATTATCGTTAAAAGAGCCAAAGTTAAAAGGCTGATCAATTGAATTCCTCTCACATACACACACACTGCAGCTCACCGGAATAAAATTCGTTCCCAAAGCTACCCGAAAAGTATTTTGGGTTGAATAGGCCTGCCTTAAATGAAGTAAAGTTGGGGGTTCCAGTCACTAACCCTATGTAAATTCATGTGGTGTTCCTCTGAAAGCTCCTCGTTCAAAGCAGATCTAATACCAATGCTTCATTTGATAATCTCTGCTCACTATTTTTATCACGCTCTAAATTACCTTCTCAAGATTAAATGTTTCACTGCTTGTATATACATTTCCTCAATTCTATTTATTGTACGTCACTAAATCTAATCCAATCTATATAAGTGAAGTTTCATTTATCGGTAGGAGTTTTGAATTCAAACAACATCATAAAAAGATTTCCATAAGCTCATTAAAATAAAGAGTATGATCATAATACATTTATAAAGCAATCAGTCATGTACAATACCATAGTATTTTTTTAAAAAACTATTTTAAATAAAAGGATCGCCAGTCTATTTTTTAGTGAAAAATGCCAAAAAAAAAAAAAAAAAAAAGCAATTTTTACTTTAGAATTCTTATAAAACATGAAATTAATTTTATTTACAGCATTAACTGTCCATTTCCTAACGAAGCAAATTTTTCCTGTAAAAATGTAAAATTTGCCTATTCAAATTAGTGTGCAGAAAAAGTATGTAAAATTTAATTAGGGTTACTTATTATCTCATTACCGTTATCAAACCACTTCCGAAAATTTATTTCCGTCTGGAAATTGAAAAAAAAGTTTACATGAACCACTTACTACGATAATTATATAAATCTTATGAGAGGGAAAGAGAGAGACAGAAACTGTATGAAGTAGCTGTGTTTCAGTAAATGTATATGTTTCAAATAAGAACTTCTAAGGAACTTAAAGGAAACTGAAAAATTAACGTATGAAAGATGGTGGGTTTAAAATTGAGGATAAAATTGTAAGATGTAAAATATTGTGATGACGAAAATTTTTTAAAAAACGTCTAAAAAGTATCAGTTCTTTACAAAATTTACATATTTACGAATCAATTATAAATTTTAATTAGAATAACCATATTATCATATCAATAAATGTTTAAAAACAATTATTTTAAGTGGTATCAAATTCATATATTAAACTTAATTTAGAAACTTTAACTTTTGAATTAATTTTGCTTCAAATAAAATATTACTGCAAAAGAGTTAAAAATTATTTTCCTCTGTTTAACTGCTGTTATATGGAATAATCTAAGCAAACGCCTAAATTAAAATTCGAATACTGAAATAATAGAAATATAGGTTTCACATTTTTAAGAGCATATTTACTTCAACTTTAGTTACGAAAATATACAATATCAAGAAATGAATTTCTCTTATTTTGGCCTTTCGAAAGAGTTTTTTTTTATTGCTCAAAGGAATTTGACCAATCTCTGTTATTTCAATTTCCCCTTCCTCCCTTTCTCATTCTTTCTTTCCCTCATTTTCTGCCAAAATTTTATCAACAAGTCTTTTGCAAGAAATCGTTAATAAATTTTGCTTCAAGCAATTTTATGTGGGGTTGAAGGAAACATTTTTCCAACAAACTTTTATTATGCAACTCCCAAAATAAAACAAAGTTCAAACCTTTGCTAACGCGACACCATCGTAAGCCAAACCATAAAACGACATTTTGTTTGATGTTTTCCTCATATACCCCGCCCTCTAAGTTTAATATCTATTTACCCTCGCAGGGTATTAAAAGGGTGTTTATGATCCAAGGAACACATAAATATGAATATTAAATTCTTATTGTAATTTTGAATCATATCCTTAGGAGTAATCTTGTCGCCGAAACAACCTCCGCTTTCCCCCTTTTCCTCTTTAACAATCTATAGCACGGTCACCAGTGCGGTCCAGGAGGGAGCCAAACTTTCTTTAAGGAAATTCTTATTTATTAGGACCATAAACTTTGCTTAGGGTTTTATTATAAAATTCTATTGGAAAAATCGTGTTATCCATTTTTAAGCTCTAGCTCTCTCTCTCTCTCCGAAGAATCTGGGAGAGAGTTTTTAGTGTTTGGAGCATGTGCAGAGCGTTGCACTTACCTTTCGAAGAAAAAGCGATGTGAGAGGATCTCTTCATATAAGGGTTGCTCGTTTCGGTCCGCCAATTCCGCCAAATAGTTGTTACACAATCTCCAATTAAAGCTTCACTGAAACTAAAAGAAAAAGATTAAGTAGAACAGATTTCTAAAGTGATAAAGAAATATGTTACAGTAAACATACGGCTATAAATATTAGATGATGCAGTCGTCTAATCTTTGTAAAGATCTTGTGAAATTCTAGATTTAGTACTTGGCAGTTCTCTACATTTAAATGGTAAATAAGTAAAACTGTATGGTCTCATTTTTTTTTTTTTTAAATTACATCTTCACCATTATAGAATAATTCAGTTTTAAAAAAAGGGGTGAGTGTGTTAAATCTTCCATGATGAATTCGAGGAAACATGATATATATTTAAGTGCAGTGAATTAGTTAAAATTGATATAATTATATGATTCTAAGCCTTCATATATAAAAATAATAAAAAGTTAATTTTAGAACACTTTATTCGAATGATTTATTCACCAAGAATGAAGCTGGGTAATGTTTATTCAAATGCATTTACATTCTATTGCTATTGGATAATTAAAAAGTTTTAAACCAGATTTAATATGCGCATCATGATTAGTTAATAGTAAATATGAATTAAAGAATATTTATAAAGATATAATATATATCTACATATACGGGAAAAGTCTAAACATCGCATGAAAATTGTCTTGATTTTTAAATCACATTAGTACAATTAGAGAACTATCTTGAATGTTATTGAAGTACTTTATCGATACAAAGTATTGAAAAAATAATTAAATTAAAATTTTAAGAGAACAGTAATATATATATATATATATATATGTGTGTGTGTGTGTGTGTGTGTGTGTGTGTGTGTGTGTGTAAGACATGAATTTTTCTAATTCAAAAATATACAAAGAAGTTCATTTAAAGTTAAAATTATAAAAATATAAAATCGCAACTGGACATAAATAAAAAAAATAAATGTTGTAAACTGAAAAATGAAAGATTATACAATAAATATTTTCACTGAAAAAGAAAAGTTAGGAATTAAAAAAAAGTAAATTAAAAAAAACAAAAATCACAAATCAAAAAAAAAAAAAACAAAAACCCAGAAAAGTAGAAAAGAACATAATTAAAATTGAAACAAGTTTTAGACTGTTAGGATGGGTTATTCTATAATTAATGGCCAAACTATCCAAATCAACAAAATATATTAATATATAATGTTAATAAAACCCAAAATACAAACTGAAAAGAATTTGAAAACTAAATCCTAAAATTTTTAAATTAAAATAGAAAAACACACAACACATGCCAAAGCAAATCTTTAAGAACCAAAAAACTAAAATGGCTGAAACAAGAAAGTTATTAAAAACTGAAAAGATAAATTAAAAGGATTACAATTTTGCATGTACAGTAAATGAAAGCTTCAAACATGGCGTACAAAAATTGAACACAAATTTAGAAATTTACATTTTAGAAACAATTTAAATTTAAAGTACGCACACAGACAGACACTCACTCATACACACACATTTATATTTTGTAAGTTGTGGTAATATATTTATTTTCTTTGCTTTAACAAATCGATTAAAGGGAACTTTTTATAGAAAATAATTTTCAACCCTTATAAATCCGCTCGTGTTTGTATCATAAGGATTTCTATCCTACAGAAATTATAACTGCAATTATAGTTCGATGTTCTATAATTTAATTTTAGTGATAATTTTGAAACGAAACCAATTGAATTAAAATAAAATACATTATTTCTCCTTTATTACTATTCATGCACTTTTTAAAAAATATATCTATACCCATCTAATATTACACAAGGATTCTTATTAAACAGAATTAGTTAAAATTGTTCAGGAGTTGACTGATTCAAATGTGTTGATTATACTTTTGATGGGAACATTAAGTTTCTCGATAAAAAACATTTTTTAAAACAAATTTTCTCTTTTTTCAAATAAAACGTTGTTATTTTAGAGCAATTACTTTAAAAAACCAACAGTATGTAATTTGATTTTTAAAAACAAATGCGTTTTCAATATATCGGCTTATATTAAGTGATGCAATAAGGAATCTGTGTCCTTGTGAGTCTAGCCAAATGCAAACAATTCGATTCAGAGTAAGCATATCACTACATTTTAAAAATGAGAACAAAGCGAATTTAAAAATTTAATAGTGTTTCGCTTCAGGTGCAGGGAAGAAAAATGTCTTTTTCTACAGATGTACAAAATTTTAAAAATATCAAATTTTTACACAATCTATTGTGCTTATTTTATTTTAGTATATTATATTTTAAGAACAGTTTTCTTAAACTTTCTTTTTTTGGTGATTAATTTATAAACTTAGCAACTCATTAAAAATACGTTAATTCTTTTCCTACACGACAAAGTCAATTCTAAGGAAAATATTCAAAATAAGCTCATGATATTGCATTTTAATTAATATTTTAATACATCTTTTCTAAAATGAAAGGATTAAAAAGATGAAAAAGTATTTTTGTATTCCACTTACTTCCTAGCATTTTAATTTAGTGCTAAAGGTAACCTCGAAACATCTGAAAACTCTAATAATTCATGCCTACTTTAAAGTAATTTTTTAATGAAGGACTTAAAATATTAGCAAGATGCAAGTATATTGCTATATTCCAGTGGCATCCTTTGTCTTATTGCCCTAAGGTGCCCTCATAACAACAGAAAATGTTAATGATTCAAGTTTGTTTTAGTATAATATGTTGATGAAGAGTCCTTTTTAGAGATTGTTATGCTACGGTGGCTGTTTTAACTTGATGTAATCTCACACTGAATTCAGATAAGGAAGATTTAGTGATATCTCTATGTGATATCTTCTGACCTTCAGTTGAAGATTTTTAACTAGGAGATTTCGCAATGAAATCTAACTATGCTAAAAAAACCTTGAAAGAGAAAAGTTGTAAAACTTTTGTAGAATTCGTTAAAATAAATTCTGTAACACTGAGAGGAATAACACACTAATATCGTGTGAAGTCGCGCGCACGTGTAAAGTTGAGGAGGAACTACAACATGTCATAAAGTTCAAAGCTTAAATTTTTTTAGTTTTAAAAAATATTTCTTAAAAGTGTATATTAATGATATAGATTTTTTTTAGTGCTTCTTATTTTCTTTCTTGTGTGGCTGAAATGAATTATCCCTTTTTTTTTTTTTTTTTTTTTTTTAATCTTCTATTGTTGAATTTTTGTTCTACTAGATTGATTTTTTTTTTTTTTTTTTTTTTGGGGTAGTCCTGTTCCTTTATTGATAATGCCAATACTGAAGATGTGATGGTTGGATCCGTGAAACTAGTTTAATCACACATTTTCCACTCCAAAGTGCGCTTCAGTATGTAATTGTATTATCTCCATTTTTTGTATTACTATAATTCTTTTCTTTTCATTTTCGCAATGTTGTTTCAGATTTTTTTTTTTTATTATTATTATTAAACTAACTGTAATTTTTAAATAATGGTTTATATTTGTACTGAATTAATATTATTTGTAGAACAGTATTTAAGTTTGTCTAATTTTCATTAGAATATTTAGCTTATTTTTTTTAACTAATAATAATATTTTAATTTGATTTTGATAATTTACAGGATTTTAAATAAATTTGTAGTTTTTTTAGCTTTTAGTTTTTTTTTTAGGTAAAATAATTATTTTAAATAAGGTTTTAGTTGTTTGTAATTTGTTTCTGTTTTAATATAAATATCATTATATATATATATATATATATATATATATATATATATATATATATATATATATATATATATATATATATATATAAAAACAAAAAAACGCAATATTAAATTTCCCATATTTATTATAAGTTTTCAAAAGGTCCGCATTATTAAATAATTACAATGTAAGATATAAATGTAAAATTTTATAAAGGTTACAGATATTTATATCCAGAGAAGCAGGTATATACTTAATGAATCACGATTTTATTTAGAGTTATTCATATCAGATAGCTACATAAAAACTGTAAGAAATTCTTTATAAATTCATTACTTAAAATTGTTTGTTTCCCCCTTTGCATTTTTTAATTCGTTTTTTCTCTTCCTTTTTGTAACGGCCTTCTGTTATTTACTTCGATTGACAGCCCCAATAATAGTACTGCTGCTATAATAAGTTCATAAATAAATGAAGAGACTCCTTAAAATAACTAAATCACTTTATTAATAATTACTTTAATTAACGCTATTTAAGCTTATCTTTTGTCAACGTGCCTGAGTTATAGTTTATTATCAAATATTAGAATTCTAGCTTACCGATTGACCCTTACCGAGTGAGTTACTTCTCAAATACAGAATATTCTAACGTCTTTTTCTACTTTTCCTGACTAGGAATGACTTCTAACCATTTTTAATCACAGAAAAGATCCCCCTGCTGTAAATCACTCCAATATCTAACATTCAAGTATCTACCGACTATTCACTATCAACTAATTATCATCGCTTTCAGTCCTATTTTGCTTATATATTACTATCCTCAGATCAAATCATTACAATTTTCACTTTCATCTAATTTGAGTAGATCACGTCTCATTTGATTGTGTTCAGGTTTTATTTTATGAAATTCAAATTACAAGAAGTTCCCAAAGTTAGTAAAGAGAAAAACGTGAATATCGAATTCAACTTCGCAATCTCACAGCACAATAAACAAATTTGTTTAGTGTACAAGGAATACAAGGAAACGTGAGCAATGATACAAAATGTTACTGGCTGAAAGTGTGGTAGTACTGATATTCTGATGCATTAACTTTGGGTTTTGTTAATTTCTGCATTTAGGCATGTTGAATTTAAAAAAAAAAAAAAAAAAAAAAAACATTTTCTTTGGTTGTAATTTATAAAGGAGCCACTGAGCTAATTCTACTATATTATAGAATTTATCAATAAAGTTTCGTATCGAAATAGATTTCGTGCTGAAGAATTTTGACATATTAAGTGTTCTTCGAAAAATACATGTATCGCCTTAATGTTATAAAAGTTTATTCCATTGATTAAAGAAACTTAAATTGTTATCATCCAGTTATCGTAGAAGTAACTAACAGTTGCTGAGATGAAATGCATCGTTTTTAATTCCTTAAACAGTTTAAAAGCTAAAAATGAAAATAAAAAATTTTAAAAAAAAGATTTTATTTACATGTATGCATTTTTTAAAAATTTGTTCAGAGTAATTCAAGAATTCAGTTATTCGCTGTAATTTGTGAAAGCCTTAGATATAGTTTTTAATTTGTGCTGCCGATTTCTATCATAAAAGCTGCCTACTTTAGATTTTGAAGTTACTTTAAATAATGGGAAGATAAATAAAAATAAAAAATTTAAATCCATAAAACCCGTTTGCCATAAAACTAATGTTTTTGTTATTTTTCCCGTTATTTTCTAAAATAGTGCACATTATGCAAAAGAAAGCTTGAATTTCAGCTAAGTTAGTTTTTAAGTGTATTTTTCTTTATGATGATGTAAATTTTGCATGCATATTAAGATATCCTCTATGCCTCTTTATGATATGAAAATTTTATTCTAAAAAGCGTTTAAATTTGTGAAATTTTTGTAACTGAATATTAGTTAATAACAGTAAATTATAATTTAATAGCTTGCTCTCTACAAAGAAATAAAATTCATGTAATGCGATTTATTATAACAATTGATACTTGTAAAAGACAATTTTCCGCAGTTCATTTAATATTTTTTAGAGAGTGCTTTTCTCAATATAAATAATAAATGAAATCAATAATTTGCATTTACTTATTTATTTTTCTTTTATAATATTTTTCATAGGAAAAGCAGCAAATATTTTTTTTTAGAAATTTTTTCAGAAAAATGATTTTTGTAGCGAATGCTCTTTTCTTGTACATAAATGAACTTTTCATTCAAAACATTTTTTTCTGTAAGATACTTTTTATGTACATTTTACAACACAAATACGCAGAACAGTAGATTTTTGTCAAAAAAAGAAAAAAGGGTAGGTATATAATGTAAAGATACTTTTTATGAGTGTTTTAAAACACAGGAATACATAGAATTATTTATACAAAGAATTCTTAGAATAGTAAGATTTAAAATTTTATGTTTAAACTTTGAGAGAGCGCCAGAAGAAAATTGGACGCATTTGAAAATGAAATCCATTTTCGATTTTTTTACTTTATGTGTGGCACAATATATTCCACGAGGATTCAGTGTGCCAGAAATTTTATACAACCAACCAAACATTATCAATTCTTATTAAATTTGTTTGCTTTTTTCTTAGAAAAAAGTCTATTAACTCCTGAACTAATACATAGGGGAAGATATAATTCCATATTAACTCCTGAACTAAACATAGGGGAAGAAAATTTTTCATCTTGAAATTCATTCATAACACATTAGTCAGTCACAATTTATTAAAGAAAAACTTAAAATAAGTAATTAGTGAGGTATAAATAGCTGTTAAACATTTTTAGTTAAAATCCTACAATAGTTCTTTTTAATTTGCGAATCAGGCACTTCTAGTAATCAGCTGTTTAATAACTAAATTCATCCGCTTATGTTGGAACCAGTTGTACGAAAAAACGCAAGACTAACTTATTATTTTGTTATTATTTTGTTTTTTATATTTACAAAAGTCTTGGTCAGAAACTGCTCGAGCAACTTCTGTAAGAAATTTATCTTAAATGTATGTTTAAATTCTCCTTTGTCTACTTTTTCAACATCTTGACGATATTATGTTGTTGTCGCTGATGAAATTAAACAATTAACTGTCACTTATTTTAATTCAACCTAGTAAATTATTTTTCATATTTATTATTTAGGTGATATTTAAAGCAAATTACTATGTGAAATATTATCCAGTCATAAAGAAAGAACATCACCCATACTTGCACATCGCACCTTGCAAGTGTCATTTGAAGACAGAAGACCATTAGACGATTAGATGTTAAATTTTTTTACACTTTAGAAAAAACGATTTTTCAAAATTTTTAAAAATTAAATATTGATAAAGGCAATTTTTTAGGGGACTCAATGCTAAAAATTTGCCATATTTTCTCAGGAATTTTTATGTATTTGGAGTATTTTTATTTTGCAAATCAAAAAAATAATAGAAATGTAGTTTTTGTATAAATTTCTTTCCTTATTAAATTTTAAATTATAAAAATTATTAATAATTCACATTCTTTAAAAATCCTTCGTAGCCATTCAAAACAATATAATAACAGTCGTAAAAAGTTTTGTAAATTTTAGATATATGTTTGTGTGTATGTGGGAGTTAACTTTCAAAGTTAGAATTTTTTAAAAATACATTTTCGCTGAAAACATGATCATGGCTCATCATGTGTTGTTTAATCTAATATACGCTGTTAATCTAATGTATAATTCCTAATATTAAACTATTGAAATTTATTTTTTCTGTTACTCTCTGTATCCAAATAAAAGTAGCTTTCAAAGGTTAAGATCTAAATATTTAACTATATAATAAATTAGTTTTAATTCTTTTTTGTATGTTTAAAATTCCAGTAATCGGATGTCTTAAAACAGATTTAAATAAATTATTTTCTTGAGTTAAATTATTTATTACATTATGTTATAATGCAATGGAAAATCATTTTTGTATTTTTATTAGGAAGAATTTTGTTGAAATTCTTGGCCCTCTTGGTCAAAATACAAACTATCTCCATTACAATATTAAAATAGCATTCCTACATTTCTTTTATGTTCAATAAGTTTATGATGCATGAGGTAATACTTAGAGTACTAAGCATTATCCCCTTCTTTAATATGATCTTCTTATATTATCTACCTTTCTCATCTTGTTTATTAAAAATAACGTAAGAGATTGCTTAAACTTAGGTTCGTTTAAGATATACCGCTATTACGCGAACAAATTTTTTTTATTTAAAATTCTCTCAAACAGTCTGAATTGCTGATTATTAAAACTTAAAGACTACAAAGTCTCGGAAATACTTCCTTTGCGATGTATTTCTTTCATTATTTAACTCTACAGCCATCATAAAGTCTAATTAAATTTTCAAAAAGTTCAAGACCCCAATTGAAGTCATGCAAAAGAACAACACAGTTTATTTAGAATATCCATAATCACTCTCTATTTCTCTCCCTCGAATCCCTTTTAACTCATTTAATCTTAAAGTCTTATAAATAAAGTAATAGTCTTAATAATATAGTCTCAGTCAAACAAATAAAGTCTTACATAACCAAATAACTCGTTCCAATTCACATACTTCTTGTTTATCACAAATTCAACTCGTATTACTCTCTAACTAGGGTCGCTTCAAACCAAACTGTTAATTAAGATGATTCACATCAATCCACACATGTATCAAATTGTTGTAATCCTTTTATCTACCATCTCTTTCATTTAAAATATATAATATATTACTATCTCTAATTCAGTTCCCTCTGAACTTCTTTTATCTTCATTTAATTTACCTAAGTACCCTGCATTTTGGTTGGGAAGAAATTGCAATTTTGTACAATACAAATTACTAAAAAGTCTACGATGTTAGTGAAGAGGAAATTAGGACTAGTCAAACATCACACCTTCACTTAATCTTTTCATCATTAATCAGTAATTAAATGGTGTCTAAATAAAAATAGAGTCAAAAAAATTATGATCTTAGATTCTGTTAATTCGAAAACCCTTCAATAATAACCACCGCACAAAATGTTTATTATCACAACCGATGATTTTTTCTCTACACACGTCTGAATCTAAAAACTAATATCACAAAGACTTTTACTGTCACTGACTAATCGGGTGCGAATCTGGAGAAAAAAACTTGTAAGTAGATTTGACTCACTGTTCGTATACTGATCCTTTCACTCTTCACTAACTTCGAATCCTATATATCTCTACTCTTATCAACATAGGCAGAAATTTAACTTCTTCGCACGCGTTGTAAACTTCCTTCCACTCTCTCTAACCTCTTAACTCCCACTATTAAGCTCACCACCGTTTTAAAAGACCTCTGATCAGTCCTATTCACTGCACTCCAGTATTTCTATTTAATTCACACAAATTCATGTTTTTTTTTACAAGAAGAGGTTCTTAATACAATTAACTTTACATGAACCCCCCTAAGTGTTAGATAAAGGGAAATACGAGAGAGAAAGTGTTATAAGATTACACTTTTGAAATATTTTCATACAAATTTGTCCTTTATCAATTAGTAGCTTTTACTTTTCTATTCCTTCATTTCCACGAGGTTTTCTCCTTAAAATGTGCTGATAAAGCGGAAATTTTCAATGTCACATTTCACAGTTACAAAACATTAATCTCTCTTTCAATGTGTTTGTGTGTGTGTGTGTGTGTGTGTGTGTATCTCCTTATCCATTCTCTTAATGACTTGTCAAACTTATCTCAAATAAACTTTAACATAAATAAAAGTTTTCATGAATTTATTCTTTATGTTATCTAAGTATTTAAGTGTTATAAGCAAAATTTAACTACAAAATGCAATGTATGGTTTTTTTTTTAAAGTAAGGTTTTAAACCAATATTTAGAGCTCTATAAGAGAGAGTCTTTCTCTCCACATACAATCTCTAAAAGGATCTCACAACTGACTTATTGAACTTTATAAACTTTAAGCTCCTAAAAATATTACGATAACTATCTACAAGAAAATACTATCGTAAATTTTAAGAAATATCGTACAATGCAAAAAAAAAAAAAAAATCATAATAGAAGACCTACTTTATGTGGTAAATATTGCAAACATATTTTTGTGTCAAATTTTATTCGACTACCCCACGAGAGATTTTTCTTCCATATTAGTCTCAAATTCATTAGTCTTCCATAATGAAACTCTCCAGGGTTGTTTAAATTCTAATCAGTCATGACAGTTGATATTAGATAAATATATCTTTGACATTTCTACTTCATTAAACAATTTCTCAAAAAACACTTTCACAATGATTCAAAAACTGTTTTTCAATGGTTTAAAGAAATATTCAAACCATTTTCATATTTTTTTTTTAATTACGCTACACATTTTTGCATTTTTCTTCACTTTTTTGACATGGAAGAATTCTGCATTTCTTTCCTGTTCCTTCCAGTTAATTTTTAAAAAGAAAAAGACGCTTTTATGTATCCTCATAATGTTCTTATCAACAACCCATAAATATGAAATAAGCGATAGCTTGTCATGCTATTAATAATTAATGTTTTCATATTCTGAACAGAAAGTAATTCTAAAGCATTTAGCGTTTTTATTTTAACAAGCTGTGATCACGCAATATTTAGAGTGTCGACAAGCAATAAAAGTATATAAAACCAGTAATGATTTGCCTAAAGGGTAGGTGGTCTGAAATCTACCCTATAGAAAATAGAATCTAAATTACGTAATGCAAATTATTACCGAGTGAAATATCAAATTCATTGAGTATAGTATTAATACTTTTGCAAAAGTTGCAATAGGATCACCACTTGAGCCCCTTCTAAAAAATAAAATTACATAGCTTTTAAATCTAGTTGAGTGACTCAATTTTTCCTCTTTTAAGACATTCGCTATTTCTAACGATCGGTATTCTTAATTTAAAAATTGAATTACGTGGGAGGTAAATATTATTAAACATAATATTTTGCTGTAAATGAATTACTAAATTAGACTTGTTTCAATAATGTTGATATAAACTTTTCTGTTATTTATGATTCTAAAATTACATTCTAATCACGTGAAGGTACGAAACATTTTCCCTACAATTTTTTTACAGATTTTTGTTTTAGATTATTCTCCCTTTAGCAATTTTCTATATTTTAAGTAAACTAAAGTCGCTATTTATAAGATAATATATATTAAGAACGTTTGAATTAATTGTTAAATGCAAACATTATTTGAAGAAAACGAATAAAAAAAAAAGACACTTGCTATTTAAAAATTTATATATATTGTCTACGAACAACTCTTTTTTTAGAAAACATAATCTATAAACAACATTTCTTGACGTAAAAATGCATTGATATATAAGCGTTTTGAAGTGTTTACTTTTCTACCTATTTTGGCTAAAAATTTTCAATTATGCTCTTCCATGGGGATGTTTAAAATCAGATTTTATTGTGAAAAATTACACTGAAACCTTTTCCCTTTCCTTCTATTATGATACACAATATTAATTTCTCTTTCAAATAAGAGAATCTCTCTCTCTCTCTCTCTTTATTATTATTATTATTATTATTTTTTTTTTTTGCACATATTGAGAATAATATTGCCTCTAAGACTAACAGAAATTGTTTATGAATATTTTGTTCGATCTAAATTTTTCTTGCATAATTAGAGTCGTAAATTTAAACACTATTGTTATAGAATATTTGTTACCGCAGATGAGCTTTTTTTTCCATTTTGCATAAGATTTTCCCACCTTCTTCAGTATTAAGGTATGAAAATTATTTTCATGCGCATATCGAATACAAAATACATGAATTAAATTTTAAGTAATATTTATCCGAATAATATTATGCAATGGTTTATTATTTTCAAAAATTAGACATTTGTCTCTTATAGCAATAATTTAAAGAGAAATAAATTAACAAATATCAAATTACATAAGATTATTGTAGTTTTTGTCTCGGTTCAAAGTTATTAGAGACTTGTACGGTAGTATGGGAAATCTTTTCATTCTATAATTTATAAATATTTTTCATATAAATAAATAATTACAATACATATTATAACTATATCTTATTTTTTAAATATGAGAAATATTTTTGCATTTATGAACATATTTTCATTGGTCCAATATAAGACAAACTCATTGTTAAAAATATGTTTACTAGAAAACGGGACATCTTTGTCTAATTACCTGTATTATGAAATCTTATGATGTTATTCATTATTAGATTTTTCTGTTATTTAAATTATCTGATAAACTACCCGAATTTCAACTGAATGTAGGAGTGAATAAAAGTTCAAAAAGATAGGAAATGATAATTGCGTTTTAACGATCGAAATGTAGTTGTTATTGTTGAACGAATCTTAAAATACTATCGACTAGTGAAAAAAAACTCGGATAAAGATACGTATGTAACGGGACTGCTATAAAGTAAACAGTGCCAACATGGCGAAATCGCGCCAAGCCGTGGCAGCGCATACTGAGATATGAGCTCCCTATGTTGACGGTGCTGACAAAGTATTTATTTCAGCGAAGGGGCGAAACATTTTAGGGGATAGAATCTAGAGGGGAAAGGTCAGATGAACACGAAATTTTTGGGTTGGTCGATTTGATCCGTGATGCCCATTGGTCCGTCACTTTAATGAAATACAGAAGTTTGGAAAGATGCCAGCTGTCACTAAAACTTATTTATGTCTAAAGCGTGACGGACACTTTTGACACTATGACACAAACTGTTATTCCGTGAATTCTGTATTTGACAACACCGTGACAAGATACCTTGCCAGGTAAGCTAAATTTAGGCGTTTGTAGTAATATAGTAAGTTTATTATTTTTTTTATCCATGAATTGTTTTAAATATGGGCAAAAAAAATTTTTCTCTCCCTTCTTCAAACAAAACTTCTAAGCAATCTTGTCACATGCAAAATTGATGATAAAAACAATTCTAGTATTTTTATTATTTTGTACTTGTTTAGCCAATAAACTGTATTTTTACTGTTCATTTTCTATATGTGTTACCTTTATTTTTCTCATTAGGGTCGTGATTTACTTTGAACATTTTTATACTTTATGTGTCACGATTAAATTAAAATTTAGTAAATAAATTTAGTTTCAGGACAGATCTTTTAAATGTTATTCGACAAAATAATAATAAAAAAAAATATTTTAAGAAAAAAAGATCAAAATATGCATACTCTTTTGTTTGTATCTAACATAATGTAGAGAATGAGAATTTAAGGTGAGAAAATTAAACTTTTAAATGTTAAAAAAAAATCCTTACATGAGTAGAAATACAGCTACAATTTCATACCACTTTGCCTTTTGTACCAAGAAAATTAACTCATTTTTTAGGTTGCATAACATAAATCAAAATAAGAATACTTATTAAATTACTACAAACTATATATAATAATACACAATTCAAGTAAATAAACAATGTGGATAAGTGTGTGTGTGTGTGTGTTTAGTTTCATACAAAATCGCTACAGAATAAGCTTTAATAAAGTTGCCAGGTACGCTCTTATAAAAAAAATTAAAAAGTAATGTATAATGTACTGTGTATCTATTTTGATAAAGAATATTGTAAAATGTAGTAAAATTGTTTCATTACATAATTTTAAAAATAAAATTAATGAGCCGTTTTTAAATATTTCTAAGCACGAATAATTTTGTAAATATATATTTGAAATCCAAAGTATATGCTTTTTTTCCCCTTTATCAGTACTTTTAGATCAGTACCCGGTGTAATCATATCATATAGTTCAGAATCATAAACTAATATCATTTTTAAAAATAATGTCAAATTTCTCTGAATATCAGATTTCTGTTTCTAATATTAATTTTCTTTTTCTTACCAGGTAAGTTCCTGCTTCTGAATGAAAATATTATGAATTGTTCCTTCATTGTTTTCTGCTTCAAATTTATCTAAAGAATTGGTAAGTTAATCTTCATTCTGAAAGTAAAATATCTGAATTAAGCATTAATATAAATAGATATTCTGAATTGATAAACCGATACAAAAAAATATTTGCTTTCGGTAATGAATAATCTTCAGCCAACATAAAAATAATACTTGAGCTAAATGTTCTTAAAAATTATACCTTACATCGTAATTTTTAATTGTAAGAAGGTTAGAAAATATGCTACAGAAAATTAACCGAAATTAAATATAAATGTATAACAGATAAAGAAATTAATTAATTAATTAATATTGAAACTAGAGCTTGCATATATATATCGAAATTGTAAAAAATATAATTGAGCCTTTATAAAACATTTTTTTAAAAAAGAATATTCCGCACAAAGTGAAAAATACCTTTTTCTTTTCTTTCAGTCAATAGAAATTTGTTTTATAAAACCCTTTTACTGTGAATATTCTGTTGAAATAAGATATCATTACACACATCATTAAGAATTCAATTTTTTTTTTTTTTTTTTGATAGAGGCACGAAAATTGCCTCTTAGCATAATAATAATTAATTCGAAGACTATTTTAAATAAGTGTGCTACTTTTAGTATATATTTTCCATACAACTTTCTTATAAATTTACGCCATGTTAGGATGCATGAAAATAGTTTCACTATACATAACAGGAAGAAAGCATCAAGACAAATTAGAAATTCTTTATGTGAATAACTGTAATAATCTGTATCTCTTCTCATTTGACATATCAATAATTTAGTACAGTTTTAATACCTATCTGAAAGCATACTTAATAAATTGGGGGTGTATTTTGTATGGGATCATAAATTCTATAAATATTTTTATGACAAAAGATGTGCGATAGCTTTGAGGTTTTCTAGAAAAATCCCTAGTTTGTATCAAATTTCTGCTCTTCATAATCGAAAAAATTATTTAGTATTACTGCAATAATAAACATTTTTGTTGCAGTTGTGATTATTATTATTACTGATATATAACCAGTTTCAATTAACTTTATAACTGGTGTGTAAAATTGAATTGAAATTTTTTTTATCTCCCCATCTTTCCTTTCCTTCAAGGTTTCTATTGATATTTTACATCAAAAACAGTTTAAAATAAAATTTTAGAAATTGGTGAATTTAGTGTTCATTAAAAATTTTCAACTGAATGGAGCTATAGGTCATCATTAAATGATTAAAATTTAATGTACAGAAACTTTATTCAAATGTTGGTTTTAATACCTGTCTGAAAGCATTCTTCATAAATTGGGGTGTATATTATTTGGAATCACAGGTTCTGTAAACCTTTTCATGGTAGAAGTGTGGTAGCCTTAGGGTTTGCTAGAAAATCTCGAGTTTGTTCCAAATTTCCCCTCTAAAAAAGTTGTAAAAGTTGTTTAATTTCTCTTATTATTATTAAGTAAAATCAATTTAATGTTAACTTTATAAATGTTGTATGTAAAAGATCCCAATTAAAAAAAAAACTTTATATTTCCCCCCTTCTTTCTTCTAAGGTTTCCATTGATAATTTGCATTAAAAATTGTCTAAAATAAAACATCAAAAAATGATAAATTTTTTGTTCATAAAATAGTTTCAATTAAACAAAACTGGAAATCAATAAATAAATAAAGTTTTATACGCAGGAACCTAATTTGTCTCTTAATTCGACTAATAGAATTCGCAGCTGAGCACTGTTTCTTTGAAGATCAGTAAAGGTTAATTAAAAAGCAACCATGCATTAAAAAAAAGCTTTCATCACTAATATACCATTAATAAACATATTTTAGGAGATAAATATCAGATTGTGAGAAAACTGGTAATTTATTCTTTAATGGGATCCGTCAAAATGCTTATAATCAAAACTCTCTCTCACTCTTTTGAGAATAAATTCTCTCTCTCAAAAAAAAAAAAAAAACCTTTATCTTATACGAATCATTTTGTTGTTCTGTGAGTTTACACATCAATCTAAACTACAAGATTTGCAGCAATCGTAACAAAAGCTCCATAAGGCTATTAAAGGGCACCACTAATCTTAATTACATTTAGCTGTGATATCTGCATCAGATAAAAAAAAATACAAGCAATCTAAAAAGCCCTAAGGGCTCGTCTCCATATTAATGCTTAAATCACTTTACGGTCTGTTGACTAAGGGCTTGCGTGCATAGCGAATGCGGCTGCTGTTTGGATAATGCAGATAAGATCTAGAAAAGCGATTTAAAAAGAGGTTTCGTTTTATAATATCTACGTTTTTAAAGTCGATTGAAATTATATAATTTTATGTTTTCATGTACATATATTACATATATCTAAACTGCGAACAAGAAGTGTTTCGAATTGTAAAGATAAAAATTTCTTAGACCTAAAAGTGAAATTTCTTTCAAGACATTGACACTTGTTTACGTAGATGAGGTTCATGAATTTAATTCATTTAGGAAAAGTATTCTTAACATTCAGACTGTTTGTGCTCAAGTCTTTTATTTTTGTTATTCATGAAATTTAAAATGAAGAATAAATATATTAAATATTCCATTTTACTTAATTTCGACTGTAAAAAATAAACTTTCACACATATAATTCTATTGGGATTCCTCATTATTCTTGATGTATTTAAGTATATATATATGGCTGCTGTGTTTTTTTTTTTTTTTTTTTTTTTTTTATACTTTCAAGTGAAATTTTTATTCTCAAAGGTAGTTCTTCATACATAAGGGGAAAATATATTGATTAAATAGCTTCTGAAGTGTTAGCTTCACAAGTGGAAAGTTTATTAAATTAGTGTCATGTTTCATAGGCATGCAATTCTACAAATCGAAATAAAATTTTATTTTGTTTGTTTTCAACTCGTAAGAAACTTGACGTGAAAAATAAACTCAAGTGAATCAATGTTGATATTAATAAGATGAATCTAAAAATATATGTGTTTTTTACGGTTGCAATCAACTTTATTATATTTGCGATGAGTGCGTGTAATGTCATTCTATAGAGAGTTCTAGCCTAAACCTTGCTGGTTCTGTCATTCTTTGAGTTATTTTTACAAGATATAGCGAGTTAGAGTCCTTCTACAAAGCTATAGAGATGTCGTATATATATATATATATATATATATATATATATATATATATATATATGCAGCAGGTAAAAGGCACTAGGTCCACATTTTTTTAAAATAGTAATCAGCAAAGTTTTAAACAGTATTAACGCTTAAAAAGGAATTATAATTTAAAATTCAGTTGTCCAAAGAATAGAATACATGAGGATTCATTGAAAAATATTCATTAACGAGCAAATTGTAAATAAATATACAAAAAAAAAGTATTTTAAGCTGTTCATCTGTAAAATTTCAAAAATGAACATATTGCCCTTTACCATAGTCATGTGTGTGTGTGACAATTCGGAAAAATAGGTAGACTTCCAGATGTTAAAATTCTTTATTTGTACATAACCAAATCAGGGAGCTTAAAACCATACGTCCATTCGCAGTACAAACCGACATCAGATTAAATTTATTTGGAGTTGAATTTTATAATTATTGTTTTAATTGCTAATTCAGCATTATTTGCTTTAGGTTTCGATTAGAGGGTAACGCGTAAAATTGCTTTGACTATGACCGTAAAAGGAAATGAAATAGGATTGGAACTCTAAGAATGGATGATCTTTGCAGAGAAAATAATAATTATTGAACTATTGAACATCATATGTGTATGTGTATGTCTATGTGTGCGAATAAGTAAGGCAAGGAAACAAAGATTAAATGAGAAGTAGAATTTGGTTGTTATAAAATTAATTTCTTACATACATGCACACATACACATATTATATATATATATATATATATATATATATATATATATATATATCGGAATAAAGTAAATTTATTAAATGATTAAGAACTATTGTTGTATTATTATTAATTATTGTTGAATTATCTTGAATTAGAATTATGCGGTGTTTATTAAAATTTCATAACAATATTGTTAAATTGGTAGCTATAAAGTTTTTCTGTGATATTAGGTCAGGTGTTAATTAAGATTAAAAGTCAGGGACTTTGCCATTTCCATTTAAGTGAGAATATTATAATATTAAAAATTTAGAGTACATATATTCTCTTAATTTTTTAGGAAAAATGACAATAATATCACGAGTAAGATAATAAATAATATCAATGTTATCGAAAATATAAGTGGAAACAATCAAATATTTTGCTAGAAATAGATTTTCAGTTATTCTTACCATACGATTTTTTAAATTTTGTTAAGAAGTAAATCATACCCCCCTGTCCCTATAAGTAAAGCCCATAAAGTCATGCTCGGAAAATGATTTTAATTGTTTATTACTCTGTATTATAGACAAAAATATGTTGCAAAGATAACTTTTGCTTAAACAAAATATAATGTTGGAAATTTACAAGAAAATCTAACTAAAAAAATATCACAGATGTTGTTTGTGTAAATATGTAGATCAATAGATTACTAAATAGATCAAATAGAGAAAATAAAACTAAAAAGTAAATTTAAAAATATTGAATAATAATTATTATTAATTCAAAAGTTAACGTTAATATTTAGATTAACCTCACTGATTGAAATATGTCCAATTTTAAAGCCATGTATTGTCGCTGTGCTCTTTTACATGTTGTTCATTATAATCTGCCAATATTTCTTCGTTAGTCTGATTCTTCACTTTATTACTGAAAACAGATTTACGTTATTAATTATAATGTACATCTGGTTTAATGTTTGTCTTTTTTTAAAAAGCAAAATATCTTCCACTCAACTAAATTCCTTTAAAGGTCACAAATTTTTGAAGTGGAAAATATTTTCTATAAAATTCAAGAGAATTTTAATGAAAAAATCCCAACATTATTAGTTGTTCACAAAATGAAATGTGGAAAAGCGAATTCTTTCTTCAAAATTGCATGGGTTCGTAAGTTTGTACAGTTACTTATAATCAATATAATTAAAAATGTTACATACTTTTATACGAAGGCAAGATTAATAAACTTATATGTACAGAGATTAACAAAAATAAATAAATAAAATCGACGAATCAAAAAATGCGCAAATAATAATAATTGTCAGCTGACATGTAAAATTAATGTCATTTAACTAAAGTCATTAAGAATATATATTTGTATAGATTAATTAAAACCACTATTAAATCGGTTCCACGTTTTCATATATTAATGAAATTATTCCTTTTTTTTATGTTAATTACTTTTTAATCGGAATTTTTTTTCAACATTTATTGTTTTTTTTGCTTTGAATATTTAATACAGCAATAAAAACAATAAATGTTGACAAATACATTGCCAGAAATACAGAAATTTCTAATTGTTTACCATTTTAGAACCTTTTTTTTTAAAAAAAAATGCTGCATTTTACAGAATTTGCATGATATTTAAATATATTCATATGCAAATAAAGTATCATAAATATGTTAAGTGTTAAGCTCTTATTTAATTACAAAAGAGTATATATTTATATAAATAACGTTTAAGTGGAATAATTTACAATCTCTGAAGTTTTAGATTAATTTGTCTAACTTTGACATAAATCAGAAACTGATAAACTGGACATTTATTAAATTTTGCATTTTAACCAGTAAAAGACTTTCCCCTCATTAAGTGTTTAAAAATCACAATGTTATATTTTGATAATCTTTCTTATATTTACATATAAGTTTTTTTGTGATAATTACAATTTCTTATAATATTAGTGAACAAGAAAAATTTTGCTGTATTGTGAGCTATTGTGTAATATGGATTTTATCAATTAATTAGTTTCAATTCTAAGTTGAGCGAAAAGCAATTGGTAAACTTATCTGTAATTACCACTATTATTCATATTTTAATAAAGTTCCCCCCCCTTTTAAAAATGAGTAATGAGAAGTCTAGAGTTTTATATTTTAAAGATATATAAGAAACTCAGCACTGTACACTTCTTAATATACTCCACTTCGCCTAACAGTAGTTTACCCGTATAATTAATGCAGCTCTTAATCTAATATATAAACAGAAATATTTTTAAGAAAAAACCACGGTAAAATTTATATAAATAAATCATCCCCTTCTATTTATCCTCGAACAGATCTTGGTTCGCTCTCCATTCTGCACTTCATGATCTACAGTTTTCCTCCTTCTTCAAATGGGAAGTCTTTTAAATTTAATAAAAGAAAGGGCTTACAATCCAGACAGAATTAAATTACAATTAATTAGTCTGCTGCTAAAATTTTTTGCAGTTCTAGAGATTTATATTATTCAAGATGTATAAGAATATCATCACTGTTCAGTTTTTAATATAGCCCACTTCGTATAAACGTAGTTAATACTTTAAAGCTGTTAACCCAATGTGTAAACAGAAGCATATATTTTTTAGAGGAATAGACAACTGTAAAATCCAAATAATACTATTCTAATTTTCGAACAGATCTTTGTTCGACATCCATTCCGTACTTCATACAGTACAGTTTGCCTCCTTCTACATAAATTTAGTACAGGAAATGGCTTATAACTCATACATACTTTATTAAACTCATGCTGAATTAAAATATGATTAATTTGGTTGCTTCTAAGCTTTTATGCCAACTCTAGAGTTTTATATTATTCAAGATGTATTCGAAAAGCAGCACTGTACAGTTTTTAAAGCTGTCCGCTTCGTATAAGCTTAGTCAATACTATGAAGCTATTAATCTAATATATACACAGAAATATTTTAGAGGAATTAACCATGGTAAAATCCAGATAATATAGGCACCCCCTTCTACTTATTTCCTAACAGTTCTTGGTTTGACCTCCATTCCACAATTCATACCCTATAGTTTGCCTCCTTCTACAAATGGAAAATTGCTTAGATTTAGTAATAAAGAGCTTTCAATCAGATGTACTGTATAAAATTATATGGTGAATTAAGACTTGATTAAATTGAATGCTGTAATATCTTACTGTATTTTGGAGTATAAATATAATTGAATTTTTGAAATTTTTGTAGTAAAATCTTGAAATTACTCTCCTCTGGTTACTACTACAGCAAACAATTTTTTTAAAAAAATTTAATAGGAAGATTGATAATTATACTTAAATTGAATTCACATTTTAAAAATCAAATCTATTAAATAAATGGTAAGTTATGAAATGAAATGTGCCATTGAAAATCATTATGCTTTAGAAAAAGTATTTTGTAATAGGTACTAGAGCATAATTAAAATATGAGTTAAGTTTGTGTATAAAATTACGAAATGGGACATATTTTCAGGATTGAAAGGAAAATTTAAATTATATTTAAACTAGTACAGGAATCGTTAATGAAGAGAGAAGTATTGTTAGAATTTTAAGCACTAAATTTAATTAAATAATTTAGATTAAAATCAAAACAAAATTGTCATTTATTTTTTTATGGTAAGGATTTATGGTATGGATTTAAGAGAATTTCTTAAGGCCTAGTTTGTGACAACAAATTACATTCATTGTATATCAGTATTTCATCAATAGTTACATACTAAAGCTTAATAACCAATAAATAAGATAGAGTATGATTTTTTAAGGCAGGCTGAATCGAGTATAAGCAAGCCTACATTATTTTTGAAAAGTCGAAACACCATCACGTAAAAACAAAAATAAATATGCAAAAGAAAAAGAATTACGTTTCAAGGAAATATCTCGAGAATAATTACCACAGTCATCTGTTTATTTATGCATTTCTTACAAAAATTTTAGTTCACTTTCAGTATTACTTTTAGAGGACTTCACACTGGTTTCTTTTTCAGGGAAAAGCAACAAAGCAGTTCGTCCTATTATAAAAGAGAAAAGAAATATACGAATGACAAAATAGTTTATCAAAAATATGTTGAAATATTTTATTAATTAAGAGCGCTTGTCTTGCAGAAAGAGATAAAACGAATCCTTGAAAAGTAATTTAAACATTCTAGTTCATTTAAATCTGAAGTCAAAAATTCAAGGAAGTGCCATAATTATATTATCTTCAAGATGATCTTGATCAGCTAAACTATTCTAATATTTTAGCTAACACTATGTGTTCCGCATCTAAATCGTGTGTTGGGGAAAATTTTCAGTACTCTAAATCAGGTTTTGTTGTATTAATATCTGTACTTTCTTTCCCATATTTGAGCATTTATCAATCATTTTGGCGATATTATTACAGAACTGCTACAGGAGGAGAAAAATTAGAGAAAAGAATGAGAAAGTTATTATCCTCCTTTTCCTATCTACTTCATTTCAAATATAATGAAAAAAAAAATCATGGTACTACATCTTACACTATTATCAGGGAGAACAAGAATTTCATATTTTTGACCTATTGTCAATAGCCAATTGATTACACACACACATATCTGTCTGTGTGTGTGTGTATATATATTCACTTTCGGTAAACGATTCTTAGAACATAAATACACATGAAAATGTGTATTGTGCAGCTTGAAATTGTGATGTATCGAGTGACAAACACACAATTTTTCTCGGCATTTCTTTACAACAGCATACTGTGAAAACTTTGGAAGATTTTTCCAGTAGGCATTTTGCAGTAAACTTTCAAACAAAATTGGGTCAAATCTATTGTTTAGGAAATATTTTATTCATAAGGTAACGTATCAACTTTGCGATACAAATAACAGTTTTCTGTAAAAAGGTTGTTCTATTTTTGTGTTCAAAATCTAGATGCTTTTTTTTTCTGTCAGTTCTGTTCAAAATTTTTGTGTTTCATATTATAGACAGGGAAATCTCAATTATTCGAAGAAATAAAAGTAATTTGTTTCAGCATTCTTTTTTATGCAACACAGTTATTGTTTTTAGTGGCTGAATATAAGAACAAATCATAATAAAAAGAATTGAAATAAAAAAAAATAGTAATTGGTGTGTTCAGAATAATGAAATTAAACGCCCTGTCAGTCTTAGACTATTCATTACCATTAAAATATTGATAACAGACAAATCGTTTCTCAAGCAAAAAAAAAATCGAATCTAGGATTTAAAAAAAAATGTATTAAAAAGGTGTTGTTAAGACTTCCTGCAATACAGATAACTTATACCTTAATTGATCCTTATAAATAGTTGGCATCATGTATGAAAAAAATGTAACTCATAAATTAATAAAGCTGCATGTTATTAAAAGCAATCGACAATTGTTTTGTGAATTTTTAGAAAGACAAAAAAAAAAATCCTTGAATAAGTTTTATTACTCTCCAACTCTTGTAACGAATCGTCTTCTTTATTATTAAGAGACATGGTGACGCCATAAAAAAAATCATCCAAATATATTTAACCAGTTTATTCACCTTGAATAAGCATTATCAGAATGAATTAATGAGGTAGAGCGCTTAATATGAATCGCGAACTTAATAACTTCAAAAGGTATAGTTGAATTAACTGCTTCAGATTCCAGTAGACTTCTAGTGACGGTATCGGAAGCAAATATTCCCTCTCAGTTACTGGAACCAATATAGTGTGCCTATGAATCACTCTATCTCCTCTATCCTATTCGCTACACTTTTTTTCATACTGTTAAGCTAATTTACGCATGTCGCGGTTTTTTCAAAAAGCAAAGTTGTGATGCCCCTTCTTCATTATTTAATTCTTCTCACATCTTTAAATCTAATTATACAGTCAATAATTACTAGACTACAATTGAAGATGCGTAAAAGCAAGATAAAAACTTTTTTGATAATCACTGAAGAATATATAAGGTCACTATTTCTTGAATCTCTCTTAACTCGTCACTTCTGAATTATGATGAACTAATAGTCTTAGCTTACCAATTCACTTCTAGCAAACAGCCGATTCTTATTTTAGTTCTTCAACTAGGTTCGCTTCAATCCAAAAGGTTAATCGCGAGACGTAATATAACTTACAAATATTTATCAGCCTGACGTTATCTTCTATCTCCCTTCATTTTGCTTTCAATTCTAAGTCATTTATATATCACTAACTCTATAATTCAATTCAGTTCATTTCTCTCTATCTTCATTTAATTTACCTAGTCACGTTTCATTTTGGTTGGAAAGAAATTGCAATTTTATGCAATTAAAGTTACTATAAAGTCCCCGATGTTAGCGAAGAGAAAATAGCGAATAGTCAAACATCACAAAGTTGTCATATCAAATGTTACAATAAAGTAGCTCCCGAAGTTAGTTAAAGAGTAATGTGGCGGGAAGCCCTTAAAGAGATTTGAAATTGAATTTCTTACCCCGATCTTTGTATGAAACGAAATGACATCCTCTCCTCCTTGACAAAAGGATTATAAATTATATTTCATACTGATTCGTATTATTTAGTATTATCGCACAAATAAAATATTGTGTGATATTTCTAATGGTTATTCTTCAGCTTCGTTACATCCTGAATAAATATACATCGTTAAAAGTTAATATTTTTATCATAATTTTTGTTAAAATTGTTTTTATTTAATTATTTCATTTATTAAATAATGTAACATTTCAACAGTCGTCATTCCAACAGCTCCAAACTTAACCATATGACATTGGTCTACTCGCTTTGTTTTCTCTATACCAACCTAAATACTTTTTATATTATCAAACGCATAAAATTCGAACTCATTACCAACTAAATGAAAAGTGATTGGGTAAATTAGATGAAGATAGAGAGAAGTGAACTGAATTGAATTAAAGTTAGTGATATTTTAGTGATTTAGTTTTAAAAGAAGAGAAGAGGGGCGTGTGATAACGAGAGCTTATAGATGCTTATAAGTTAATCGGAGCGAGTTGTACTTGATCGTTTGTAGCAAAACTGATTAGAAGTGACTCCAAGTTAGAGTGATAGGAGTCAAATTTGCTTTATTCAAAAAGTGTCTCATTCGGTGTGAGCGAGTAGGTAAACGAAGATTTCAATGTTTAGTTAAAAGATAGAATTTACGCGAATTAAGAGATTGGAGAAAGAGTGACCTTACATATTCTGTGAAGATAGTTAATAAACTGTATGTAGTCCTTTTTATGACGTCTCTTCAATTAGATTTGACTATTTAATTAAACTTTGTGATGCCTGTAGAGTTGAATATAGAGTAATATAATTTAGGGCAGTTAATTATAGTTTTTTTTTCATTTAAATGCATAAATTAAATATAGTTTTCTTCTTTTTAAATGATCCACTTTTCCGAAGTGCTTATAAACACCCCTCTTTTTAAAAGTTAATTGCAGGGAAATTTATAATCTATGCATGTAAAAGAATTAAGAATATATTCTAAACTTCGTGACGTTGGGCTAATCTCGAGTTTCTCTTCACTAAACTCGGGAACTTTATTTCAACATGAATTGCATAAAATTCCAGTTCCTTCCAACCAAAATGAAATATTATTAGGTAAATTAGATGAAGATAGAAGTGAAGTGATTTCATTTAGAGATAAAGATATATAAATGAAATAGAATTAATGGGAAAAAGGTAAATAAAAGATAACGACTTGCTGACAGAGAATTAGGATTGATGCTCTTCTATTAGTTTTGTGGATTGAAATGGATTTTATATTAGAAGTATCAGGATAAGAATCAGCTATTTGTGAATTGATTGAATCATATAAGTGGAGTGGTAAGCTAAGAATTTATAAGTTGATCCTAAGTTAGAATTAGTAAGTTAATTTAGGATTCGAGAGAAAGCGACTAAAGTATTTTGGTTTCTTCTTACGTGTCTTCATTTAGAATAAATCTTTATTGCTTTTTATATATTATTATGATATGGTGCAAGAGTCGAGTAGCAGTCGTTACAAGAAATGCAAGCAGTTTTAAAGAGCTTTCTGATTTATCAAGAAAGCTCTTTAAAACTGCTTGCATTATAAAATAATCATGATATTCAAATTTTTATTGTTTTTTTTTTGTCCAATGTATATGAATTTATTTGCAACTTTCTAAAAAAAATATTACAGTTGTTTTTCTGATTTATTTCCGTCTTTGTAAGTGTAGTTCTTCAAACTACATAAATAGAATTTCGATACAGACATTTGGCAACAGATTAGATCAGATAGTGAGATCGATATCTTAGCTGGTATCTCATTTTTTAACTTCCTCACCATGTAACTTGAGATCCATTTAGCAACCCCATAACTCCACATAATGTTCTCCAATGAAATTCAGTACTCAACCAATTTTCTTTCCCTTATTAGCTTGTAATTTTGTCATAGACTACAAGTATATTATTTCCATTATTTATACACAACAAATGTTAAATTTATGAAGCTGAAAATATATTTTAATTTAGTAAAACATAGTTTAAAACGTGCACTCGAGAGAAATCTATTTTTCTATCTCATTCTATAGTTTCTATCTCATTCATTCTATCTGTAAGTTTAATGGGCGAAAACAGGAATATTTAAGGTTAGAGAATAAAGTATAAACAGATGCACAGTCTCATACCAAAGAATCTATTATAACTTTAAAAAGATTATATTTAAGTTATTCTCTCTCTCTCTCTCTCTCATCCTTTATAAATATTTAAGTATCATTTCTGTGTAATTTTCTTTTTGTAGAGATTTGGAGAAAAATTTTACAAAAAATTTTGTTAACGAAATTTTAAGCAGTTCTAAATATTTCAAACAAAATATTTTCAGCATTTTTATTATTATTTTGAACTGATAGCGATATAAATACACGTTTTAAATTCAAACAACTTTTCATTAGCATTTTAAAATAATTAACAGTTAACTTACTTAGTAGAAATGAGTAAAATTAACATCTAAAAATGATAGATTAGTTTATTTATTAAGTATTAATCATCTACATACTCTGATTTTAATGTTTTCGAAATTTAGAAATTAAGTGAAAAAACTGAGTATTTTGCAGAGAAATTGAACGATGAGTGACCTTAAATTAATATTAAAAATGGTGCTGAGAGATAGAATGTTGATTTTTGTTCAGAATAATTACTTTTTGCTTTCTTAGTATTATTTTAAAAGTTTTAAAAGATTTATGTGTTCGCTTGGTAGCATTTGAGTAAATTTTGACGGGGAAGGGGGGGGGGAAGGATTTGAATGGAAAAAAAACAACTATTTTTTGCATGTTGCAAGGACTTCCTTTCCCTTTGTTGCATGTTGTTTAGGCTTTAGATGAAATATGTAAATGTATTTAATTATATTAAATCAAATTTTAGTTTCCTCAAAGTTTGAACATTATAACTACAACTACAAATGTTATTTGACTCTCCATTAGTTCCTATGATATATATAATTTTTGAGAATTTTTCTTAAAAAACTATAATCAGATAAATGGCTTTATTTCTTATGCTATCCTATGGTACATACACCACTAGGAACTTTTTTTTTAAAAAAAATTCTTTTAAGCTGTGTATCAATACCAGCTTTCTCTTAGTATTTATAAACTACTTCTATAAGTGCATTATTGTAAAAGTTCAAACACAAAGGGGGAAATAGATGAATTTAGAAATCATTCAAAAAAACCTTTTATTAATTTTTCATGTGAATATTTTAACTATTAGAAAGTGATATTTAATCTTTACAGTTTTTATTGTCCGATTTCTTTTTTCCAAGGCTAATTAATCCAATGAAAAACTATAAAAGAAAAAGAAATTAAATAAGAATTTTTAAATCTCTAAAGTAAGATTAATTATGGCATTACAAATGTGTAAGCAATTTACAACTGTTTTGATAATTACAAGTAAATTTAATTAAATAAAAAAGAAGACTCATTTGTATTTATTTATATATATATTTAATCTTTTTATCTGAAGATTAATTATATGGATTCAGTTATCATAACTTTACTTTACAATTTTTACAATGGTAAAAAACATTGTAATATTGTTTAATAAATATACATTGTTGTAGCTATATTTTTATGCTTTAAATATATATAAATCATACAATAATTTTATTCATAGAAATTCTCATATACATAACAGAACGAAGTCCTTTCTTACAAATGGAAGCCTAATAAAAAATTTAATAAAAAATGTGTAAAGTATGACAAAGGTTTTCTTGAAAAATAAGTACATAAATAAATATAAAATAACATAGTACACGTGTTACATACACCGAACAATTGTATAACACAGAAAGTATGTATTTACAATTATAAACCTATGCCAAAGTGTAACAAAAAAACAAACAATGTATACAAAACAAACATCTAAAGTGTAACAACTAAACTAAAGTAAAACAACATCTAAAGTGTAACAAAATAGACAAATTACATTAAGCTAGTAAAAATATAAACATAATTAGAATTATAGAAAACTTTGAATAGAACTCAGTCAGAAAAGGAGGATACATTTTACACATATACACAATAGACAGTAAAAAATTTGATATTCTTTTTCCTCCGTTGAATTAAAAAGAACAAAATATAGTAAAAATAGTATAATATTCTAAAAAAGCCATTTGAATAACGCGATTTATACAGAATTAGAGGAAATACAAACTTCAAATATATATTTCACATAAAAAATGTGTAGATTTTACATACATCGATTGATGCATTCAACTGATGTGAGAATTTATTTGTAAACATGCTCGTATTCAAGCGTTGCATAAATGACCAACTATAGACATTTTAAGTATTTTTTCTGAAAATTTAAGATTTCCCAATAAGGTTTGAGGACACAATTAGTCTCCTTAGCATCCTGACGTACAGTTAATCCTGCAATTAGCAGCACAATTAGCATCCTGACGTACAGTTAATCTTCAAAAAAATAAGTTAAGTAAATAAATTCCGAAATTAGATTCCATTACTTATTCCCAATATCTTTCTGCATCATTTCTCGTTGCCCTGACGAAAAAAACAAAAAAGTACGGTAACGACGACATATAAAACTTTTTTTCTTTTCAGTTAGTCCTGATAGTAAAAAATTCTCTCTCATCTGTATCGCAATGAAAAAGAAACAGTTTATGTATTCTGTCTCTTTTTATCTGCATTAAAACCAGGAGCTATGAGTACTGGCAGCTTTCCAAATCTAAGAGATTCGATTTTCTCCGTCGCCCAATGGGCGACGCAGCGCACGTCTTAAAACGGCGCAAGAAAATCACGTGACAAATGTACGTGCGAAACATTTTCGCGCTCATAAAACCTAGTATTGTAATCAGGAATAGAACTTCATATAAAAAAAAAGAAAAAGTAAAAAGAAGAAGCATGCAGAAGCATGGGCTCGCTATTTATCGATCTAAATCTTTACTGTGTACTTTACCTAGGCTGGAACTCCAACGTCATAAAAAAGATGCCTTTTTATTATTATCATACTTATTTTTCTCCTCGTAATATGGAAGAAAAACTCAAAGTTCTGGATGCATTAAAGCGAGGGGTAGAAAAGTTGAGGTGCAATGTGTGATGTGAACTTTTTATTTAATAACTCCTTAAAAAGATTGTGTGCTTAAGTTATTGATCCAATGCGTATTTTTGCTATTTTTGATTCGTACTTTTAGCTGATCTTTGGAAGTATTAATATTAATATTGCCTCTGAGATAATATCAGTTTCTTTGAGGAACAGTATCTATAGTATTCTCAGTAACTAGTTAAAGTTGTAACAGTAACTCAACCGTATTCCTCAAATACTTTGAGGAGCAGATTTAAATGTATACTTTGAGAGGAACTGTAACCGTATAACGGATTCAATATCATATAATTTGAGAATTGAGTAGAAATGTGAGTCATATTAGTGATCAAGGGTAGCTAATTAATTAAAAATAGAAAAACAGGTTTCCATTCTTTTTTTTTTTATCGATAAACGAATCAGATCATTATTAAGTTTCATTTGGAATTTCTTTCTTTTTTTTCTTACTGTTATATATCACTTTTAATTAACTGAATCGAGAATACCAAACTAATTAAATTTCTTTTGAATTTAAAGTAACCACTAAAATATCTCTGTATAGGTTATGCAATATTATGCATGTTCTAATATGTACATGGTCATACATCAATTCTTTTATATAATAGCATTTAACATACGATGATACTTTAATGTAATCATGGATTCAAAAATGTTGTCAAGGATGTCTAAATACATAAATAACTTTCATTTTTTGAACTGCAAGTCTGAATATTATGGGATATTAGATAGATAATTTAAATTTCGAGAGATATTATATCAAGGAGTAAACTACTTATTGGAAAATTTAGCAATTTCCGCCTCAAAAAGCGAACTTATTCTTTTTCAAAATCTTAAATAGCTAAAGCCGTTTGAGAGGTAGCATTCCAAAATATTCAGAAAAGTATATGCTCGCGTAACATCTTCTGTTATATCATTTTGTAATGGTTGATCTCCTTTCTTGAATTTTTTTTTAAAATACACTTTATGTAATTATCAGGGTTTAAAAAGACATTAATGTCATAAGGTTAAATGTAATGTAACCTTATAAAACCTTAACAAATATATTTTTAAACTGAAGGATGCTCTAAATAAGAAAGAATTATTTCAAGAAACTTAGCTTCAATTTCAGAATAAGAAGCTGTGCCTATGACAGTTCTCAATACTAAAGAAAGATTATATTAAAAAATAAAAGAAAATAAATATTATGTTATGCTACGACTGAGTTTCATTTACCAAATTTTGCTCATTTCTTTTTTTAAATAACCCAGTGTTTTCATATACTCAAAATCATCTAACAGTTTTAATCCAATCAATCAACTCTCGAATTATAAGCTCTTTTTTTTACACTTTTTTTTTAAAAAAATTTCTACACTTTTGACATTAAAAAAAGTACTCGTAGAACAGTACATTTTTTCGACATACGGTGTATAAAACATGCCTTCCTTGTTCAGATTTATGAGCCTTTTAAGTTAGAAGATGAGGGGTAAATTATGCAATTTGTATTTACACCTGAAGCTAATAACGTCAAGCATTTGTTAAGTACGAGATTCATTCTGATTCTAGAAGCATCTTGCTCTAAGAGTAAGAAATTTATACACCCATATTTAGGTTGCATTTTCGAAATCGTTGTAGTTTTTCTTACGGTAGGATTCAGCCTATTAATATATTCGCAATAAATCTTCCACTAAACACTTGATATGTTTCTTTAAAGAAAATGAAAGATTCTAATTCAAACCCTAACATAGTTTTTTTATTATTATTATTTTAGCGCAGCACCTCTGTTCTACTGACCGGTTTATCCAGTTTCTATATGCTTAGCGCACGAATTATTTTACGCTCCTAAATAAATATCTAATTGCGAACTGTTCATTTTCAGCGATGGGCGAGCCATCTTGAGGAAGAAAAACGAACTACTATTTCTGTCATTAGACCTTTTTGGATATACATCATTTCGACTAATGACACAACTTATTTTCTAACCAAAAAGAATTTTAATTGGGTGACTAATTTTCTTAAAATGGAAGATTATTTCCTCAGGAGATAAACTAATGAGTTCAAAAGGTGTATAATTTTTTTTCATGAAAAAAACATCATTTAATTACAGATTCTTAGAACATTATCTTATAATGGGATGGCGATTATAAGATAACTGATTTTTTAAAACTTTTTAAACATACTAAAGAATTTAGATTAATATGTTCGTTAAAAGCACATATTCTCGAAGTTTTTTAAATGCATTTTAAAATGTTTAAGACTTAATACTTTTAGATTAAGTTAACAGATATCGGTCGGAATATGCAATGTGATTTTCCTTCACTATTTCTATACAGCTGTCAAAATTACGAGAAAAACTTTGTAAATTTAGAAGAGATAAATATGTATACTGTATAAATTTTCTTCATGTCATATGCTTCTATTATTTCCCATAAAGCTATGAATAAAATCTGAAATATATAGGAAAAAACTTAATCAAAAGTGAAAAGTTAAAAATTTATTGTGCTTTCCTTTTTTTTTTTTTTTTTTTTTTATAAAATTCTCCTGACTAATTCGTAGGTGAATTCGAGGAGCTATTTTCGATTATATAATATACTTATCAAAATATTCGCTCCTGCTGATCTTACATACCATTTCTTGCTATTAGTTATGTATTCAAACTTTTTCTTCTTTTTCTTGTTAAAATTCGGATCCTACATTATTTATTGGGAAAACTATTAAATGTATATTGATTATTTTTACAACCTTGCTGAATGCTAATTAAAGTACCGCTTATTTATTGCCATATAAATAAAGTTTTTAATTACTTGTACTCGCTAGTGGCATCTTCGGAAAGTGAAGAAAGGAGTATAAAAGACGATAAAATTTTTATTTTATTTTATGATTCGAAAAGCATTAAGAGTTCCTTATACGCAAATTGCAGCTAACGGTTACTCTCGGTTTTCTGTTTTTACTGTGTTTTTGAATACAGGAATTCCTTTTCATTTTTTTATGTTTTAAACATATAAAAGAAGCTTAATGAGTTATTCGCATAATATTTTTTGATCGCTTTGTTTATCATTTATTATTTAAAAAACCTTAAATGAATTTTAACTAATTTGTTCTGCTTCTGAGAAACACGTCTATTAATTGCTAACTACACTGCATAATTTTCTACTTACTTGAATGAAATATGCACGATTTGGTTCTAATTTTTTAAGTAAAATAGGAACGAAACGTGGTATTTAAAGTTAGGATGACTATAAATTAATTACATTTAAAAAAGATGTTTTCCGTGCAAATTACGTTTAATGAATATGGCATGCGAGTTTTATCAGTAGGGGAATTTCAAGTACAGTACAATACAGAGTTATTCAAAATGAATCATCCGATTTCAAAATTCCATATTTTAGAAAATAAACGACACTGAATGATAAGTAATGCACGAATACAAAAGGAAACTGTGGAAGTTTTAAATTGTGAAAAATAGATGGCCCTCGTGTGTTCTTCGTGAAGCTATTTCATGAGATCTGTTTTAGAAGCTTTCATGGAGCTACCACGTAGTTGAATCGGTCGCAGTGGACCAGATGACTTGATGTTGCACCAAGTTCCCTGATAAGCCCTCCTGTTGTTTCTTCCTTTGGAGGTTTGCAAAGATAAAGTGTATGCTCCACCATTGCCTACAAATTTACGCGAACTTAAACAACAAATTTCTGGTGATGTACAATCAATCATCACTGGTACTATATAACGTGTTTGACAGGAATTTACATATCGAATTGACATTATAGATGCAAATAAAGGAATTTATATCAAACACTTTCAAAAAAAAAAAATCTCCATATTTTTCCTTAACATTCATGTATTGCTTATCATTCTGTGTCGTCTTTTATTTATGAAAATTTAGTGTTTTGAAATCGGATGATTCATTTTAAATAATTTTGTATATTAGGTTTTTCACAGAAATGAAAGAAGATTAACTCTAATCATTTAAAGATTAAAGTTTGAATTTTAAAACAACTATTCTGAATATTGTTACTTATCTATCGTTTAATAAGTTTTACTGTTTAGATGTAATGCAAATTTTAAACTAAGAACAAAATTTAGAAATCAATACATGCGATTGAATTATATTCTGCATGAATTTTACTCTGCATTTTCCGTTGATCTAAAATATCCTTGTATTTAAAATACTTTTATTAAAGCCCAAAAGCTCCTTGACTATATTATATATAGACAGAGTCTATTCGTGGTTTTTTTTTTTTTTTTTTTTTTTCCGATTTCGTGAATTAAAGTTGTTTCAAATATCTAAACGAAAAAAATAGAGTTTTAATGTATTTTTTCACCACAAGATACTTTATGAAACCACCATACCACCCATATACTTTATGAAACGTTTCTAAGATACAAGAAATTTGAAAAATATCTTGTTTTCAGCTGATCTAATCATATATATCAGTGCATTCTAAGTAATATTAATGAATGATTTGGAATTAATGTGTATAAGAAGTTATTAATATGCTCACAAAATATTTCTTTGAGACTTTTTGCCCCTCATCTATGCATTCTACAATTTATTTCCAAGAGAATTTTCTACTTTAAAGTTATAAGATTATAATATGTACAATGAATATCTTTTATTCACTTAAGATTTTTCTTCTTTAAAAGACGTAAGGAACGTTGAAAAATCATATATTAAATAGAAAATGTTTCACATCTGTATAGAAAATATCCCTTATCTGTTTAGAAAATATTTTCACACTCAAATATATATTGGATATTTTACAAAAAAAAAAAAAAAAAGTTTTCAATTATGTCATCTTTTATTGGAATTATATACATATTAATAATAAAGAAAACATAATTAAGTATTTTGAGGTATTGAATACAACGTTATAATTTTGAAAAATGATTTCTATTCCTATCAAGTAAGAAACGACGTATTCTCTACAAGTACAATTTCTGATCATGGTTTTGGAGCAATAAATTCCAGTTATAATTAAAAATACCTTCCTAGATAAACACCTGATGTTTCTCAGATATGTAATGCAGATTTATTAATATATATGTGTGTGTGTTGATTCACATAGAATATCTTTCAATTAATCTATATACTTACTCATAAAGAAGAAAACTTTAACCCTTAAATGTGGAACAGTGCTCTTTAATTCTGCATTGCATTTAAAACTGGTTATTACACACATATGCAATTTTTATTGATGGAAAAACAACCAATATGTCATTCGGTAGTGATTGGATGTATCACTTTCCTACGAATATGCAATTCTTAATAGTTCATTTTAAGAAAAAAGCATCGATTGTTTCTTTTGCAATATTGAGCTGTTCCCTTTGTTTGCTCTCGTAACTGATCTTTCAGCGAGCTTTCAGATCGAATGGCAGAAAAGTGTTTTACGCTTGGGGCCAACAATTGCTTCGATAGATAGGAAGGTTGTACCCCTTCCCCAAATCAATAATGCGTTTATTGATTTTCATTCAAACGTTTTTCGATCTTTCCCCAGGGTTTCTGGAAAGATAAGATGTTTGATCCCCACCTCTCCTTTTTCTATAACAAGAGTTAACAAAGGAATGAGATCATCCTTCAGTGCATGTAGTATGTATTTTTGTGTTTTGTAGACTTGAAACGTAGAGTGCAATGTGCTATGTTATTTGCCTCGGTTCTCTTATGAAAGATCTTTTTTCAAATTATCTGTAAAATTTTCCTATTAGAAATTTGCTATTTAAGATAAATTTATTTATCTAAAAAAAATTTCATTCACTGTTTGATTGTGTTTTTGTGGTAGATTTCTTATTTATTTCTTGTTAAGTAATTTTATGCCTTTTGTGTTTTATTCATTAGATATTTATTTAGTTCTGTTAACGTATGCATGTTCCAGTTTTTGGTAAAATTTTCCATGTAAAATTCTGAAAAGATGCTCTAAAACTAATCAAGTTATTCTAAGCATGGAGTTACATAGAAACGTCATTTTCATTACTTCAGTTAAAAGGCTAAAGTTAATGTTCCATAATTATCAATTCTCAAGCATTCTCTTACACAAAGAACAATATAAATTGTCTCATTTTGTTACTGATAGTAAAATATTGTAGTTGATTTTAGGATTTGATAAATCTCTGGACTTTTTTAAAATTATATTCTTTATATTTATACTTTTATATCAATTTGTGAATCGAGGAAATTTGTTTAAAATATCAATCTTTCAAATCGAATATCTAGTCACTTTCCTACTATTTTGCACGAATATTTGTCTGCTTACGCTAAACTATTGCACAATTCAAAACTTTCACATTGTAGAAACACCTTATAAAGCGCACCATCGTAAAATTTAACGAAGTCTGTAGATTGCTTAGGTTGGGCATGATGAGTTGGATTCTTTGTTAATAATTGTTCACCTGCCTTTTTCAAATGCTTTCGTTACCTGCTGAGCAAATTAGCTCGTTTTTCTCCAGTTTTAATGAGGGACTCGTAATACCATATCTTGAACTTAATTCAACTCTTATTATAAATAGCTCAAAGTCTGTGTAATTATATTTTAAAATAAATACCATAATCTTATCATTTATATAACTGTATGTCAATTAATTTCCCCTCTTTGAACAAAATAATATACTTTTTCATACATAAAAATAACCTACTTGCTTAAGGCAGAATCATTCAACCAATTAAGATAGAATTCTTTTTTAAACTGTTGTTTCATTCACCGCTGAAAAAAAAAGTACAAACTTTTTATGGACAGTTTTAGCGATGCTTTATCTGCATAATATCAAAATAGGCACGACTAGTCTTCGTATGAAAGGACTAAATGGTCACGACTGTTCATCCTAAAAATGCTGCTTCCTTCTTTCTCCAGACGCAATAACATTCTAGCCCTCTTGGCCCTCTTAAGAGGCCTCTTTGACCGAATTGCTTGTCGTAAATTCATCTTGCCTGGCATCTGAAGAAGCCCTTTAACTTCTGCTGAACGCATAGTTTAATGTAGTCCACGTTGAATGGTCCCCTAAACGTTATTTCAGCGTTTTGTTTCAAAAACTTTTTCGTGATAGTTAATTAATCGAGTAAAAAGCATTGATTTCTTAGGTATACTCTCATTAACGTGACCCAAAAAATAACGTCTTTGTATAAATACAGCATAAAAATTTTAGATGAAACTCGCAAGTTTGTAATTTGTCGATGAAGAACTTTTAAAAGACGTTTCAAATAAAGGGATACATTTTAAGTGGAATTTAATTATAGTTTTCAGTTTAATCATAAATTAATTTCAAAGATGGAAAAAAAAAATTGACAAAAATGTGTACATATCTACATCTGTGATCAATTTTTAATTGTAATTCGGTTCGTAAATGTCTTCCATGCTGCAATTTAAAACGAGACATTATATTTTATTTCTTAAAAAGATGTCTAAATATGGATGTATTATAGTTTTACGCCACTACCTCGCAGGAATTAAATTCAGAAAACCTAAATACCTTTTTTTAACTTTTAAAGCCATTTGCATTCCATGTTTACCTTTTTTTTATTGCACTAAATTATACCTTTCGGAAACTCTCAAAGAACTTTCCCAAACACGGGAACGACATTTTTTGACGAGCAAATGATTCAAACAAAAAAAAAAAAAAAAAAAAAAAAATGACAACCAAAAGAACGCAAGAAAAGTAAGAGAAATAAATACGTTCCTCAGGTTCACATGGCCCTCAGTCATTTGGAAAATTATGGCTCTGCGGTACAGATCCATTACAGGATTCAGGATCTGTGAGCACCTGCAGCGATGGGGATTCGTTCTTATCCCTTCCCATAGATGAAACGAAGCCTGGGGTGATTGCTGGGCGTGATAGGAGTAGATTTTATAGCTAAACTTATCATCTTTTAGCGTCCATTCTCAGCAGAAGTGTTGCGTGAGGTTGTAATCCCTAGCATTTGAAACACCGCAAACAATATCGTACACAAGATTTCCTTCCGATTAAACCTTAAGTCATCAATAATGTATTATTACAGATAGTGAGAAACGACCTTTCGAATTGTTAGCTTAGATAGTGAGGCAAAGACAAGCAATACAATAACTTCTGAAAATAAAAATAGTGTGTATTGAAACATCGATGTGTAATAATTTAATATGAACAAAAAAATAATAATAAGCGTTATAAATTATCTGGAAATGATATTGTATTACAGTTTATAGACTGTCATTCGCTTCACATTTTAGCTTTCTCTTATTGTTAGCTTAGATAGTGCAACTAAGACAAGCAATACAGTAACTTCTGAAAACGAAAAGGTGTGTATTGAAACATCGATTTGTAATAATCTAATTTGAAGGAGAAATAAATGCCATAGTTAAGAAATTAACTACGAATAAGAATTAACATAAAGTAAGAAGTATTGTAGAATATTTGGATATTGTGTTACAGTTATAAATTGTTGTTCGTTTCATGTTTTAGCTTTCTGTTATTATTTTTCCTGGCATAATGTCACATGTTCTAAAGTATTTAATAAATTCATTTACATTTCGTAAAAATTTTAAGTGTATTTACGTTTTATCATGACGATATGAAAAAAAAAAAATTGTCAAAAATTATCATCTTAAATAAGATAACAACTACTCAGTTTAGAAGGATAAAAAAAGTTAACGATTGAATACAAAACATGATATTTCATCGTTATAGATCCTCATCACTTCCTTGACGCAATGAGTTGTTTAGTATTGTAATATAATGTAATGAATAGGAGTCATTGCTAATCTTAAATGCAAAGTGAGTTTGAATTTTTAAAATAATAATGCTGAGAAATTTCTTTAAAGAATCGCCATTCGTTAATGATACAATATTTAAATCTTGAATCAATTTTAATAATTACAAATGTTACCCAAAGCGTAGTATCATATTGGTCACATTTCTCCAAAGTGATTCAGTTTTTTTTCTAGTTATTTAATTGCATATATTGAATTATAACACTGTTCAAATTATTTACAACAAAATAAATTTGTAATTCCATGCGCTGTGCTCATATATTCATAGTATTTTTATCTTTTGCGTATCCGAAATGCAATAGATGTTAGAATTAAAGAATTTTCACCGATACTTTTGAATTACTTTATAAATGGAAATTTCTTTTAGAATTGTTATCAAAAGAATTTCCGCATCGGTCTGTTAAAACAAAATATATATTCCCCTTCCCCATATATATGCATTAAAAAGGAACAAAAAATATTCTACTTAAAGTTCTGAATCTTCTTACTTATATAATATCTCTATAGGAATCTTTTTTTATCTACGCGCGCGCAAACATCTAAAAATAATAAATTTTGAGTACATTATCTTGGATTATCACGTATTAAAATCGCTACGTAACTTTACCGTTAGCACTTGTTTCTGCAAGTTAATTTATCTTTCAGACACTTAATATTCATCTCTCGCCTTCGGTGTCTGATAAGAAAAAGTAATTCTCATTCAAAGCAGTAAATTCACTTAACTCTGAAGTGATTTTAATCTTAAACTCTTTATATTACTTCCATGCCTTGGACTGTCTTTGCGAAACAGTACGTATCACAAATTAATTTTGTCTTTTCATTCAGCAGAATTAATATGACACGATCATTTTGAGTTAGAAATTAAAACCAATAAAATATAGATATTCTTTAATTTTATTCCGTTCAAAATATACAATTTCAAAACTATTTCAAAATTAAAAGAATAAGCAAATGATATTTTAGAAACTTTTAAAAAAGTTATCTGAAAAAATTTGCAATAAGAACAGTATGAAGTACAATAAACGCTACGCAATCCGACATTTGATGTCTCGGCACTTTCCAAAATCCAATACGTTCGGATTTTTAGATGGATTCGGGATATGTTGATGACTACTAGATCTCAACACAGCACTGCTCGCATTTTTGCCCAGGGTTTATCTTAACTGTCTATTTTCCTTTCGGTACTGTATTTCTTGTCTTATAACAGGTTCATATCACATTTGCACCATATTACAACTGTGTGCATACAGTAAAATGTTCTCGAAACCAGCTAGTGTTCTTCTATTACTAATAAAACTAATAAGCTTAAGCAGGTGACTAGAGTAACTTGTTTTAACAATAATTGTACTGCAATAACTTTTCTTTAGCAATGTTTTTTTTTATTATTATTAATTCAAGAATATTCAATTACATTAATGTTTAATGTTTGAATTCATTTATTTTTAGTTCCTAGAAATACTTCGTTGGGTATTTAAATCATCTACACAAGTTCAGAATGCACAGTATATATATATATATATATATATATATATATATATATATATATATATATATATATATATATATATATATATATATATATATCTTCATTTCATTAAAACCATATTGATACTGTCCCAAAAAAATTGCTAATTCGGCGCGACCGTAGTCCCAAGCGGGCCGGATTAAAAAGCGATTTTTGTAATATGCAAATCAATATCACGGTCTCTTCTGATTTAACACAAATGTGCTAAAATCATTTCATATTATATAACATATTCGTTGTAAAGTTATAAAAAAAAACTGATATATTTAATGATGTAATGAATATAGCAACATCCATACAAATTAAAAATGTGTTAAAAATTTTATTTTATTTTTACATTTGCTTAACTCCAATCATTTCACAAAAGTTATAATTTTTGACCACTTCCCAGCTAAAGAAGCTTCAAGAGGAAGAGGTGGATTTTTTAGAATCTGACAGGATATGCAGTTGCCTCTAGAGATTTCTCAATCTTATCTTCAGTTACAAGAACACAAGTGGAAGAGGATGGTTCAAAAAGATAGGAAGTCATATTTCTGAAAACAGGAAAAAACGATTCGACAAACTCCATTCTTTTATGCCCGTAAGCATAGACTTCCAATATTTTCGAGTCTCTGTAGAAGGTAGATAAACGAAACGGGGGAGGGGGGAGGAAGCAGAAAAGTAGAAGAAAGAATGAAAAAGAAGGAAAGGAAAAGCAATGGTTTTTTTCCGAATTTCTTTCTATATTCCATCTTGCTAAGGGAAGGGTATAACTTCCAATATTATACGATTTTCTTCTTCAGTTACATTCCATAACAGTATGACTGGTTTTCCACCTTTTTAAGCCCCAATAAATATTTTTTTAAGTAAAATACAATCATTCTATAAAAATTACTTTTCAAACATTGTTTCATTATATTGATATATTCAAATTCGCCCTTTTTTAATTTAAAAATGAGTAAAAATAATTTCTAAATTGAAGAAAAAGGGATGTCAATAATTTTGCTTCATATAATTTTATTAATAAAATAAATATGTTGAGTATGTTTTTATTGAGCAATATACAGATTATGTCAGCTAATTAATAACAGAAAATATTCAGTTCAATCTGTAGAGAACACTGTAGCAAAGACTAATAACAGAAAGTTATGTGATGGAAAATAAAGTGGATTTTTGAAATATGAGAAAGAATTTGTTCAATAAAAAAGCAGTTCGAAAATATTTTTGTTGATTAGTAAGTCCACAATCTAAAAAAAAAAAAAAATCTTAAAAATTAATTTATTTTTCATTTCTTAATTCGAAAATACATTAAGGAAAAATTTTTCAAGTACTCCAAAAATTAAGTAGAAATATTCTTCATACCAGAGAATCGTTGCATAATGTAAAATCAGTAAGTAATCATTATTAGAATGCATACTTAATTTATTAATGAAATATCTGCATGCTAAATTATTATCAGAAAATAAATTAAAAGCATATTGAATTGAAAATAAATGTCTTATTAAATTTAATATAAGAGAGATAATTTTAAAATACATATGCCTCGATAATGGAAAACTTTGCATCTACAAATTATTCCTTTTTTCAAATTCATTTTTAACAATTTTCATTCAAAAAATGAATTTCCACTGAATTTTCTCTCCGACATGTGAATATAAATTTTTTACTCTGAAAATTTCTTGATAGAATTTTTGTAAAATTTTGTATGTATATATTCACATTAATTAAATCTAAAAAACTTGATAATTGTAGTAATATATACACAATCCTACGAGGTTAATATATATACATTTCCAAACTTAATCAAACATCTCTCTATATTTGAAATATAAGTGAACAAAATTAAATCCAAACAAAACATATATTATTGGTTTGGCCACCAACACTGTCTTTAGAAGCCACAATCCAGAAAGGAATATTTGAAAGAGCAGTATATTAAGTGTTGCCATATGGATATTGTAGAATTTCCCTATGTTATACTTCCCTTTTTCTGCAAAAAGGCACTGTTTTGGGGATTTTTCCCCAAGACAAAACAATTGTTCAACAAATGGTTTCAGAAATGGGCTCAGAAACAAAAATATCCTAAAACCATATTCTCAGTATTCGCTACTTCATATCATATTGTTGTGTTTTTAATCAACATTTAAATTTATTAAAAATAAGCGTCTGTCTGTTTTAACTGATCTGCTTTTAACGAAGCTTGTGTGAACTAACCTAACAAGTCATCAACTTAAGTTTCGGTTGCTAATAGCTTAGATGGACAACATTCATAAAGCATCCACAAGCAAATATAAGCTTTATGATTTTCTTCCCAACATTGTGTGATAGCACCAATCAGTTCAATATTTATTACATTTTATTATGTTTTTGAATAACATTATTATGTTTCTCAACTAACAAGAACTGAAATACAATAATTACTTTTGGGCATCGATAAATTCAAGTTTACTCATTACTTTGTAAAAAGATAAAAAAAAAATAATAATTAATTACTTTTTAACACATAGAGTAATTTTAGTTTACCATATTTTATACATATTTTTCATTTGTATAACGCTCTCGAACATCGCTATGTGGTCACCTCTGATATATTATATACTTAAGCATTCACTCTCTCTCGCTGCGTATAGACTCAAATCCTGTAGGCAGAAAACTGAAGTACAGCATTTCAAGCGAATGGGAATAAACGAGACTCCCTGGCTCCGTTTCTGTATCCCTCTTAGCCAGTAGGATGAAAGGTCCCTACCACTTCTATTCTTCTTCAATCCCTCCCCCTAATCCAAGGCGCCGTGCTGCCAATCAGGAAATGAAAATAAATAAGTTGTGAACTCACACAACGTTTCCCTCTCTTACGATTAAATGACAAAAAAGAAAAAAAATAAAAATAAAGAAAATAAATGTTAGCCTTCAGTTCTTAAAAGATGGATGACACAGTCTGAACCCTCGTCTTACATATTGTCCAATTTTTTTTTTTTTTTTTTCCTTCACGTCAACCCCACTTATAATCCCCTACCCCCAACAGTCTTGTATTCAGATTCCTGAATCACATCAATAGCTATTAAAGCAGTTGAGTCATAAATAACGCAGTACAGAGGAAATCTTGTTAAGTGTCACTGGGAAAAAATACACGCAAGTTCACTGAAAAAAAAAATGCAACCCCTCTTTGCCCCATCTTTCAAGCAAATCCACGTTCTCGCTCTACGGTTCACGCTAATTGGTTGAAGGGTGGCCTTCAACCCACTTTGACCAATGGAGCAACTGCGTTCACTGTGATTGACAACCACACCACTCCGATTACAGCTGTTTCCTTAAATGATTTTAGAATCATCCTGTCGCTAATACCCCTGTCGTTCAGAGAACGTTTTATGGCTTTGGTTCATGTTACATGACGTTCCCTGTAGTAGTTAAGAGTGAAAGACTGCTTAAATTTACTGGAAAAGCCTGTATTTTTAGAATTGGTTTCTGATTGGTCAATTGAGAACTGAGGAGGGACAAGTTTTTAAAATGCCACAAGCGGTGTTGATTATTTTCATTTAAGTTCTCTTTATGTAGCTATTTTTTTAACTTGATAGAGGAATGTGAATTTTGTTTTCAATTATAGCATTTTTTTAAAATTTTACTCATGCGATATTCAACGAATATTAGCGTTTGATTTATTTTTTTTTAATACATATTTGTGATGCATCATATATTAACATTATTTATTCCTAATTTCACGTGCAAGAAATTGACTCACGAAATAGTTTTTTCTCTTTAAAAGTGAATATATTTACTTTCTCTCTCTCTAAATATTAGATACCACGGATAATTTTGAAGAAAATTGTAATGACTGTAGAATACCCTTTTAAATAGAATGTTACAAGAGGATACATTTATTTTTTATTCAATAAAATTTGCATTGATTTATTTGAAGGAAAAAAATATTCTTATAATTCTATCTATATGTCTCCTTTTTTTTTTTTTTTTGCTTTAAAGCTTTATTATTGTGAGAATATAAACAGTTTTTAATTGTTAATTATGAAAGAACCCGATTTAAATTCTTAAGAAAATAAATTGGAAAAAAATAACTTTTGTCCCCCTTTCTCTTCTCTACTCATAACAAATGACTTCTGAAATACTACTTCTTTCTTAAAATAATAAAATACTTCTGAAACACATACTATCGCAATTGAAATAAATTTCACATTTCAAAAAATAAATTAATTCTATTTTTTATATTTTGTTCGAAAAGCGCTGTAAAATATGTGGAATCGTGAACAAATTTAAAGTAAATATCCTGATACTATTTAAAATATTTGATTTCTCTGCTGCAGTTTATAAAGCATTTGTTCTTATAACCTTAATATAGTTACACTTAATTTTGTTATTTTAAATTCAGTGTGTCTTAAAATGAAGCTTTACTTATCTACGTTTTAATTCTTTTTTTTCTTTCTTTCTTAGTTCAGATGAAGAAACTAATACCTATAGAGTAAGCAGCTTTTTTTAAAAAATTTATTTGTCATTTCTTTCTAATTCGAGTGTAAATTTACATATATCTATTAATATTATTTTGAATAATTGCTTAGCATAATTTCACTTCTGTGTCGAAAATGAAGGGGAAAAAAAACCAGCAAAAGATATTTTTCTTCAGATTTTAAAAGGGTGTCCTACATAAAAATAGAGAAACAGAAATTATTTGGAATCCGCTTTGGTTTTGCATAATTCTTATGAATTTAGAGGGATAAAAATTTGTTGTTATACATCACTGCATAATTCACTCTTTACGCTATTCTTTTAAAATTCCAAATAATTTCTGTACCGGCCCTTTCAACAAGTGGCGCGATAAATGCTTAAGAATCATAAAATTTGTCTTGACAACTGCATTTTATCGTGTTTATTAATGGAGAAAAAATATTCTAAAAAGACAGTATGGAGAAGTAGATTTAAACATCTCTTTTTTTTTCATATACCATTTTCTAAAGAATATGTTAATATTACTATTAACAATATTGTTCAATCTATTGAAATTTCAATTATGCTTAAAATAGCAAGCTAATTTTAAAATTTTGATTATATATGTGTGTATGTGTCTGTGTGTGGGATCAATCCAAATTATTCATTTTTTTTTAATTAATTATTTTAACACAATACTTTTCAAGCTTAAAATTACTTTTACTTTCACGGAAATATTTACTTATCTGTTAGCCTCTCGAAACTCATTAATTGTCGAGTTAACTAAATTCCATAAAGTCCCTTTTTCTTAGATATAACTAAAAGCTTTCAGCTTCAGCTACAATTGACATGTACCGCGTAAGACGATCTACAATTGATATGTACTGCCTAAGACGACATGTAGATAATGTTGTCCACGGACATCTATAAATTAGTAAATTGTTCCAACATCATAAAGCAGACATCATGATCAAATAAATAACTATAAATAAATGATGAATGATTGCAACTTCATTTCATGCTAATTCAACAGATTTTTCATATATATGTATCTGATTGACCACTATGATGAAAACTAAAAATAATTAATTGTGTATGATTCCAAAAAATAAGTTTTTATTTTTGCTGATTTCGCTGATTTGTTACTTTAATTACAATTCTTTTATGTTTTCTAACTCAAATTTACACATAAGCACTGAACATTCATTTTTGTGTTTATCATTCACTTTTGATTATATATATTGCATGGGGTTACGATCGCATGGAGGAGAAAGGTATTTCAAGGGCAAAAATAGAATCAAGAATTTCTTAAGTTTTCTTCGAGTTTTTGGACTGGAAGATCTTAAAAAGAACATTCTAGTTGCGTCAGATGATAAAACAAATAAAATAAAATAAACTTATCTTCGCCAATCCGATTTATCGATGCTCATAAAGTTTACGGCTCCAAACTGTAATTACTGGCTGTTTGCTGACTTTGCAAATCACAAATACACACGAAACCTCTGTCTTTCTGAGAAAATAGAACGTTTCATTTTCTATGAATTGGATCGATTTAATTGCACTAATTTTTTGTGGGTGAACTAGGACTAAATTTTTGAAAGAAAAAATTAATAAGAAGCCGTCGAGAAATTATCATGTCTGAATGATGAAACAAAACGTTTTTGTATAAGAGAAAAAGAAAATTGCTTATATCGTTGATAATATTGATTGCGCTTAAATTATAAGCGTATTTTTTTTAAAAAATAAAGAACCTTTTCATTGCACCTATTAGAACCGCTTAACTTTTCCTGAATGTAAAAAAGTGGAATTTTACTTCTCTTAATTAAGGTACTTTTTGTAAGTCTTCTTTTAAATAACAGCTAATCATTTTTTCTCCTTTAAGTGGTACCAAATTATTTTAATTCTGCACACATAAAATGGATTTGTGAAAAAACAGTCTTGTTATTCTGCAACACTTGCAGCAATCTTTGAAAGTAAAAACTATTTATAAGTAAAGAATAATAGCAGAATATTTTAATTTGAAAAATTTAATACATATGTAGGGCTTTTTTAAAGCAGAAAAAGTTAACTATATTAAATGCATATACCTTTGCAGACGGATATTTTTGAAAACTTTATCATTAATAAATGTTTTTGAAGAAACATAGTTTTTGGACTGTAGCATATTACTAAGGAATCAGTGCAGAATCCAGTGCTTTGAATAAATATTTATTCACCGATTATTTACAATCAACCTATGAGAAAAATTACATAAAATGCAAAAAAAATTAACAATATGAAAAACACAGAAAGACAATATATACCGAAAACTTGATTTGTTATTTAATAGATCACAGATGTATATGAGATACATTTTTCTTTCCAAGAAAATACCTATGCAGGGTTGAAAATGCTGAAAAACTTGGGGAGGGTGGAATTAAACTGAATGAAAAAAATATGAAAATCATTTTGAACATAAAATTTTTTTGAACACTTTTTTTTTTTTATTATTTAGCTCTTTATGGCTTAAATTGTGTTGAATAATTATTTTAAAAAGGGATAATTGTACAAAAAAAAATCAAGTGATAAAATAATTTATACGTTAATTTTTATAAGATATAACAGTATTCAGAGAACACAAACAACTGACGCTGTGAAATATCATTTCTGCAATAAATATTTACAACAGAACGAAATAAAATATTTATTATGATATAAGATAATAAAAATACAATTATTCATATCATTATTTTATATGATAAATGCATTACATGTTAATTCTTCATTATGTGAGCTTTTAAAACAATATTGTCATAATTAAAGACGATTTTCATTGAGCAATGAATGAATCAATCTTTAAATTTCCTTTGCAATCTACAACAATACTAGTAGGGGATGGTGGTGAGCACATATTTTTGCATATATCAGTTATTCAGTACATTCCTTTTAATTAAATCTTTTTCATACCATCTTTTCTTCTATACGAAAGCTGTAATTTAATTCAGAATATTTAGGAGATTCATTCTATTAGTTTGAAACGACAGTCGCCATAACCTAACAAAAGCTTGGCTTTTCCAAAATGTCAAAAAAAAAAAAAAAAAAAAAAAAAAAAAGGAAATGTCTGTGTAGGCGTCTTTGAAACAGAGGGAAGTCTGCAGCGAGCTTTCAGTTTCTTTCTGGGAGGGTTTGTCATTTATTGAGACCAATAAACGGTAATAAAAAGCCCTGAGCTCTCATTAGATAGATGAGGGTTGGAGAGAAAAAAAATTCTCTGAAGCTGAAAAACGACCCAAAAATCGCAAAAAATAAAATAGCATTGGGGAATGGTGCACTCAGGAGGAAAGGCAAACGGAACACTCTCCCAGATAGACATACATACAGATCAATACATTTATATGAGAGTGTATGTACTCATTTCTTTCTTCGCCTTTCTTTGTATTTTTTTTCGGTGTATATATTTCTGTCCAAAGTAAAGCATAGCTATTTAAGTTTACGATCTTTTCTAAGTTAAAACCCATCACTTCTGTGAAAGCGCTCTTTGCTCTGAAGGTTAATAAATATTCATGCATTCGTGTGGAAACCGAAATTCGTAAAGTAATGAAACATTTTATGGATATTCTTGGTCCTCTGTGTACCCAATGTAATAATCCTTTTCATTCGCTGATCGAATTCTGCTTTAGCCAATGACGTCTTCTGTGGATCTTGAAAGGGAAAGGGAGATAAGACACAGGGGTGTGGGCCTTTGATATTTTGCTAAGTGGGTTGGAAAAATTAAGCCTTTTTTCCCCTTAAATTTTGCCTCCAGGCAGAGTTTCGATCTGGAAGCATTTACAAAGATTGTCTTCTCTTTCATTACTCGAGTTTTATGACTATATCGATCGCTAAAAAATATAGTCAAATATAAATAAGTATTGCACATCTCTCTCTCTCAAATTGTTGTTAAAAAATTGTCATAAATAGTAGCAAAACTATTAAGCTTTATAGAATTTTACTCGTCGTTTGTCGAGAAAAAATCAAGATATTTCATTCAAAATCTTTTGAAACCTTTTGATATTTTAAGTCCTATTAACTTTTTAAAAAATTTATGTAATATGCTCCGAAAAAGACAAGGTTATTCAAAGTGAATCATCAAATTTCAAAATTCCATATTTTCGAAAATAAACGACACAGAATGATAAGTAATACTTCAAAACAAAAGAAAAACTGAGGAAGTTTTATAGTGTGAAAAATAGATGTCCCTCATGAGTTCTTCGTGAAACTATTTCACGAAAGCTGTTTTAGAAGCTTTCACAGAGCTACCTCGCAGCTGGATCGGTCGCAGTGGAATAGATGACTTGAAGTTACACAGCTGGTCACTTAGGTCGCCCGACGTGGCCCCATGTTATTTCTTTATTTGGAGGTTTATAAAAGGTAAAGAATATGCGCCTCCATTGCTCCAAAATTTATGTGAACTTAAGCAACGGATTTTTGATGCTATACAATCAATTACCACTGACACTTTATAATGCTTTTAGCAGGAATTTACGCAATGGATTGACATTATACGTGTCAATAAAAGAAGTTATATCGAATACTTGTAAAACAAACGTCTATATTTTTTCTTTGCATTTATGTATTGCTTATCATTCTGTATCGTATATTTATGAAATCATGAAATTTTGAAATCTGAGGAATCATTTTGAAAAACTCTGCATTTCCTGCGCGTATATATAGAGAAATGAATTAAAATATTTTCAATGAATAAAAAAAAATATATTCTAATGAAAGCAATGTAATCAATTAATGGTTATAATTAAATTTCCTTTCTTTAATTTAAAAATAGTAATTGAGATGAAAAGTTAGCAAATTACCTCAAGAACTAGTTCAATTAAATGGGAAAGTCTGTGGAACCAAAAGTTAACAACAATTAATAAATAAGAAAATAGGTAGAAAAAGTGTGTTCAAAATCTAGAATACAAAAATGTTTAAAGAGGTATCTCACAATTTCGCGCTTGTTTCTATAATAGTTGTTTGTACATGTTGTTCCTGCATCATGCTACTTCATTAACACATCAATCAATAACTCCCGAGACTAACCCAGTGATGGCGCTCGTAGTAAACCAGTAACCAAGTCTTTCTAGAGTACTAACCTTTGCTTGAAACGTGTCAAAATTTTAAGTCGATCGGATCAGAAACAGCTGAGTTATCGAGGTTGGAGTAAAGTCGTTTTGTAGTTTGTTTAAAAAATGGAAAAAACCGAGTTTCGTGTTCTGATAAAACATTGTTTTTTAATGGGTAAAAACACCGTGCAAGCGAAACAATGGATTGAAAAATGTTACCCGGACTCTTGTCCATCAAAAGCAACGATTTGTCGGTGGTTTGCCGAGTTTAAACGTGGTCGTACCGACACAAATGACGCGGAACGCTCGGGTAGACCTGTGGAAGCCGTTACACCGGAAAATGTGAGTGAAGTGACAAAAATTATAATGAAAGATCGTAAAGTGAAGCTCCGTGAGATTGCTGAGATGACATAGATATCATATGGAAGTGTATTTACTGAAAAAGGTTTTTTGAAGTGAAGTGAAAAAGGTTTTTTCCCAGTGGGTGCCGCGATTGCTTTCGATAGAACAAAAACAGCAACGAGTCGATGATTCAGAAAGCTGTTTATCGCTATTTACTCGCAACAAAAAAGATTTCTTGCGAAAAAAAGAAAAAAAAAAAAGGGGGATTTTTTTGGAAAAAAAAAAGATTTGGAAAATAGAACGATTGTATTATTCTAAAAGCAGGATTAACAAAGGTGTTATGTTGATGAATAAAAAAAATTTTGCAAAAAAAATGTTGTTTACAATGTTAGACTCGGGAGTTATTGATCGATGTGTTATATAATACATAAAATCAGATGTATGACGAAAAGTTCTTTTCAAAAATTTTTATTTCACAAGGGTCAATTGATTCCATGCTATATTCGCATTCTTTGATCATAACTTTTGAAATGCAAGAGTTTGAATTTATTTGAGCAGTGGTGAATCTTAATTTGATTTTAATTTTAACAGTATTAGAAAAATCTTCCATTAGCTCACCATATGATGAATATCATTTTGATTGAAATTTTTCATAGCAAGAGACGGACAATAAAACTTTTTAAAAAATGTTGGGAACTGGTCATTGGAAAAAATTAAGTTTCCTCAAATCTTCTATCAAAATACAGATCTGAAATAAATGCACTGCAATACATTGCTGTAAAATATTTTCTTACGAAATCCCATTCTTGAGTAAAAATTTTACAATTTAAATGATTGTATGAAGATTAAAATTTATCTCAAGGTCATAATCATTAATATGCAAATATAAATTTATTGTATAACTTAAGAGGATTTACCAAAGGCAAGCTAAATATTCTGCACATCAAATAAAGTTTATTCAAATAACTAAGAATACTACTTTAATGAATAACAAACAATCCCCTACATTAAAAGAATTCATATCGTAAGGAATTGAATCTAAATGAATTCGTACATAGAAAGTGTTTAAATGTATATTTTTCCAATGTGTGGGTGAATCAACATACATGCAGTATAAAATGTGTTTAATACATTTATTAGTAACACAATTCGAGGCATTAATTCAATCTAGAAAAGGTATTTATCGTGTTCTGCTATTAATAATGTATCTATGCATTTTATTATAAATAAAAGCACAACGATTTTATTTATTTGATAACTTTGGAGTAAAAAGTAAAAGTTTTTGTCATATATATATATATATATATATATATATATATATATATATATATATA
>BMAW01040953.1:531982-640150 GCA_019974015.1 Nephila pilipes
TATATATATATATATATATATATATATATATATATATATATATATATGTGTGTGTGTGTGTGTGTGTGTGTATTAAAATGCACAAATAAACTAAGAAGTTATTTAAACATATATAACATTATGAAAAATGTGAAAATCAGAGCTAAACCAATCAGAAATAAGACAAAGTAAACCAAAAATAAACAGATAAGAATTTCAAACTGAAAAGTGAATGATTATCCATAAATAAAATTCAACTGTAAAAGAAAAATTAAACATTTAGAAGAAAGTAAATGAAGTGAAAAATAAATGGACAAAAGCCAGAAATATCATAAGAAATGTAGTAATTGAAAATTTCAAAAATATGAAAATTATATATGTATATATATATATATATATATATATATATATACACACTTTTTCAAATATTTCTAAATTTCGTTATTTTACAATGATTAATTTTAGAACTTTTAATTAACCCCTTTAAAATTGTTTCAGAATATTCTTGTTAACTACATCCTATTTTTGAATCTAAAAGGTGATCACTAAAATCTATTGCTTTAGGGCAATTAATTTTAACTATCGAAAAGGATTATTTACAATTTAAACAGATTAGCTTTTTTAAGTGGAAAAGCATACTATAAATTTTAGTCTATTATGTATTTGCTTAAATGAAATATACTAAAACGCAGTTTGCAGACAAAACTATTTAAATGTTTGTGCTATGTGAATAAATGTTTAAATCAATTCTCTCTAACTTCCTCATAGACAATATAATCAACTGTCTCCAAAATCAAATCAATTCTAATAATTGAGAAAAATCAATTTCCTTAATTTATACGGTGAGCGAGTCGTAGATAAATTTCCTCAACTTGAATTATCCGGGATCATTTCGTTTTGGCTCTTTCCCAAAACTCTTGAGGCAAAGCTCCATTTCTTCAACTAAAGAAAGCTTTTGTTTCTTTTCGGAAAAGAGCCATAAAGGAAAGCTCTTGGAGGCAGGTTCCCTTTTATTGCAAATTGAACGAGGGTAAAAATCCTTATTTCGTCAAACCCGAAAACTGAATCTCCCTACAGTGTTTGATAAAACATTCAGAGCCGACAAATCTTATCACCAAGGCTCTCTTATCACTCCCAAAGATAACGACGCTCCCATGGTTAATGACAAACTGAATAATTCAAAAACAGGGCTCGTTTTGCTCAAAGGGGAATATCAGGCCTAGAGTCGAATTAAAACTACTTCTGCTTACAGCACGAGTGAACTGATAAGAGTAAACTGAAACTTCGCCCTTAATTTACTTTAATCGCTGTTCGTAGTTGCATAAATTAAAGGCGAATTCTGTCTGTTCCAACTCATTAATTAGAAATCCGTCGACGCCTCTTACGATGATAATTAGTTCATTATAAAGGAGCTAAGTTAATTTATTGTCATACATTTCGAACAAGGGGGGACTTGATGCCTTCTCATAGGCTCGATTTAGTTCGTAAAGATACTAGATATAGGAACATGAATCTCGTGAAAAATTCAGCTTAATTAATTTTTTTTGCGAGCAAGTTTATCATTATTTTATGGAATGCTTAACTTCTCTGTACTTGTGAGAGGGACTGAGTTTAAGGAAAATAATTAATTTAATTAAGTGATTTTTGTGCTGGAATGGTCGAAGCTTATTCGCGGTCGTAAAACTTAGATTTATGATAAAGAATAACTTTTATTAATCAAGAACTTTTTGTAAAGGAGTTTTCTAAAAGAGAGTGTATTTCAATACTATGATTTTTAAAAAAACATTAAAATTCTTTTTCCTCTACTAAATTGAGTATAAGATTTGTGATTATATGGATGTATTTAGTACAGTGCTTCATCTGCTAAAAATATATTTATCGACATTTATACAAATCAGAAATTTAAACACCAGTAGATAATGACGGAAAACAAATTTTAGTGTCTACATGTATAATAACATTTAAATGTAAAATGTTATTTTAAAATAGATAACTATATATTTATCCCATTTGTGTATTTCTTCATAATTAGAATAACGAATCTTCATTCTAATCGGATAATCGTTTACTTTTCGTATTTTATGCTTAAATAAATTTAGAAAATCATGAATTGAAAATTGTTTTTCACTAAGCCAAGATAATCATAAAATACATTTTCACTACAAAATATTTAAAGTAAACCTTAAGCACAATTAACATTTAAGAATGTTTAAAGCTTTCTGAACTTACTAGTATCAAGCATTCGTCATTGTTTTCAAGAATTTAAATTTTCAAATAGTGTTGGCATATAATTTTTGGGGATGAAAATCTTTAAGTATTTTTAGCCATTAATGTATTTTTTAGAATTAAATTCTAAATAACAGTAAACTTTTAAAAAATCCAGTGAGAGAAATTCGTTTTAAACCGAGAATTAGCATCCTTAAAAATTGTTATAAAATAATTTAAAAGTAGAATATATTTCTTTTTTCGTAAATTTTTTAAAAACTTATTTCTTTCATTTCCATTTACAAAATGCAATTTCTTTAAAGTAGGAGGGGAATGGTCATATTTATACTAAGTTTTAAATTTTTAAAAAAAATCTTTGTCTTTTCACACTTTTCAAGAATTAGGCTCTGGATAAATGTAAATTTGAGTTTTTTTAATCGTAAGAGCTCCATTTTACAATTTTACTTGATAAACATAATTTTATTTGATTCTAAATTCAGAGAAACATAATTTTCCTACGTTAAAACCGATATATACATTTTGCTTGCATTATCTCCTAATTTATGGGTAAGGTACAGTAATTAACAGTAAAAATGATTAAAATTATGTAGTTGTTACATGTAATTGGAATGTATTTCATTTACCCTAAGTTAATTTCATTTGTCTAAAATAATTTAAAATATATTCTTATATATATTTTTTAAAAAGACAATTTTTACTCTGAAAATTTTTACAGTTAATTGTTTAAGAATTGTTATTCACAAAAAGTTCACAGAGAAAGTCTTCGCCGTTTCAGTCATTCACAAACAATAACTCTTGTTTTATATAATAATTAAAGATAAGTATCAAATAAAAAGCATGCAAATATAAATAACTAGAACCTAAGAAATTTTTTTAATGCAAACATTACAAATACCATAAATATAAAATGGATTGAGAGTTTTATTTATAACTTAATTCAGCATATTTTTGCAAAATAAATACTTCTGAAATGCTACCTACATATTATTTTTGCTTATTGTTTCTAACATATTGGTTACGAATTTTTGTTAAATAAGAATAAGATGTATAATATTTTTAGATAAACTGTTTCATTATCAATAAAAATATATCGACAAATTCATGTGTAGCACTGGATAAAGAATGTTACCCAAATGTGAATAAATTTCAGGGGGAAAAAATTGCTATTTAATCTAGCTGCATTGAATAAAATAAATTTTAGTGATAAATTATTAAAATTGATTCATCATAAATTTTTTTTTGAAAAATGGATAGTGGGTACATCTACATAAAGTAATAAAAAATATATAAATGTTTCTCCTTTATTTAGGTATATTTTCTACCTATCTCTACATCATCTTTGATTCTGCTAATTGTTGCTCTTTCATTTTTTTCCAAGAAAATCGTAAAATATTTAATAAATAGAAATATAGTTAAGCGCATATGAAATAATTATTTGAATATTAAATTTTGACGTAAATCGAAACAACTTGAATACAAAAACAACAGTATCAAATGAAGCAACCCAATTTTACTTGCTATTAAAATGTACCTCTGGTATATAAAAACATAATTAGGGAGAAATAAATACATATTCATGCATGCCCATGTCTTAAAATAGCTGTTTTTACTTTGACATCTGGTATAGGAACCAATTACGTTGTGAAATAAGGTTTGTCAGAAATATTCACCGTGCATAACCACTACCTGTCCATCTAACTTCAAGTCTGACATCTTTTATGATCATACCGAAGAAAGTTGGGCTACGTTCTGACTTTTAGACTGATATTCATATTCGCCCGACCTGTCTACAAAAGTAGATAATGCAACTGCATTTGTCAAGCAACGACACAATCGCTCCTTATCACATGATAAGGGTCCGTATACATGTCTTTTCTTTTTTCGGAGAAAATAAGATAAGAAAGACGCGTTCTAAAATAAGAGTATCACTATTTATGAGATAAAAATATTTTTTCTGAGGTAGTTTAGAAGTTATTCAATAGAAAATGCCTTACACAACACGCACACATGTGACATATTACAAATGAGACACAATAATAATACCAATCCCGCTTGCGTTATAAAATTCCGCTTATGTTAACAATTAAAATTGGAAATAATTTACAAAATTTCTCCCTGAAATTGAAAAGTTTTTACATCAGAATTCACATTTCACATCCTCGTCTCATAGATTATTTACAAGAAACTTTAAAAAAATTTCTTGGAAATTTGTAACAACTTAATAACAGAATATTTTAAGTTTTCTTTTATTTTGTTCTTGTGACTATGTATTCCGAATATAACTTATGGTCCCATTATTCTTAATATTTTGTTTTTGCCTCTTCAGATACATTTTTTTTTTCAAAATAAATTATTCTAAAAATATTACGGTATTACAGCTTTATGATGAAGAATAATTATTTTGCTTATAGGCAAACGTATTAATTATTACTATCAAAACATCGTACATCTTTACTTCCCCAATGACATGAAGAATCCCACCAACGATTCATTAAATAATCAGTAATATGATATCGACCCCTCAATATTGCAGCTTGTAGTTATTAATTCTGAACCCAGTCACATAAAACATTATGAAAACCATATTTCAAGCAATGAGTGAGCCCGAATATAGGTGGTCTAGGGGCCCCCATGAAGGTTTCACTATTTCGGGAGTGTTCTAAACCAGCCGTTATGATTTATGACGCTTAGAAGAAGCGTAATTTAATTAATGAAATCAGTCTAAGGTGATCCTCTGACAGATGGCTACGAAGCAGGAATTTAAAGGCTCCTTGAGCTTCATTTATTGAATTTTAAGGCTATTGTCTCTAACAAGTCGTTATTTGATTTAAAGGTAGCTTCTTAAAAAAATAAAATTGTTCTTTTCATAAGTGTTTTCTTCTTAAACTGATTTTGAGATTCTTTTTTTTTTTTTTTTTTAAATTTTTGTTTATTTTAAATTTTTGTTTTTTTTATAAAAAAATTTATAATATTAAATTTAATTAAAAAAAAAAAAAAAAAAAAAAAAAAAAAACCTTTTAGTGTTATTAGTATAAGCCCCAATCTCAATAATAATTATTCTTAATATAGTACTTCAATTTGTAATATGTATGAAATTTTCTGACTATAAGACGTACCCTTTAACAGTAACGTTAAAATTCGAATATAAAAACTGTATCAAAGCTATTAGAGGCATTAACGAAATGAGTGTGGTAATACCGAAAGTGAAGATGAACTAAAGATTACTATTACGAATTATTCTAACATTAAATAAAAATTAAGTAAAAATTATATCATTTACTTACTATAATTTAAAAATAAATTTATACTTTACATGTATATCCTTCGAATTCATGAATAACAGTAAAAGTAATGTTTTATATAAATAAAAATCATAGTTTTATAAAAAAAATACAAAGAAAGAAAAGAAAAAGAAAGCGATTTTTTTAGCATTTCTAACAAATAAAAAAAAATGAAAAACTTTATTTTTTCTTTTATGTAGTTGGAATAATAAATTTACCATTCTTTGTAAAATATTTTTTTTTTCAACAATTGTCCAAACATTTGGGGTGTTTTTCATATATCTATGTCTTAGAGGTGAGACATATTGTCCGGTGTGTCTTGTCCGAAAAATACAGTATACTTTTGTATCGATGGCATTACCCAATTTTTTTTTTATCATGATTGTTAAAAGTTCTAAAACGAGTTTCATAACTGTAATAATTCGAGAATACCTGCTAAAATATGTCACAAAATCTACGGTATCATTTCCTCCTATTATTATATAAAATAAGTTTTTTATGGGTTAAAGGAATCAGAATTTAATAAATCTCATTTCAGCTTTGATATATATTCTATTAATATGAAGATGCTGGAAAAATATAAACACTCTAAATTATTAAATCCTTTTATTTAATTATTTTAACAATTTAAAGATTTAGCAATTTTTACACTAATTTTTATTATAAAGAAATTACACGACTGTATTCAAATGCTATATGATATGAGTCTATGAAAGTTAAATTGAATTAGCAAATATTATAGGTATAAAGAGTAAAATAAATGTTTATCGAATAGCGCTTGCGAGGTAATATTGAATAATTCTCTAGAAATAAACGAATTGCTTAACTGAGTAATGTGATTTGAGTACGCTTATAATTCATTATAGTTAAAATATGAGTTATTTTTTCTTAAAGATACCAGGACATATGGAGGATAGTAAGATACCGAATTTAAGACTCCTTGTTTTTGTGACATGTTTAAAATTATTAGTAAAGTTTAGATTTTTTTGTATGCCAATTAAGGATATTTTAATCCTTTTTATAGAAGTAATTTTTAGTCAAAAAGTTGTGCTTTTTTCTTTCTTAGTTGAACATGAACATTAATTTTGAGACGTATATATATTCAGGTATCATTTTAAAATACGCATTCTTTAAATGGACAAAAAATTTTACTAAAATAGTGAACCAACTTTTTAATATCATTGTATATTTTCTTTGAAAAAATTGTAGAACTTTGTAATTTTAGTTAGTAATTTTTTCTTCTTTTTTTACGTAAAAGAATTATTTTTTGGGAATTCAGACATTAATTAGAAAAAGTATTTTTGGTTCACTATATGCAGAAATATCCTTTATAGACGTATAAAAAAATTCGAACCCTGCAGTGTAAAAGTGTTTTTTTTTTTAAATATAATACCAAAATGCAAATATGTCTCAAAAACCTAGTCCACATACAACTAAGACGGTAAGAAACCATTTTTGATTAAAAATTACTTTTACAGTTCTATAGAATATTAAAAACATCACTATTAAGTCGCACAAAAATTCTAAGTTCTACAAATAATTGCAAAAGATATATGTCCCAAAAATAAAGAGTCTTAAATACGGTCTTGTAGCGTTCTTCGTATATCCTGGTACCCTTAAAATTATTGGTTAAATCATACTATACGCATTGTGCTTTTTGAATATATACCCTGTTTACCATGAACATGCATGTGACGTTGCACATTGCTTGAGGCTCCACAAGTTAAAATTTTCATTAAGTATCAACTTTAAAAATAAAGTATCATTATAGAATTTATTTTCTACTAGTTAGTATTTAAATTTATCATTCGTAGATAAATGAAAATTTAAAATGAAACTTTTTTATATAATTACATATGCTTAATCAAACAATATTTTTTTACACATTTTATTCTACTAAAAATTGTACAGACAAATGTAAATAAAAATGGACAAAATAATAAGTTAAATGAATTTCGTTTGGTTTTATTAAAATTGCACTAGAAGCAACACGAGGGGTTAAATGAAAGTAAAGGCATTGTGCATTTTAAATGTATATAGTGTTTCCATTATCATGCGTGTAATATTGCTCTTGCTTCCTCAAGTTATGATTTATAATAAGTATCAACCTTTAAAAATGAAGCATGTTACAGAATTAATTTTCTACATGTCAGTGTTTAAATTTATCATTTGTAAGTGAAAGGAAATTTAAAAAGTTTTTTTTTAATTGTATGCGAAATTAAGCAATATTTTTTACACCTGATATTCTACAAAAAATTACTGACAAATATTAATAAAAATTGATAAAATAATTGGTTAAATGAAAGTAAACGCATTGTGCTTCTTGAATGTATACGAGGTTCCCATGAGCATGCGAGTGACTTTGCATGCTGCTCGTACTTCCATAATTTAAGATTTATATTAAGTATCAACTCTTAAAAATAAAGCACATTATAGAATTGATTTTCAACTTGTCAGTATTTAGATTTATCATTTGTAGGGGAAAGGAAATTTAAAATGATTTTTTTAAAACTGTATATGGAATCAAACAATATTTTCTTACACCTTTCTAATCTACAAAATATCGTACACACAAATTTTTTTAGATAAAATTGAGAAAATAATTGTTTAAGAGAAATTAAACGCATCGTGCTTCTTGAGTGTATACTCTGTTCCTATAAACACGCGTGCAACGATGCACGTTGTATGTGGATCGTCAAGTTAAAATTTTTATGAAGTATTAACTTTTAAAAATAAGGCACATTATAGAATTTATTTTCTACTAGTTAATATTTAAGTTTATCATTCGTAGATAAAAGGAAATTTAAAACAAAAATTTTCTTATGTAATTATATGCAAAATCAAACAATATTCTCTTGCACCTTCTGTTCTACAAAAAAATCATAAAGACAAATACTCCAATTTCTTATAAAATAATAAGCGGTGATAAATTCATATGTTTTTCTTTGAGTCAACTACATTTGAAATTAATTCATCGGCCTTCTTTTTCTATTCTAAAGAGCACAAAAAATTAACTGCAAAAGCTTGTCACGAAATTTCCCTGCCCAATGACTCTTCATTCAACATAAATGCTTATTTGGATTACATCTTTCGATCAATGCCCTGAATATTCATAATCTTGTTGTGACGGGTTCGAACATAAATAGACATGGCGAAAAGTTCATAGCCTCCATTGGACTGTTGAACATCCGCTAATAAACTAAATCCGTACTCTAATAAATGAAATGAAATAAAAATCTGTTCGTTCTGTTCCTTTTCTTTTGACCTATGCAAATGCTTCTCGTGCGTGCCGAAAAAGAATTAAACGAGCCTCCAGCAATTTATTTATGAACTGATCTCTTAGACGATAATTTATACTCATGGTCATACACAGCGCACAAGAAAGCTCGCCCATTCCTCGACTCCCCTTATGTTTTATTACCCAAGCGTATCTTGAGTTATTGTTTGTTCGGCTTGTAACAAATCACACTTTTGTCTTAACCGGCCGGTTGCATGTGCAGCATTCTTTGATCTCATCTAATTGTCAGAAACGCAAATTATGCGAGGATTGTGAATACTTAATGTTTTTTTATGCCTGAGTTCGCTTATTTCGAAAGTTAAATTTCGGGATAGTGAATTTCTGTTTTTTTTTTCCCTCTATAAGCGCTAGACATGCCCTTAATATAGATCAATTTTGTCATTCTACTTTTTCCCGGTTATTATATAGGTAAACAAAAATTCCCCCTTTTACATTGATAGAAGAATACGTACTTTTATAAATGCATAATATTGTGCAATGATCATACAAACATTTAGAATACATAATTTTTTTTCTTAATTTTTGTTTATTAAAACAGAAGATTTTCTGTTTTTTTCCCCTCTGATATTCAATTTTATTATTCAACTACTCCCTCCGTTTATTCTATTGATAAAAAAATTCACCTGTTTTTATCGGTAAAAGTATATTTACTTTTAGACAAGCATAATATAGAACAATGATGATGCAAAAATTTACAAAACATAAAATATTTTGCTTGTTAAAACAGATTTTTGATTTTTTTTAGACAAACGCTATACCAGGCATGATTTAATAAAAATCAAGTTTGTCATTCTGCTTTCTCCCCCGTTTATTACAGGTAAATAAATACACCAGTCTTAAGTACTGGTAAAAGCTTATTTACTTGTAAAAAAGTAAGAATTTGGCAAATATGTAAAAATTTAAAACACATATTTTTTTTAAAATTTGTTTATTAAAACAGATTTTCTCTCTCTGTGAGTGTGTGGTGTGTGTTCCTTCTCTAAAACGCTAGACAAATGCATGTCTTCAGTGAAAATGTGAATCAGTTTTGTGATTCTACGGGCGCCCCCCCCCCGGTTTTTATACGGTTAAACAAACTCACCCGTATTAAGTACTTGTAAAAGTTTGTTTACTTTTAGAAAAGCTTAATATTAGGCAAATATCATACAAAAATTTAAATGCATATTTTTTATAAAAAAAAATTTAAAATTTTTTCCTCGTTCATTATATAAATAAACTCTCTCGTCTTAAGTAATTTTAGAACTCTATTTACTTTTAGAAAAACATAACATTACATAAAGATCATTTGGAAAATTAGAATACATGAAACACAAGAATTAAATAATTTTGTAAACATTCTAAGAACAACAAAATGAAGAAAGATTTATATAATTACTAAAATAAATAAAAGAATACCTATATGATACAACTTTTCGTACTGATATTTCTACAAACTCTATAAAGTGTTATCGAGTTTCTCAATATGATTTACATCAAGTTATGCTTCGAATAAAAAAAACTGTAGAAGAATTTCAAATTCTACATATAAATAATTCTAATTTTTATATGAAACAAACTGCTGTCTCAGAATGTTACAAAAATACATAATAATCTAAAATTTTAACAGAAACACAATTTCTTTTATGAAATTCTTAAAGTGAATTGAATCATCATATAATCTTTTCAAATCCCGAACAGTCAAAATCGTCAACATAGATTAAAAATCGTTAACTATTGTGTAGATTCTGAAATCTCGTATCATTCATTAATGTTTTTAGTATCTCAATTTCCATTGCAGAAAAATTATGAACAAATCAAATAAGTTCAGCATTAACATTCGTATAACCTAAGTAAAAAAAAAAAATTTTTTTTCTTAATGGATTCCTTATCACTATTTAAATCGCTTAAGAAGAAAATTAATGTTTTCAATAAAATTCAGCATTGATAATCGTACAGCAGAAGTAAAAAAGTAATAGTTTCAGTTTGTACTTTTTTTTCTTTCTTACTTTATTGAATTTAATGATTTCTGAAAGCACATACCTATTTCGAGTTTCATATTTAGAACTTATGATTAAAAAGTAATAGTCGTGAAATTTATCTTTAGATTGATTTATGCTAATCAAAACATATCAGTATTCTCTCTGAAGTAGCTATGCATTTAAATCAAGACAGACAAACAGTATCAAAAAATAATATTAATATTCTATTAAACATGATCTATATTGTTTAATTTTCCTTTGTATAAGAAAATGCTCCTCAATTATCTTTCTAAACTGTCATTAAAAAGCAGGTCAAATAATAATAATATTGTTGATAACAATAACTTATATGATTTTATCAATAACTTATATACTAAGAAAATTTTACTAAAAGTAAAATCAACTGAAAATCCTTTGTTAATTCTATTATATAATGGAATTATTAAGACAGATACAAATTAAAAGTTTTTCTGTATAAAAAGGGAATCACACATACTGCATACTTCTCGTTACTTACATTGGAGGAAAAATTAAATATATTCTCTCTGAAAATATGAAAAAAAAATAGATCTTATCTAGCGTTCAACATCGGTGTGAAAGTATTTAAAATTTTCCAACAGCTTAAAAAATTCCGAGACCAAGAGAAAAATAATGTATACCAATATTTAAATCATAATTAAGAATTCCTTTTATTCTGAAGACTTTTTGCTTATGCTTTAATAAAAATTAGTTAATTACTTAAATCATTTTCTTAAAGAATGTTTAAGTGTGGTTTCTCCTGTAACACCTATCTAATAAAATGTTTATTTATTATGCCTCATTTTTTTGGAACGTTATGTAAAACTATGTCTGGTGAATATTACCAAACCAGCAGGTTTGAATATAAATGAAAACAAAACAAAAACAGTGAAAATAAATAGTAAAAGTAAGGACTCACTTCTAATAAATCAAAACAAAGTTGAAGAGATAAGACTGTTTTTCATACCTTGGAATCACGAAAGATAAAAAGGGAAACACAGATGAAGAGATAAAAACTAGGATTAGAAAAGTCCAACATTCATTCAGATCACTGAACAAATTCTGGAAAGTCTGAAATATAGGCATTAAGCTCAAATTACGTGTGTTCAATGTGACAGTATCAGCCATCCTTCTTGAGGAAGAGAGGCTTGGAAATTCACAAAATCACAAGAACAGAAATTAGATACCTTTCAAACTATGCGCCTCAGAAAGATTCTTAAAATATACTGACCATATAAAATTTCGAATTTTGAATTGTGTAGTAAAATATCTGTCAAACCTATTTGCGCCCAAATTAAAAAACGACGCTGGACTGGGATTGGACATATATTTAGAATTCCAAATGGAAACACAAGAATTGTCCTGATATGGGAATCATCTGAAAAGAAAGAAAGAAAGAGAAAGGGGGTGGCTATAGAAGAGAGGAATTCATTTGGATGGCCGAGTTGGGGAAGGTTCTAGAAAGCAGTGTTAGACCTAAGTAAATGGCATGCATCTGTCGTGGCCTCATGTACCATCTCAGTAGGACGAGAATTGATGATGATGATGTAAAACTATTCCGGTTTACTCGCTTTCTTTTTCTTTTCTTTTTTCTTTCCTTTTTTTTTTTTGTCTACAATTATGACTGAAAAACAAAATAATTCCTCTTTATAACAGTCATTTATGAATTATCGCCACAAGAACTGAAATTGCAGCATATCTGTTCGAAAGTAATATAATACTCAAATATACATGTTAAATAAGTTAAAATGTAGAAAATCATGCATTAGTAATCCCCCCCCTCCTTTGAGTCGTATAGAATTAAATCTATTATATAAAAATATAATAGGCATTCATATCTGCTAAAATCACTACTATTAATTTTATATGAAAGTTTCAACACAATTAATTTTATTCTTAAATATCACAATTCTATCATAAGACTAAACACATTATACGACAATATTATGCAACGAAAATGAATCATTTCAGAAAATGGTGAAACGTAAATATGTTATGCATGAAATAGATTTTCAATGAAGAAAAAAAGGTCCCCGCCATTTTTATATAATTTTTTTTAACTACAAAGTAAATATATGAGAAATACCATGTTATATAGCACTTTATCTCACAAGTAACTTCCAAGCCGCATCAAACCAGGGTGGAAAAAAACCATCTAGAAAACTGTATCAGATAATTACGTTTGCTCATCCCAGCATTTATAGCGAGTGTTTTCCCAAAAGACCTATTTCGAACAATAGTAAGCTACCAGGGAGCAACAGAAAGCGATCTGTTTTGCTGATGCTGAACATAAGAACATAAGGTGTTAATGAAATCATTTACTTTTTTTTTTGCAATTTTTTTTCTTTTTCAAAGAAAAAAAAGAGAGGGGTAGTATACATAGTTTGATTCTTTTAATTTATTTCATTCTGGAGTATAAAATAATGAGAAAGGATAGAAAGAACTATGAGCGTGTACTGAAAGAAACTATTAATGATTTTAAAATTTTTTTTTTTTCATAGTGGATGAATTATTTAAAACCCCATTATTTCGTTTCATCGTGCTTTAAAATTTATGATTTTACTGAAATTTATTATTCTTGAATTGATAACTGTATGCATTTGTCAGAATTGGATAAAAATAAGGATTATGAGTAAAAAAAAAATACGTAATTATTTTTAAAAAAATATTACCATTGAGTATATCATCAGGAAATTAGGTATCACTAACTTTTCTTTTCATTAATGTAAATGTTAAATATTAATTTCGAGACTATATATTTTGTTGACAATGGCTCCCCCTTTCTTTTTTCATGCTTATCTAATGAAAATTAATGCCCGGAAAAATGCTTAACCAAAACCACAAACACCAATAACCACTAAGAATAGAAAATTCTTTCATTATATTTTTGACAAAAATAGAAAAATTTATACTTATGATTTTACGTTATCTTCAACCAGAGAATTTTAATGCTCGAGCAATTATTTGAGCAATTCAGAAACCTCTCAGATTTAAAATTAAAAAAAATGGACAAAAAAGCTCAAAAGTATAACTAACAAATATAAGAAAAAAAATTATGTATAAATTTGGAACTGATACATTTTAAATCCTGCGTTTTTAGAAATTAAATATTGAATGCAATCCTATAAATATATCAGTGAATAAAACAGACATAAATTTAACAAATTAAGTTTTAAAATTTAGCTGTACACTCTAATTTAAAACGAAGTTATATTGCATCGAAAAGATAAAAAGACGTATCTAAAATGTTAATAATTTTTGAATTAGAAAAATTCATTAACTGAAATTAAAAAGCTATTCATAATTCAAACAGAACCGCAAAACACCTTAGATTTTATCTTTCTACTCGTCTGTTTACTATTCTTTAAAAAATATAAAAACAGGTTTCAAAATTTTACATCAATTACATCTTTAATCTACTTGAAACGACAGGCACGTAAAAGAATTTTTCGCAAATGTATATAAATTATTAGTAACTCATTTTAACCTAAGATGGAATATTTCAAAAATTGCGAGTGACACATGTATACACAAATAAATAAATAAATAAACTTTTCTCAAATTCAAATCTTGAAAAGTAGGAAAAAAGATTTAAAAATTGTGTGTGTGCAGTCTATATAAGAAGCTCTAAAATATTAAAAAATAATAATAGCAAATATAATACTGAATAATGTAAAGGTATTCTAAATAGGACATTTATATATGTATATATATTTTCTTATTTTTAAGCGACCTTAAAACCAAATTGTGCATAATCAAATGTAAAAGTCGCATACAAACTTGTAATGCATGTATACACTCTGCATAAATGCATTACTAGGTTTATATTTTACAGATATGGAATAAAAATAAATTAATCGGATAAAAAAAAAACCTACACAATTTTATTTTTAATTAAAAATATGAGATAGGTTATATACAGTGATTAAAAAAATCACTTATTTTTAATCATCACAAAGGATGTAAAGTAAAAAATAGCTAAACAAGTATTTTTAATATTTTGATAAATTAACGCTTTCTACATTGTACATTATATTGTTCAAATTATTGCAGCATTTCTAAAGAAAATTTGAAATATCTTTTAGAATATCAAGTTTTTTTTATATACATTTAATTCAATATCAAGCAGGAGCAGGAACTTTCTAACATTGCAATTGAAGGTTACCATAAAAAGAGCAAAATGTTAAAAAAAATGATAAAATGTTTTTTTTAAAAAAATTATGCTTGCAATAATCAAATTTAATCTTATTTTCATATTCGTGGCGGAGCGTATAAAATATGCAAATCATTCCTTTTTCTTTTGAACAATCTAATGTTCATATTTCATACAACATTTGTTTCAGAAAATTATATTAACACTGATAAGCAATATCATGTTCATAAAGCAATATCAGAAAAAAAGAATATCAATATTTTATTTTAGAAAAACCACGTGACTGATAAATTCTAGAGTTCATCGCAAAGCAATGTTATTAATAGTATCATCATAATTATTAAATTTGTCTCGTTTTATCATAATTAACAATATTTAAAAAAAGAAAAGAAAATGTTCATTTTACTACTTACAATGAAAGATGACTGGTGGAACATTTAAAACTCAAAGACTTTGCAAGTGAATGATACACATTTATATGAGTATATCATACAAGTAATTAAACATGTAACTAAATAAAAATAATGCATCTCATAATTCAAAAAAAATAAAAAATAAATCCACTTACATCTGTTTTCGCACAGAAACCTTTCACGCTTGAATTTGATATACAAGTAGCAAAGCAATGCATTGAACTCTTTAGCGTCTGGATATTTTTTGAATATCAGGAAAACTAATTAGCAATGTGTTTACTAACAACATATCCCCCCCTTTACCCTCTCCCTCCGCTAAATGTAATAAAGAGAAAGACATCAAGATTGGTCCAGAATACCTTTGTCCGAAACCTTAAACGCTACCGCTTAGACAGCCTGCTGGGCCTAAGCTTCTACTAGGTTGCCCAATTGGTCTAGGTATGACAACACTATTGTGACGTCAGTATGCCGTAAATTTTAGGAGCCTATCTTGGCCTGAATATCAATAAAGGCTCACACACTTTACATCTAGTTTGTTAACTTTTCATCTTTTAGTTGAAACCAGGGTAAGTGCTTATATAATATTTTATTTTATATAAAACAAGTTCTTATTTAATTATTCGAGATTTTCAGAAATAAAATTTTTTTATTGCATTCATGATAAAGATTTAAGGCTTTATATGAGTATTTAATAATATGTTATATTTATTCTTTTGTGATTGTTAATTTTTTCTTCAGATAAAATGTTATACAAACTGTAAAAAAATTGATTGCGGATTTTTGCATGAAAAGGTGTTTGAATTATAGACTGAAAATTTAAAAAAAAAAAAATATGCTTCTATAAATTTTTTGAGCTATAAATTGTAAATAAAATCTAAATATGTCTTATCAATCATTTTAAAATTTATAATTACTTAGCAAAACCAATGAGCGTATAAAATTATAAGTACTAATGGTGCAACTATTTAATTCGGCTTTTCACTCTCCAAAATTTTGGGATCATTTCTACCTTTATCTATTTATCCTTCCATCTTCATCCTTTTTCCCTCTTTCGTTTTTTTTTTTTTTTCCTCCTGAGATTAGTTATCTGGCATCGAAATGTTACTACGAGCTACATCAGATAAAATTGTTAAAAAACGATCAGCTGCAATAAAATTTAAAATTACACTCTGAGTAAATTTTCTAAAAATGTCCTTTTTTAAAATGGTGTTTTTTAAACGCATTCTATATCTCTCTATCTTTAATTAAACAATATATTAAATAAATGTTAAAAATGAAGCAATTAAAGTGTTATTATGCGCAGAAGACCACTAAATTTCTTTCACGGTGTTATTTATTGCTGAAAAAATATTGTTAATTTTTCTGAAGCTGGAAATTTTTTGTGTGTGTTCCATGACGAATTCAAATTAATAAGCGATTTTTTTTTTTTAACATTCATTCGGCGCAATGTGGTACATGACCTTCAAATCTCTGCGCGGTGTTGTTTCATGTCGGGGAAAACTCAAGATTCTTCACGATAAACCCAATTTTTTCCAGTAAGGATATCACACAATAATCTGCCCTAATTGTTTATGATCAATCAGATAAGCATACTGGCAAGTAAAACGCTTTCTGGCATTTTCTTTTGATCTGAAACAAGCCTTTTCCCAGCAAAAATTATGTTTCTTATCTTTACATGGACAGGTTTCTTCTCTAGCAAAAACGCTAATAATCTCTACATCAAAGGAATGAGAAGTTTTGAATGAGCATCTTACTGCATCATTTGAATACTTTTCGCTTTTTTTTTAAAAAAAAAATGCCTGATTCTGATGTTGTATAATTTCTCAATATAAATTCAAACTGAACTACGCTTATAAAAGAGCACTAGTTCAGAAAAAAAAAATGCTCGACAGATTCTTAATACAAGCGCAAAAGGCAAGTTAATTTTGTTTCTGTATTTTATTAAGTTTTAAAATTCAAGTTTCTGTTTTTTTTTTTTTTTTTTTTTTTTTTTTCGAAAAATGCACAAATTTAAATGTTCAAGTAAGAATAAAATTTTGAGAATACTGAACAAATTTAACAGCCTTAAAAATAGAATTAATTTAACAATAAAATTTTTATTTTTGAATCGAAATAGTGCTTAATTTTTGTTTTTCTATCATAAAACACGGGTATGCGTAAGACGAATAATTGCTGAGAAAGAGTATTTATGTTCTCATAATTTGTTAAATGCTGTACTATATTAATAAATTTCACCTACTTATAAAATATTTCATCATTTCACTATTTTCTTAAGTCTCTTTCATTTATTATTTCAACTAATATAAAAGAAAATACTTCATAATTATCAAAATGTAATAATGCTCTATGAAAATGCGTAATTCGTAAGTTAGCATAAAACTTCGTATTTTTAAGGTATCCGTACACCTTCGGAGAAAATTTTTTGAAATACATTGATGTTTTGATTGATTTTTAATGCTAAAATATAACCTAAAACTATGAAAAACACATTTAATAATCTGCTTTTAATTCAAAAAAAATTCTTGGAGTGGAAAACATGATGAAAATAGTACATAAATTGACTATCAGAATAACCCTCGTAACTCAAAAGTAAACAAAAATATCATTATTCTGTAAATTTTATCTTATTTATCATAACATTTTTTGAGGCTAGTACTATTTTCATAATTAAAATCACATTACTGCAATTTTTATTGTGTTTCGAGTCAAATAACAATGAAAAATCCGAAAAAAGTTATAACAATACATGATTTACACCTTTGGTACTAAAAATAGATCAATTTTACAACCACGAAAATGATAGAAGCTCTTAAAAACTATAAAAGGAAAATACTTGCAAAATTTAAATTAATTTGGTTCATATCGTTTTCTGATATCAACGTTGCCATATGTAAATATGTCGAGAAAAAACTCATTTTGAGAAAAATCAAAAATAAAACTTTCAAATGGAATTAAAATTTAGCTACCGAGTGAAATTCAAATCCCTGTAACTTAAGTTCTAGATAAGGTATAAGCAAAATTCAAACACTATTAGAAAGAAAAAAGTTTAAATTCTAAACTGACATTAAAGTTAGAAAATCGAAAATTTTGACAAAAATGACGTTTTAAAGGTGTACGGATACTTTAAGATCGCATAAAATTTTAAAATTCCACATAAATATGAGTTATTTCTAAGCCAATTTTCCTATTTTGGATACTTTTGTTGTTTTTAAATTAATTTTTCATCAAATTCCAGTATTTACGTTTCTATAATTGAATCACACTTTTTAATATATAATATATATACTATTGGATCATCCCTCCTTCTGTCTTTATATAACTTTATATATGTTTTACCCTTTTAAATATTTTTACATATCGTCCTTTTTGATATGTGGGTTGAATTTCTCTTGTTTAAACTTATCAATTTTATTATTTTAAGTAATTTATTTATTCAAATTATTTTTCAGATTATTGTTCTCGAACTGTAAGCTGTAAAATCTACAGTGACAAATATTTAGTTATTATATATAAAGTTATTTCTCAAATACATGAAACAATACATGAAAAGGTATCACAAATATTAAGTTGGTGAATATGTTCGTAACAAAACATTTTTTTTACTTAAAATTTCGTTACATTTTAAAATAATCAAAATTATATTCGTATTAGTTCATATAATTTTTTAAAAGTCACATGCGTAGGTTTTGAAATTGATATTTATACTAGTATAGTTACAATATTTTAATAATTTGGTATTGATGGAAATTCCAATGGTATTCATGCGTATATATCACTAGGTCTGATAGACTGCTATAACTATATCACAATTATCATTTTACTCTTAGCGTTCATTTTTATTCTTAGCAATGGTAAAAACTAGATTGAAAACATAAAAATTGATACGAAATATAGTATGATATGGAAACTGAAATAAAAATTTCTAATGTATCAACAAAATGAAATTTACTATAGCGATCACACACACAAATAAAAAGTTCCAAATTAAGTATATCGTTTTCAAAAGCTCTAGTTTTGCTTATTTTTTCTGTTGAAACGAAACTGAATTTTATTGACTACCATTTGAATGGAAAAAAAATTGTATGACAATTGTTATATAAATTTGCATGACATTTGATTTTCCTATTTTTCCTTCTAAACTTCCTGAATAATAATTGGTTAATAAGTCCTTCAAGCTTAATTTTAAAGTAATTTTAGTCATCTGTTTTTAAAAGTAATGCTTCATAATCAATCCATTCCGATTACTTCAATAATCAAAAACCGAAAGCTCATTCTTGTAGATAATGTTAAATTATAAAAGGAGACAAATTGATGGAAAATTACTTTTTCTTTGCATGCACACACCAATTAAATTTTCCAAATTAATTATATCGTTTTCAAAATCTCTAGTATTGCTTATTTTTTTGTTGAAACAAAACCGGATTTTAATAATAACTATGATATGAAAGGGAAAAAAAGAAGTTAAATTTATCACCAATTTGTATGACATTTGATTTTCCTGTGTTTCCTCGTAAACTGCCTGAATACTAATTGCTTGATAATTCCTTGAAACTTCATTTTAAAGTATTTTTAATCATCTGTTTTTGTTTTTAAAAACAGTGCTTCATATTCTGTTCATTTCGATTACTTCAACAATCAAAAACCGTTAACGCAGTCTTGAAAATACTATTAAATTATAAATGGGGGGAAATTGATGAAAACTTCCTTTTTTTTTCATACACACAAATAATTAAGTTTACCAAATTAATTATATCGTTTTCAAAATCTCTCATCGCTCATTTTTTTCTATTGAAACGAAACGGAATTTTAATAGCTACGATAATAACAAAATTTATTGTCACAAATTTTCCCGAATGTTATTTCCTTGTGTTTCCTCCTAAACGCCTCCTGAACACTAATTGGTTAAAATTCCTTGAAACTCTATTTCAAAGTATTTTTAGTGACATGACTTTTAAAAGTAGTACTTCATATTTTGTTCATTCCAATTATTTTAATATTTAATATCTGAAAGCACAATATTGAAAATTCGATGAAATTCTGAAATGAGAAAAAAGTTTACGACAAATATGTTACCCTATTCTTTTATATCATTTCCGAGTCTTTCAGGAACATAACATTTTTGCACTCTCTCCTCTCATGATCAGTGTTCAGATTATTTGCTGTTTTTGCTTTCAGCTTTAAAAGTAACTTTCAGCTGTTTTTGCTAGAACTACTATTTAGAGCTAAAATGTTTCTTTGCCATGCTTTTCAACATGATTGTGTATAATTTGTAAACACCATTGATTTACAAAGATTAAAATTTGATTGCATATACTTGTCGCCTGATTCAAACTCGTAATAGACATGCATTTAGTTCTTTTACTGCATTGATTGGTGGTCCTTGAAAAATTTGAGTCCTTCACTTCCGTGTTGACCGAAGGACGTGATGCAATTGTATGACGAATTCGTAGTATTTGGTTCAGGAACGATAGTAAGCTTGAGATTTGTTGATCATGTTACCATCTGCTGGAAAACAGCTGCTTTTATGTTAATAACTTTCTAGAAAAGTTTGCGAAAGAAGAGAGGGTACGTTTGGATTGTTGTCCCATTAAAGACGGCTGTCTAAAGTCACCTAAGATCCAAAAGGCGCCGGATGATCTTAACGAAGCTATGTTTGACTTCTTGAGATAAATTTATCATTGCAGAATACTATTGTATATTTATATTTCATCCTAAGCTATTCTAGAATTGATTAGAAACTTATATTGTCACTGCGCAAAATTTTATATTTAATTGAAATTCAACGAATAAGAAGTTTTAAAATTTCTTGATAAATAAATAAAGTTTAAAATTGATTTGGTCCAATGTTTTTGTCTTGATTTTTCTTGGCTAAGGATCATTGCCAAAGTGGAAGTTTGTTTCTCTTATTTAATTTCTCGTGAGTCAAATATCTTATTGACGGACATAATTCATCACGATAATTGTAATTAACTTCACTGCTTAGTGATTAGGAAATGTATTCACATTAAAGATTTCAAACAGTTGTGTGGCTATTTTTGATTTTATAAGATATTTTTTAGCTATGTTTACAAATCTGTTGCAATTTTTTAATGAATGAATTATCAACAGATTAATTTTATTTTAACATTTGCAGAAAACACATATTAAGAAACTATCATTATCTATTCATTTTACTTAACTGCTCGTAATTTCGTAATTTCACTCATTTACTAAGTATTGTTTTACGTAAGTTTAAGAAGATATGTATCATAGTAATAAATTTTAACTAAAATCATACTGCTAATTTAAACATTAAAATGTTTCAGAAATCATAACGTATAACCATATATTTCTTACTCTAAAATTGCTTAGTTATATTCCATTTTAAATAACTTATGGCACATTGCCCATTACTATAATCTACTTCAATCAATTTAAAACATATTCTTAATTTAAACGTTTATTAAAGTGCATTGTAACCATAGGTTAGCTTAGGAATTCTGAAGCATACTTGTATGTAAGTTGAAATATTTATAATTTTAAATATTATGAGAAAACTTAGTACATAATCACTGCGTACATTTTTTTTTGTCAGTAATTACGATTCAAGTATATGCTTACAAAATTAGGGATTTCTAACTATGAGGATGTTAAGTAATATCTTCATTCTTAGCTCAATACGTATTTTTAAGGAATCTTGTATCAATATTATTGAAGAGGCGAGCGATGCGTAAAATGTGTTGAGGGATGCGTAAGTGTAATATAAACAAATTTAAATATAATATTAAATAAATATATCAAGTGATGCGTAAATGTAATATAAACAAATTTAATTTTTTTATTCACGTTCATATTTTAAAAATTTAAATGTTCAATTTTTAGTGAACAATTTATTTTGCATGAAATTACAATTAAAATAATAAATATAGTATTTTCACTTTGATGATTGCATAATATTATTTTCGATTATTGGTTTATTTTTTAAAAAGAAAATATCATAAATCTTTTATTTGTATCTCTTTGAATTATATGTGTCAGTTATAAATATAAATCCTTGCTAAAAGCATCGGTTAGTTTCATGTCATCCCTGGTACAGAACTATCTTGTCGAATTCGAAGTTTAATTTTTCCCCATGAAACTTTCCCATATCGTTTTTTTTTTTTATATATAATCTTATCAGTTTATAAAATCTATCACTGAGCCAGAGTAGTTCTTCATTGTTTCACGTTATTAAAAGTGCACCATTTTTCAAAGATATCTCACGTACTATATTTAAATATATATCATTTGATATATTAAAAACGCACTGAGCTTTTCTTTAGAATACGGCCCTTATTTGTAAAACGTAAAACGATTTGATATATCAAAAAGTAATGAAAATTCATTTAGAACAAGGCCCTTTGAAGCATTAAATATACCGAGTAAGGAGATAATATTGGATAGATTTAATTAATTTCTTTCTTATTTTCGAATCTAGTAAAATATTGAGAAATCAAATGAATGATAAAATCCACCTAACTTTACTGCAGTGGTTAAAAAAATTTACTCTCCGAGAATAATAAATTTTGACAAGTGAACTTTTCTGGACAGGTAAAGGAATTATTTTTCAGAACATCATAATCTTAGAAAAAGGTTTAAAATCATTTCATTTTCTTACTGTACTTTTTGAGGCACTGTTACAAAAATCTCATTGAAAATTTTATTAAAGATATCCATGCTTCGAAACTGGTCACGAATCAGCAATTTACAAATAGTTAAATTGATTCAGAGAAAAAGTTACCGAAAGAGAGGAGCTAGAAAACTCAACTATTTGAATTGAGAGTAAATTGTTTCAAATAGAGATGGATGCAAGGAAAAACTCTAACAATAGCTTGAAGAAAATTTTGGTTACGGAGATGAATGCTAAAACGATACATCAACACTAATTTTGAATTTTTTTTTTATAATAGCGATACTTAAAAATTATTATCGAGTAACTGACAGTTAGTCATTCAATTTATTTCTTTAAATTATTCATAAAATGGTGCTTAAACTGAGGATATATAAACATTGCTTTTGTAATCTTAATATTTATTTTATTTCTTGAATTTTTTTCCCCTTGACATCCTGAACTCTTACTAATATTTGAATGAAATCAGATTTAATTTGTCTTTATGAGCTATTACCAAGCATAAGAACTAAACAAATTAAGAAATTAAGAGGTTACGTGACACTACTCAAACGGAATTATACGAAAAAAATAGCAATTAATTTACATCGTCTTGGTCTAAAAGCATTTCGTTTCATTAAACCATTTACATAATTTCTTGCATTGAATAACTATTTTTTATATATGAAATAATTGCAGGAATATTAATCTGTTTAGGTATTCATTTTCTAAATCTCTCTCTCTCTTTCTCTCTCTCTCTCTCTCTCTCTCTCTCTATATATATATATATATATATATACTGTAAAAGTGTACTGTGCATATGGAGGTATATTTTGAACATTTTAGCTAAATTGGAATTGAATTATTCATATTGATAAAAGTAAACAATACCAAAGTTTTTGGTTAAAGCATTCGGACTTCGTTACTTAACTTTATTCTTTATTATATATTTACATTCTTTTGATTAGAAAATATTAGTGTAGATTATCTTAAGAGTACTTAAATATCTAAAAGGAAGTGAAATATTTGAAAAAGTTTTCAAGATATTTAAAGACTCGATATGCTTTTGTAATTTTATAGTTCATTAACTGCTAAAATATCTAAAAATTATTATAAAACTAAAATAACATAAAATATCCTTAATGTAATTTTTTTAAGGTATGGGTATATAATGTTCTGTAAAAATTGCTATTTTTACATGTTTTATATATATTTGAGCAGTTGCGTATAATAACCCTGTAGTATTTAAACTATTAAGAAGTATTTAAAAAATAGCTTGCAACTTGAAATCTTTATAAAAATTGCTTTATTTTTATGTAAATACAATGCCTACTTATAAATAAATTCCTAAAATTAGTATATATACTTATTAATTATATCACATAATTCATTCTTACGGTTTTAATGGGGGCACTTAAACGGAAAATGTATAAGCATTTCTTATCTGGCATGAACTAATAAGGATTATATATTAATATAAAAAGTTATCGATATTAATGTTACTATTGCTATATATAATCTACTAAATATATTAAAGAATATAATTAATGAAAACTCCATGAATGGTAATTGGAAAAGTTTTAAAAATGTAGTCTAACGAATTTTAGATTTTCTTCTGCAATATTTTGATCTGGAGAATGATTCGAAAATGAAAAATTGAACATGTAAAATAGATAAATTTGATTATTTATTTTACAGTATGAAACGTTTTAAATTAAGTAGTTTAAAAAACCCCATTCCATTTTTCGCGAATTAAAGCAATTTTACAAATAATTGAAACTTGGCTACGGAAAACATTATTATTACCCTCTATGAAAATATGATTAAATTGAATGAAGTAATAAGTAGAATGCAAGAAAAATTTTCGTATCAAAATTATCAACGATATATTGAAAACACAAATTTTACATTATTGATTCACATCATAAAATATAAAAATTTTAAATCAGTTGCAAGGAAAAAAAATCGTGATATAATATAACGATAGATAGAGAAGAATTACTTCTAACATTTAGATTTACCAAAAAAGTTTCTTCGATGTATTGAAAAGTTATATCATTTTTTTGTAGTATTTCTTGAATCTTGCCTCAACTTTTTGATTTAAGAGTGCAGATATTATATGACTCTAGATGTGTTTTCAAAGTTGTAGGGTTGCCTCTTTAACAAGTTGAAGTCGGCTTATCTGTAAAAATAAAAATATATATTAAAAAAGTTCAAAAAAAATTAATTATTTTTAACAGTAGGAAACTTAACTTAGAATTTAAGATGCATCAACAATTGTTAAGAAAATGAGTAAAAAAAACATTCTAAAATGAAATAAGTGCGAAAAAGTATAATCCCAAACACAATATTAAAAGATTAAAAATACTGAAATTTTTAGTGAATTTTTTCCATATAGATGACGAAGTTTTTAGTATTAGGGAACTAATAAATTTAGCTTTAAAATGTTATAACATTAATTACAAATTTTTTCTGAAATTTTTAAGGAAATAGATATAATTACGTATTTTCAAAAACATAGCTATGGTTATTGTATTTTCCAATAGGTCAAGATAAAAAGATCAGCTGTATCTAAAGGAATAAAAATGATTAATTAACTGTGAATAAAATTTATAATTCAACCTCAACCGTTTTCTTAAAGCATTTGTTTGGGTGATTCTAAAAATATCTTGTCTAAATTTCAGTTAACATAACAAGTGGCAAAAAGTTAAAAGTTGCAATAAATTCAAATAAACGACTTATAAAACTCTCCAGCAAAATTACTACACTGAGTTTTACTTATTTTATGTATGAATCATTTCATGAAGTTTATTACCGGTAATTTTATTTAATAAACATATAAATTAAATTTATGATGTAAAAAGGAATAAACCACTTTAAGCGCGTAAGGAAAGCAATTACTATACAATAAAACATCATTTACCGCTGTCTTGATCTAAGCTACTTTTTATTCCATCAAAATTTGATGTCGATATAAAAATATCTTTTTTATTGATAAATAAATGTCATATTAAGTTCTCAACAAACTATACCTATCAGAAGCCAAATGAATTTTAATCTCTGTTTTGGAGAATCTTTATGCGATTTCGACTACAATGAAACAGAACGCATTCTTGTTATGCATGCTATTGTAGAATTTCCTGAAATAAAGTAAGCAATTTAAAAATAGCGATTACACAACTAAACCATCGATATTTTATCACTCGCATAAAGTCACGTAGCGTTTATTCATAAGAAAATGTACCAACTATTGCTGAAGTGTCACTGAAGTGGTCTTTGTAATTTACGGTCTCCCATTAAGTGACAGCATTTATGGCCTGTATTTCTTGGTGGACCTGCAAACATCTAAAATGGCGTTAGAATTTCATTACAAGACCCTTTTCTGTCATGGATCCTAGTAATCGCTGTCTTTAGAACCCAATCAAATGATAGTTTTGTCAGACTCCTTTCCTCCACTGGACTCATTTACTGGACACCTATACAGGATTCTGAAACCGTTATGCTGTCCTTTTATAGGCTGAATAAGCCGTTTACGCATGCTAGTCAGGGCCATTAAGCCCAGCAACAGTTCTTTGTAAATCTATTCCAAGCGACGCTTTGGCTAGGTATTACAGTGTCGTAACTTGTAATTTCGTATTAACTTGCAATCAATTATGTTTAGATAAGATTCGATGTTTCTTTAAACGGGTAGCTATTTAAGTAATTACAGATTTCTTGTATTCCAACATGGGGAATATAACATAATATTTTGCTACATTTTCGAATGCCTACATGGGTACCAATTTTGCTGTTAAATTGCTGAAACTAATAATAAAATATGTACCTATGAAATACTTCACTATAACAAATGAAATACTTCACTTTAAAACTAAATCTGATTTAAACTGACTGTACTGGAAAAATATAGTTAGTTTAAATCAGATTTTGTTTTAAAGTGAAGTATTTCATTTGTTGAAAGAGATATGTCACTGTTAATTTCAATAACTGTTCATGAAGTTAGACTTTATTTAATCGAAAGTATGTAAGAGAAAGAACAATGTATAAAGCAGTCCAAACATAACGAATACTTTTAATGAGCGCATGCGAAATCATCTAATATTAATTAAGTAGTTAAATAGTGTTATTATGATAGCTTACCATGAGCATAAAAACCTTTAATCTAAATTTATTTTTCTTGATACTTTTGGTGGTATTAATCTCTCTCTATCTTAATAATATAAAAATTATGTGAAAAGCTCGGCTTTAACAATACGATTTCTGTTAAATATTCCCGAGAAAATTATGCATACAAAGTCAGTTTTATCCTTGGATTTAAAAAATCAAATTTTCCAAAAAAAGTTTTTGCATCACAAGAAGCTTTTGAGGAATTAGAGAAATCTGCAAAAATTTTCATACAACTTTAACTTAGTTGATTTCGTGTATTCTGCTAAATTAAAGATTGGAAATTTTTATATGGAATAATTTGTATTAATTATCGTAATGTTATATTATTGTAGGAGCTGTAGTGTTAAAGTTCACTTTTTTATTTCAAACATTATGTATCAAACATTATGTACAAAATAATTTAATTTTGATTTATAAATTAAGGCCAGTGCGCTAACTTCAACTACATAGTTAATCAATCAATTAATCAATTACAAAAGATACCAAAATCAAACATAAATTATGCCACAAAATATTTATAATTTAATTACATCCGAAATTGAAATTCCTTGCAGTTTAATTTCTCGCCAGTACTCTTAATATTTATTCGAAAACCGCAGAGAAATAGAATTAGCTTTACTAGTGACATGATAACCAATCTCAAATCTTCTTTTCTAATTTAGTTAATGATAGCCTACGTTTCTTTATTTTCGGTATATATGTATTCAGCGATTAGTATCTTAAGCGCTGCAAAAAAAATACTAAACCTTTTGCTCACTGTTATGTATTTTTAATTTTACAATATAATGTTCACTCGACAAGTAACATTCAATTTATAAATAAAAATATATGCCATAGATGGTAAATTTCTTTTTTTTTTAAATTTCGGAATTACTTTCTAATTTAAAAACCTTTATTTTGATGCAAGTTTATACCATTTAATTAGAGAAATTCTGGTTGTTAACTTTGTAAAATATATATGAATATTAGCAAATTGTTATTTTAATCACAAGTATCGAATTATTGACTCGGAACTACTGAAATTAGTTCCGAATTTCAATTTCTAAGTAACTAAACTTTCACATTTATTAATGCAATAATATCAAGTAATTGCATGACATTTAAAAAATGTTTGTATTATTAGATATAGTCTTATCACTTTTCTTAAAGGGCATTTTTTAAACGTCATTCGTTCACGTTATTATTATTATTTTCAGAAAACTTTAGGATCATCTAATTGTTAAAATAATTTACCTTCGAAAGCCGCGTGATTTTTTTAAAATTTTTTTTTATCATCTTTCATTTCTGAATTTTTGTTGATATGTGGAGCTTCTCAAACTTTTAACTAGCTGTTTCAAGAATTAGATCCCCCACCGAATCTCAATTTTATCAAAGAAAATATCATTACGATGTTCATTAAAGACAAAAAGAACATGTATAGTAAATCTGTATTTTTGATACTTACTAAATTGCTTTTTAAAGTGTGATATGATTTAACATCACCTTTAGATGACAGATTTCTAATTAAGATTGAAAAAGAACTTTTCATGCTATAGTCGAAGGTTCGACTGATTAATATGTAAAAGATTTCCTTTTCAAACTGTATATAAAGTACCGTCTTTTTGTCATTTGAGATACTCATATAGTAATTGCAACAAAAGCTAATTTTTGTTCGAGCTGTTCTAAAAACATATTAGATTCTAAAGAAAAGTAAGTGTTCAAAGCATAAAAATATAGATTTGCAGTTGATTTCAATGTCTCATTTTTCAAACTGCTGGATAGATTTTATAGAGCCGATTTTAAAACTTACATAAGGGTTGAATAGAACAAACTCTTTGCTTTGATGCAAATGAAGAGAGGTTTTATTTTGTATACATATTAAGATGCTTCTCTATTCGAATCCGAAGAGTAGAGTAAAATCTTTCATTATTTCTTTAAAATCAATGAAGCACTCAAGTATTTCTAAAAAGTTCATTTACTTAAATTCGCTTACTGTTTTTTTTTTTTTTTTTTTTTGATTGAAATTAAAAGTACGTCGCAATTGCTAAGTCATTGTTTATTTTGTAAATGTTAGCCCAGATATATATCTTGTAATCAAATTTGATCAATAATGAAAGTGTTATATATAAATTAACTCAGAGACTACTCAGAGCAAAATACGCTATACATGACTGATTAGTAATAAAAATTAATTAAAAGGGTATCATTGTTATAACGAATTTTGTGTCTGTTAAGGAATTTCTCGTTTAAATGAAAGAAATATTACACATATTGCAAAAGACGAATTTAAATATCTTATAACACGGTGTCTTTGAAAACAGAGAAAAAGTAGAACAAGGAGATATCTTAGCCAACTGTTCAATCAAATATTAGTATTTTATTTGCACACATTTACTCGACACATGGACGTCGAGTAAATTGCACTTATATGCTTTTTCTTTCTCCTTGCTGCTATTTTCTTTTCTCATTCCAATACGCAAGCGTGATATTTTTTTCCATCATTAAATTTAAGATTTATATCCATATTTGCACATCATTTTACTAGTATAATTCTAGTCGTAAAAGAAAAAAAACTGAAAAAAATTGGGAACGCACTCAAAATTTATCTAAATTTATTCATCATTTAGTTTAATTAGAACTTAAATCTTTCAAAAATTAGCTTCAAAAAATTCAATTCATTAGAACGGAAAATTGATATCTATCGTTGATACTTATTTTTAAGACTTTTAAGTTATATATATATATATATATATATATATATATATATATATATATATATAGTGATGTAGCTGTTTGAAATTGTAAACTAATTTTTGAATCTATTTGAAATTGTGATCAGCCGTATATAAATTGAAAACCACTAGGCTTAAATTTTAATATATTCCCATAGAACTATATATGCTTCCTCTGACCCTTAATAATGGTAGCAGTTGATTAATTTAATTTGACCTATATGATAAAGCTAAAGAAAATAAATATAGAACGCGACATTTATTATCATGTAACTAGATTAAATTAAGCAATAAATTAAAGATATTACTCTTAATTTTTATTTTGAGTGTTCAGATAGTTTCTTTATTTTTCAATAATTTCATAACTGCATTTTAAACTTCTAGGTAGGATTCCTTGGCTGGGAAGCTTTGGTTTCTTTATATGCGTGACCTTAAAATTATTGGAATCATTGTTCTTCATTGCTTCCGACATAGCTTGTTGAAGTGATAGAAATGTATTATCCAGTATTACGAAAGAAATGTAATTTCCCGAATGAATTGCATATCTTATGGTGCCTCTTCTGATAAGAGGAATATATCTAAATTTTTCAAGTTTTTCTTCATAATCTTCGCAATTTTGTTCACATATTTGGTTTTTCAAAAGATCAACATTAGCATAATATTAACCATGAAAATTATTTTCGGATGCATGTTTCGAAATTCTCATTATAGCTATTTTGTTTACACTTGGATTGTTTTGCAGCTAGCATAATTACATCTTTTTTTTGCAAATTTTCTTTCTTTCTTCCTTCCTTTCTTTTTTTTTTTTTTTTTTTTTTTTTTTTGATTTGTCAAAAACCGGATAATAGGAACTCCACCTTTGCTTCAAAACTCTCTATTTTCCTCTTGTTTTTACAATGGGTTGATATTCAACTGAAAAAAAAACAAATGATTTCGATCAACGGATGAAATCAGAAAATTGGTTATAATTCGTAATAATTAGGTTAACCTAAAATATTAAAGATGAGTTAAAATTAATGACAGATGTCATGAAACAATGACTTTGATTGAAGGCGTCGCAATTTTGTGCTACAACATAACTTGCAGCTGCATTCACGAATAATTTCCGCTTAAATATTCTCTTTCTACTGCTTTTAGCTTCAATATAAAATTTAAATATTCAATGAAACTGAATATGTGCACGATTTTTCCGAAAATTTCTTTCTATTTAATTATTTCATAATTTCCTTAATCACATCTGCTTGCCAATTAGTAAGAATGACAATTTTTTAATTTTAGGTACCGAGATCTTACAGCAATCTAATTATTTAAATTGAGGAATTATAAGCAAATATTGTGGTCCCTTAAGAGATTTAGACTGTCCAAAGAAAAATACTGGGTAATTTTTTTTCGGACAATCTAAATCTTTTAAAGGTCTGAAAAAACTACCCCAGCTTTTTTTTTTCTTCGCAGAATCTGATTGGCAGTGACCCTTATTACCGAATCAACTGGTCCGTAAGGAAATTCCTCCGATATTCAGCTGTATATCAAAGCCTAATGAGGCTCTGATATACAGCTGAATATCGGAGGAATCCCCGCCTTCTATTTTTTGTTGGATTTTTGTATCATGATGACGCCTTTTTACTGGTCTAGTTGGTCTTTTTTTTCTCTCCTTTTCCTTCTTCTTCTTCTTTTTTTTTTTTTTTTTTTTTTTGCTGGTATTCATTTAAATGTAGTAACCTCCTGAGTGGACTATTATTTAAGTATGTTTCCTTAAAATTCTAAATTCCACAATCAATAAATAATTAAAATGAAATTAGGAGCGATTTTTTTTGTCATAAAAATCTTGAAATATTCTAGTTATTAAATTTTTAAGAAAACTAAATTTTTAATGAGTTTAGGAGCAATTAAACTGTTTTGGAGCAGAATTTTACCACCGAATTTCTATAAAAATAATGCACATTAATTATTCGTAATGTAATCATATTGGGACCCATACAACAGGATGACATGATCGAATAACAGCAATAACCTTGGGACGAATTCCTTTCGTTGGGAGTAAAAGACATAATTATTCCATAATGATTCATCAAAATGTTTAACCAGTTTATTCAAAACTTTGAATAATTAATATCAAAATAAATATGTGGAGCAGTTGCTTAAGAGTACCAGGTCATCAAAGGAATTGTAAAATTCCGTATTTAAGACACCTTGTTTTCGTGACGTATATCTTTTGAAATTATCAGTAGAGCTTAGATATTTTGTGTGGCTGATAAAGTTATTTTACTCACTCTATAGAACTATAAAAGTAATTTTTAGTCAAAAAGATTTTTTCCCCTTTTAGTTGAATACAAAGATATGATTTTTGAGACATATTTGCATTTAGGTACCGTTTTAAAAGAACGATTACACTCTAGGGTACCAAATTTTTGATGCCTCTGTAAAGGATACCCATGCAAGTAGAGAACCAAAAATATTTTTTCTCTAAGTAATATTTCCATTTTAAGAAATAATTCTTTGTATGAGAAAAAGAAATAAACCAAAACTTCCAAAATTACAAAGTTCTATAAATTTTTCAAAGAAAATATACAATGATATCATTAAAAAGTTGGTTCATCATTTTTTGTGCATTATTTTATACATGAAGAGTAAAATATTTTGTATATTTTATATATTTTATTATATTTTTTTCAAAAAAATTGTACCTAAATGCAAATACGTTTCAAAATTCATGTCCATATTCAACTAAGAAGAAGAAGAAAAAAAACCTTTAGACTAAAAATTACTTTTATAATTCTATAAAACAACTAAATTATCATTATTAAGCACATAAAAATAATAGCTGTACTGATAATTTTAAAACACGTATATCACAAAAACAAGAAATCTTTAATTTGGTATCTTATGTCTTGGTACCCTAACTCGTCTACAACAAATAATTCTAATAATTATAATAATATCTACTTAAATTTCAGATTCAAAGAAGTGGATATCTTATGACGGGATCCAAGTCACGTATACATACTCAGTATATCGCCTTATAGTTTCTCGAGCGTCTATAATGTACCTATGGCTCCCTCTAATTCCTCTATCTCCTAATACCTTTCCATTACTCTCTCCACTCTCTTCTTAAATAGTCAGGCTCACTGACGAATATTTAGATCATTCCACAAGACGAGGTTTTCATATCAAACATAGAAGTAAAACTACCTCAGAAGTTAGTTAAAGGGAATTATGAGTGAGAACCTGTTACAACCTTATACTGAATATAGATAATTGATAAAACTTTTACAAATCTACTGTTATTAAAACTACGGGGAAAAGTTTACATGAAAAATTTTACATTACGGGAATAGTTTACATAAAAATATAGCTTTTTAAACAAAAAGAATTGTACATATTAAAAGAATTCATTAATTTTTTTTTTATTCCTCGCGACTCTTACTTAAAAGTTTATGGATCAGTTGTTTATACTTCAAAAATTTATTTGAACCATATTTTTATCCACGTTTTAGAATTTAAAGTACGTACGTAAATCTTTCAATCCCCGTCATAGATTCATTTCTCTTAAATAGGAATATTCTTTGATAGATATTTATTTTAACCGTGTTTTAATCCGTGTTTTAGAATTTGGATTACGTCTTTTCAATCCGTCTCAATCATAAACTCATTAGAGAGATTTATATTCGTATCTAATATCTTATCTGAGTCTGATGGACCTTTCCCCGTTGTTTTCTTGTAACAACAATTCTAATACAAATTTTAAATCTTGTCAACAAGGTAAAAAATCCAACTTATTGGTAGTTTCATTAATATGACAAAAAACATTATTATATTGATAAATTATACAGCGATACTCGTTTTTTGGCAATGACGCAAGAGACGGATTCAGAAAACGAACATCACTACAATATGAAATGGAAAAGATTATTTAAATATAGCGATTATAGAGTTAATAATGTTACTTTTTTTAACCTACAGTGTCTGCATTATTGAATTCAAAGCAAAATATTTGTATATATTTTTTATTATGAAGATATTTTTTGCACACTAGTAATAATACCTTATGAAAACTATTTGCATTCTACATATATATATATATATATATATATATATATATATATATATATATATACACTAACTTTATTCAGTAACTATCATTCATATGTAAATTTTAACGCTTCAGCTGTTCAGTTTAGAATTTGTTTCATATTGTTATCTTTAATATTTTATCACTCATTATTATGTTTTACTCATTCAACGTTTGCAGAATTACCTTTATTATCTGATTTTCATCTTCAGTTATAACTTATTTTTTTAACTATCGCATCAAAAGAGATAAATAAAATTTTTACCTCATTTTTACATTTTGCGCACGGCCTTTTCAGGAAGATTACGCACAAACTTATTACCGATTAATGAGGTGTCATGAAGTTGCAAATCATTCTGTCATAATCAGAAATGAATTTTATCGTTTTATGGGATAGTTCTATCAATCTCTATAATCTTATCTATTATTTATGATTTTGACAGGTAGTTTTATTAATGAAATCGTAAAACAAATAGACATCCCGTGCTTTTACATTAGTATTAAATGGAGTTTTTATAAAGATAAACATATATGTATTCGAAACTCCATACAAAAATAAGTCTATAATGCTATTTATTTTGTTAGTTAACAACTTAAAAATTAGTTAAAATTTAAATTTTGAGCCGAGGTAAGAAAAAAAAAAAAAAAAAACCGCTCTTTAACGGTATTAAATTTTGTTTACAATATTGCTGTTTCCGCTATAATAATTTAAAAGGTTTTCTTATTTAATATTTAATAAAGAAAGGCAGTCACGTTATGTCAGAGTTATTCGGTATTATGGATTATAATGAAATAAATGTTAAAATATAGTAACTTTATGATTATTAATCCTCCAATGCCTTCTTTATCGAAATAATAAATTTAAAAAAATAGTGGTATTTTTTGCGAGTGATATAAATGGTTTAAAAAATTAAATTTCTAAAAAATTTTAACACCGTTTCGGAAATAAAATAGTTTGTATATATAATGCATGAATTTTCTATTTATGAAAATTTTATATTTCTGAATAAGGGCATGTTCAGATAACGTATCCCCTCCAAATTTAAATTCTTTTGCCAAGCTTTTGATTTAAAAATACAGTGATTAAAATTCAAAAATACCTTTCGCATGATTTAATTTTTAAATTTTTTTTTCTTAGTTCATTTTTTAAACTTCATTATAACTACTGAAGCAGGTATTTTTGATCCCTGGTCGTATAATGACTATGTTAAGAAAGTTACAAAAGCTCTACGAAGCTCTAACTCTAAGTTTAAGAAAGTAATAGAAAATTAATGCAATACATTTTGTAGAATGCTTCTAAATTAAATTTTGTATTTTAGAAATATTTGGTGTGCCGATATCAAAACGTAATTTTTTAGAATAGGGGTTGTATATTGATAAATTAAATTAACTAAAATACTTCTTGAACTGCAAAAATTTTAAGCACAGTTCTTAATAAAATTATATCAAATTATTGCATTAACATTTATTAATGCTAATGCAAACGTTTCAATGTTTTAAATAAATAATATTCTTAATACGTTATTAAAATAATAATAAAAAAGTTGTGCAGATGATCTATACATTTTTTTTTAAGTTTTCAGAATTTAGCTTTTACTTGACCACTATTCAACCCAGTTAATTTAAATTTATTTACTCAAGAGGGGACACACGTCAAAATTTTATTTTTCTTTTATTTCATTCTGTAGTAAAACACGGTTCTTATGTTTCAATATCAAAAAAGTATTTTAAAACAAGATTAAATTGAAACCTGCTTAGAGGATTTTTGCTGGAAAAAATTTGTTCCAGGCACCTTAAAAGCTCTAAAAATAAAAGCACTTGATGCGACTTTTAGGTATTCTTATTTCTGTTGGTTGAGAGATTAAAGTACATGTCTCTCGATTCCGTATAAGAGTCTGTATACTATTTTAAAATTGAGATCAAGTGTTGCTTTTTCTACTAAAGTGTGCTCTTCCATCATGAATATTTTACCTTTTATTTCTTACTTTCTCCATATATTATGTTTTAATAAGCATCGTGTCAATATTTTAGTTTAAAAAAAAACTTTTTGTATTCTTTAAAGTCTATTTAATATTAACTACACAATAAACATATATTATTGTGCTTGTATAACAATATATATTTTTTTCAAAATAAAAGGCAATAATGTTGCATATGAACTTGAAAGAATAATCACACACACACATTTATAGTTTCCATATTTTTTTCCAATAAGAAAATATCTGTTCCCTAGAGGCTTAATTCCTAGTTTGATAATTCCTTTAAACTTGTTATTTTTTTTATTTAAAGTGATTTTTATACCAATCTTTTTTAATTTAAACCTTCAAAAATATCGCTAAATCATTAAATACGAGTACACAAATTAATTCAAAAATTCATGTGACAATTCTAATATCTAATACAAAGTGCTTAGCTTACAAAAATTAGCAACAAGATTGATTTGAGATCCTTAATATATTCAAGGGTATTATTCTGCTTTGTAGAGATAGTTTCCTAGATTCTTCGAAAATACCTTTAGCTCTGACAGAAAAATTTCCTTCTGGACAGATTTATTTTATAATCTTAGTTCACCTTGAATAACTCAATCTGTTAAATACTCGTACAATTTACGGAGACATTATTGCTTGAAAACAATTGACCATGAAACAAATTTCAGAGACATCCTATATTTTAATAAAATTTTTCAAAAGCAAACTATATTCTACATTTCAAGTAACAAAATATATTTTTCAAAAGTTGCTTAATAATTAATAATAATTTAAATAATTTTTACTAATTAATAATAATTTAAATTAAGTTTAATTTTTCGCTTTAACGAGCTTTTTTTTTGTCCCAAATTAAGAATCTATTTTAAATTTATAAATGTAAGATTTCAGTTTTATGGAGCATAAACTTTCAAAACTAATATATAATAAACAAAAACACTTTTGTCAAATTAATAGACAATAAATTTTTTTTTTGTCTAAGAAAAGTTTGCTAGTAAATTTTTAATCGTAAATAAAATGTGAACAACTTTAAATATATTACAATATGTAACAATGTCTTTTCTAAGTGAGTTCTGGTTCAAAACGGGGAAATATTAAAGCAAAATTTATAAGGAGAAAAAGCGTGTGACAAGTTTTAATATATTGAATTTATGTTTTTGCGTTCTAATAGGGGGGGGGGGAAGCTTATTAAACTCTTTCCAGTCTTTAACTTTACTTAACGTGATTAGAGATTTTATAATTATTTTCATAATTAAAATAAGGCTAATAGAATGAGATAAGATACAATTACAGCACGTTTATGAAAATTCAGAATGAATTAAAGCTGATTAAAGGATGATTTTTTTTGCAGCTTCTTAATTTTCTTATTCTGATTACACCAAAAATACCAAAGAGGAACAAATATATTGCTGTACAAAAATTTAAACATAATGCAACCAAAGAAATAGAATACTGTAAAATACGAATAATTATGATTTATTGATTAAAGAATTATTTTTTTAAAAAAAATTCGCTTAGTTTGGTAAAACTAAAAATATCAAAATTGAACATAAGTGTACCCCAGTACCAAAATTTAGGCTTAATAGAACCTAAGAAAAAGAACACTGAAAAATACGAATAATTAAGGATTACCTGTTCTTTCTGGAATGAAACACAACATACCGTTGTTCTTGTCTGATAATAACTGGCGAGGTTCAATTCTACTTCAGTCTGCAATAGGCGATGTTAACACACGGAACTATTCCCCATTATAAGTCGTAACATAAAATGAACAGTTTTGATTTACGATAAAGCGATATATTTTTATGTTTTTTCTTTTTTCCATTTTTTGGGAAGAACAACTTAAAGTGAGAAGGCATCGTAGTTCGAGCGGGACCTTTTGTGGGGAGGTCTTCCGTTTTTAATGAACGTTTTTGCTTGAGTCGTAAAACTCTCCATCAGATTTCGGTGGACCGTCCGTTTGACTGTAAATTTTCTGTCTAATCCCTATTCGTGATAATGGATTTTATTTTACTTCCTTTATACATACATATTCGTAAGTGTCGTTGATTACTATAAAGCAGATTTTGTCTAAAAATAATTTTTTAGTAAATTTCGGCGAGATAAGAGACTGCTAGTTTTTTTTATTAATATCTGATATAATTTTTCAAAAAGAAAATAATAAGTTCGAAAAAGTAAAAGAGTTCTTAAAATTTAATAATTTGTTGAAAAATAAAAATCAATTAGCGGCGGAGTGAAGCAGTGACTTTTTAAGGAAATAAAGATGATTTGACATCAAAATATTTTTGAAAATTGTTGATAAAATGTAGCTTTAATTTCTCTCTACACATACTTTTGACTTGGTCATAAAAAAAAAAATCTTTAGACAATCTTAATAGTTAAAAAAAATGTAACTTTCAAATAAGCATTTGTAAGACAATTTTTTTTAGTAAAATCCCATTTAAAAAAAAAGGAAATATATCTAGTAAATACAAAAAAAAAAAAAAAAAAAAAAAAAACTTACATATAGGGAAACTACACTTTAATTCATCATTTAAATTTCGAAATAAAATTCAAACTTATAATAACTGGATATTTGAAGTCGAGTATAAATTTAACAATTCGTAACGGGTTCTCACGCTCATTTTCCTTTAAGTAATTTCTGGGGCGGCTTTAATACGATGCTTGATGTGGCACCCTCGTATAGTGAGAGAAAAGTGATGTATGTTAATTATCCTTACTATGTAAGGAGAAGTGTATTGAATAAGAAGGCGGCGAGAGATAGAGGAACTAGAGAGATTCAAGGGAACACTATATTGGTTCGAACAACTGTACACGATATACTGAGCGTGTATACTTGATTCGGATTCCGTCACTAGCAGTCTGCTTGAATCCTATCCACTTTATTCAATGGTACTATTTAGGACTGCCAAGATAAGTGGAATTCTTCATTATAAAATTTGGTTAAGGACACTAGTAATTAACAGATCCACGTTATTATTCCATTTTGAAATTGTGCTCATTCAAAGCTTGAATGAAATAGTTAAAAGATTTTGGCAGATTTTTATTGCGTAGCCATGTTTCTTGATCACAACGAAGGCAATTCGTCATAACTGAACTTTTATCATGTTTCAAAGAATGTCTAGAGGAAATTTAACTCGTATAAGATTATCATTAAAACAAAAAGTACTATAATATACTTGTTATATCTTCATTGCATGTTAAATGATGCAATTCATTGCATGTCTATCTCATTCACAAGAAAATTTCTATGAGGCTTTTTAATCTTTGTAAAATTTAATTCTTAAATTAATGATTAAAGGTTTTGATTTTAAGTGATTTATCTGAGTGGTTTCAACCTAATCAGAAAATACAATATCTATAGACACTATCGAAAATTGTTTTTGTTACTTTTCTCAAAATTCGAAAAATTCCAAGTGAGCTGTTTAATATGTTTTATTATTTTAATTTAATAGACAAAGCAAATTTCTTAAAGTAAATCGAAGCAAATATACCATGCATTTTAATCAAATATTAATTAATAATGATGATGAATCGAATAACTTTCTCGTACCAATTGTCACGAATAATATGAATTGCAATTTTTATTTGTCTGTTGTTTCGAATTATATTTTTAACTTACTCGATACTTACCTATTAATATTTATAAGAAAGGCTCACCGACTTTAATGTGTTGAGCAATATCATAGTGAAATAGCAAACTAATTTTAAGTCTCCAAAAAATATACATCACATATTTTAAGCAAATATTAATTAAGTATGACGATGTATCGGATAATTTTATCATACCAGTCATAATGAAGTTAAAATTATTATTTGGTTAATGCAGCGGCTTACATTTTCATTTTTCTAGATATATTCCTACTCTTAATATACATAAGAAAATTTAATTCACTTTAATGAGTGTAACATTATTGTATCGAAAAATCCAAATAATTTTTAATTTATTTTGTTCAATGTTGTTTTTTAGTCGAATCAAGTTGGACTATTTTATAAGTAAACAGCAAGGAATGAGATTAAGGAAAAACATCAGTTTTGATGTGGTTTCGTAAAAGTTTTACAGCTTTATTTTAACGACCATTAAAACAAATACATGCAAGCAGTTTTATAGACTTCGTGCATGTGTGAATATCGTATTAGTATGTGATTGCTTGAATAGTAAATATCTTTTTTTCAAAACAGCGTTAAGTGATTTTTAAGTCACCTAAATAGAAAAAAAGAAAGTTGGAAAACAGTAGTGAGTTTTAAAGTGTATTATACTTATAAATTATTAATCAAAAACGGTTTTTCATTTTGAAAAACGAGATAAAAACATGAAACGTAGATTCGTTCCCTTTAGAAATGAGTCAACTTATTCCTCAAAAGTATGAAGCAGACTTGTTCTCTTTAGAGAGGAGATAATTCGTTCTTCAAGCCCATTGTGAAGTAAATAATGTTTAAGTTAAAAAAAAAAAAACTATAAATGTTAACTTCTGTAAGTATAAAAAATCAGTATTAAACTATTTAATATTAATTTATTTAATTTGTCACTAAATATAAAGTTATCCTATTTGAGACTTTGTTTTGTGTGAAAATTAGTTAGATTTTCTTAGTGTCTGTAGTTATAGTATTCAAATCATTTTTCACACATCTTTTAAAATTGCAGAATTCCAATATTTTTTAAACTTTTTTAGGTTTTTGAAATTTTTAAATTACAGTAAATAAATTAGTACAATGATATAAGTAAATCAGAATCGTAATCAGAATTGATAAAAATATTTTTATTAAACTTACAAGTCTCTTATTTTTTCACGCATGAGATCTATTATTCTTTTCATAACACATTATCAGGGAAATAATATTATTTGCTTTACATTTGTGTTTGATTGAAATTGTAGAGGAAATTCATTTATTTCGATTCAAGGTAATTGAGACACTAAAACACTTTAAGTTTGCAATTTTTTTTTTTTTTTTTATTTTTTTTTTTTTTTTTTGTTATTAAAAAATAGAGGGTGTTTTGCTGATCCACTAAATATATTATTTATCAGAATTTGATACATATAAAGTTTGAAAATTGAGTTTTAGAATTGTATACATTTGTGCACGTCATAAAAAATATCTTTATAGTTGCGCTTTTCTCAAAAGGTGGTTGTTTATGATTCTGGTACACTTTACTCAAAATCTACTTTACAAATCTACTACATTTATTCTACTACTATATTTCATTGATATTTTACAGATTATGAAATGAAATTATTTACTATAAAGTGAATATAATTTTTTTCTGATAAACACTCGCGAATTTTAAGTATTGCACAGTATTTGTATTTAAATTATAAAATTGAAAATTTTAAATTTTATTAAGTTTTATTTTTGAACATTTCTTATGTTCAGTGTATAGGATGTTATTTTATAAGTGCTTTTCAAACTTTTAGTTACAAATTTAGTAGATTTTATACAACATTTACCTAATAATAGGTACACGACACGCAATTGTAAATATAGCTATAGTTAATTAATAATTGATCAAAGTATTTATGTTTATAAATGTGATTTTCTTTATATAAACAGATTAATAAGTACAGATATCTCATTATCAGCTATCATAAATTGATATTTCAATATTAAAGTACGACATCCTTTGTTTTAATTTCAAAAACTATGGGTTATTTTGGGGCATGTCTGTATTACCTAACTCGTTTGTCATCTAAAATATTAATCTAATCGCAAATCTAAAGTCTTCAACTTAATTCCAAGCACAGACAATGTAATTAAAATAGTCACACAAGAACAGTTCAAAAATGCAGTCAATTACTTTTCAAAGCCTAATTTATTATTTCTCTAAAAAGGAGAATGCTCTATATTAGTTCCCTGTCCCTCGACACGGATACAACTGAATTTTACCGAATTTACTTTTACCCGAATACGATTGAGTTAATCCAAAATGGAAGAAAACTTTGACCAAACAGCGTCGGGTCTAAGTCCCTATATATAGATCATACTAATACACTTTTAACTCCCCCTCATTATTCAAACCTTTCACACTATAGTTATCTTTCGACAACCGCAATATTTCTATTACCATATTCAATTATCTGTATCTTTTATTCGACTTGATTATATCTAATCACTACACTTTTAAAGTTTACCTAATTTGCGTAACCACGCTTCATTTGGTTGGAAAGGAACTGGAAATTTAAATATAGTCAGGAATAATGTGATTCGTATTGTTTCATTAACGTCGCACTGAGAAGCAACGGGAGGGCTATAGGCGACGGACCTCGTAATTTTGAACCTCGGTCAAGTGATTAGGACTATATCTGAGATGTCCCCTCCCTCTCCAAACATCTACGCTGTGCCCGAGGGAAGACTTCGGACCTCGACCAAAATTAGTCTGGAACAGCTCCACTACATGGCGGGTCTTTTTGTGCCATCGGGACTCGAGCCCACGACTTGACGCAAGCAATGCCAGCTGAAAATACGTGCGCATGACCACTAGGCTATCCCGGCCACAAAGTAAGAAAGAAACTCCAAATGCTAGTTAAGGGAAGTTTCGCGGAAGGGAAACATCCTATGATACAATATAAACCTGGCATGAAATAAGCTTATTTATATTTGCCGAAGGCGTCTCACTTACCTTATATGTTTCTTGAACGTAATTTAAGAGAAAAATTTTTTTAAAAATTTAACACAAGAATTTTACAGTTTCCTGTAGTAAGAAAAATCTCATAGCTAATCAAAAACCAGATGTTGTTCCTGGAAAACACATAGCCGCTCAAGGGCAACATAAATTGAAGTTAATGGAATTGTCATGTACTTTATTTTCTTTACTTGTTTGAATTCTTTTTTAAGTAAACCCTCATGTACTTCAACTACATTTAACTGGCTTAATTTTCTTTTGCTAGATTTTAATGGAAAGAGACTAACTCAGATTCGTAAATTATTGATATATTTCAATCACTTTAGGAGTTTCTACTCTATGTTGCAATAAAATCACCCCTTTCATATTTTGTAATTATTTAAAAATCGGTTTAGATGTTAAGCGTTGTAGGTGTAACGACCCTTTTTTGCACTACTAGTTTCTCCACGTTTAATATTTTTTTATTCTGCAATTCATGTAAAACCTCTAATTTTAGAATATGCTCTCCCTTGAAATATGCTGTAACTAGTATATTCACGTTTCAAGAACACACTGGTATTTTTATTTGACATACGCTTCATTTCTGTAAATTTGTGATCCTTAGTTATTTTTGTAGCAAAACGATTTTAAATATGTATAATATCAAAAGAAATTTCATTCTGTGACGTAGAAGCAGATGTTTTATTTGATTTTTAAATTTACACATTGTCCTATTATTTCCCATTAAAGACTAATAAAATAATTTTATTATTATTTTAATTTGAAGTATAAACAAGAATACCAACTCCTTTTATTTGATTTCATGGGATGTTGCTTCCCAATAATTTTGCATCTGAGAGAAAAGTGTACCTCCTGAATTTTATGGGTAATAGTTTTCATAAACTTTTATGAAATTATAAATAGTTTATTTGCACTTGAATCTCCTTGTCGTAATTTTCATGTAAACGGATTCTTCTCAGCTCTTGATTCCTCTCGGAAGCTTATGAAAGTCAGTAATTGTTATATGTATATAATTATTTTCTGTTGAATCAAACCTTATTGATTCTAAAAATATGTTATTAGCAAACGCATTTTAAAATAATGTATTAATAAAATAATTGTAAAATTTTCTTAACTGCATCAAAGATATACTTTCAAATGCTCTATCAAAGCTTTCGGAGAAGTTGTACCTTTTATGATTAGGATGGTAATTCAAGGAACAAAAAAATTGTAAAAAAATTATTTGAAAATGTATGATATTTATATATATTTCAAGAAGATAAAAAAAAAGCGAAGTAAAGTATTTATCATGTGTTGATAGAAGTTGTTTTTAAACATCGTTCCCTATCAAACAATGACGTCATTGTATTTCTTTGGGGAGATATTAATTGAATAACCGTCGAGAATAGACGCGAAAAATATAGAAGTGAGAAAAGTAGAAAATCAGAATATTTAAGTTCTAACTCTTGAAAAAGAATACGCTTTTCAAGAAATATAAGGTAAACTGTTTTTAAATAGCAAAAGGAACCATATTATTCTATTTCATTTTCTAAATCTTACTGAAGTAGCAAACAGTAAAATTATTCTTGGGAAAAAAAATCACCAGTTTTTGTGAGCATTTATTGCATAAATTGATATCAAGATCGTTGTTTTATAATCATTATCTCTATTTCACAATTTTTCAAAAGAACAAAAATTAGTTATATTTTCTGGTTGTTCCAAATTTAAATTATTTCTTCAAAAAGCTAAATGAAATTTTAGGAATACTAGATATGCTTTTTTCTGTAATTTCATAAGGTAAAATAAACTGTTCTTACTTTTTAGAAATTTTTAACATTTTGCCTTGGACTTATAGCCCCAATATAGTTTGAATATATTTAGATGTACAAAATAGTATTCGAACTAATGCAGAATGTATAAGTTCTAGTACGATAATTATAGACTTTACATTTTGCTCTTTCAAAAACATTATATTGAGAGTTCGTGATGAATCCACAAATTTACATCACAGAAGAGAATCACTCTAAGAATTTCGTTTTTATTGAATTGTTATTGAAGGTATCAAAATATAATTTAAAAATTAGTGCATTTTTACATGAGTGCAGATATAAAGTGTTAAGTATGTGCTATTTTTCCTCAAAAAATATCAGAAAAAATACCTTTTACCATCGGTACAATGATATGTGACAACATGAACTTCCATATCCAAGTCTTGAAAACCCCGCCATTACTTCCAAATTTTATTGAAAAAGTCTCAAAATAATATTTGGTCTCAGTACGATATGAGGTATTGTTTTTGTAACATACATTTTTTTATTATTTAAAAGTAAAATAAAATTTTTAATATGTATGATTTTGTTGATTCAAAAATGGCCTATTTAATCCATCTTTTTTAATACTCATTCTCACATCCTTTAGACATATACACATTTGTTATTCTAAGTGACTGTGTGTGTAATTTTCACAAATATAAAATCCATTAGGTATATGTTACTGGAAAAAAAAAACTTCTTGTACCCCTTCATTTTAGAAAAAACTTAATCTCAAATTATTATCTATATTAACGTGAACTAACAACTTGTTATTTTGAGAAAATGGCGTCAATAAAAATGTGTGGGCATAAAATAAAGGATATATGGTGTTACGTTCAAAAAACTGACATTATAATACATTATGGTTATAATAATTACGCTTGGTTTACTTAAGGTATATTTACATTGTTAAGATATATCTAATTTAATATTTTATTGCCGCTTTTATTTTCATATCCGAACATAATATTATTGTCTACTTTAATAATTCATCGTTTCCTCTTGTTTTAATTTTTAATTTAATAATTTATTTTTGTGGCAAAATCATTTGTTTTTTATTCTTTTTGTTGTTAACATTGGTAACGCTTTTATACTTTTGAAAGTTTTGCTTGTAAAAATAAAAATACATTAGGAATTTGACGGTAGTATTTTCTTTTCTTGGTAGTAATTGCTTCTATGGAGCCTGGGGTTCAAAAGTGCGCTCATTTTTTACGCTAATTTATTTTGAATCGTTTTACTTTTACCGAGAACTTAACGGAAGAAGAAAAAAATTTAGCACATATTCAAATGAAATTAGCGAAGCCAATTTCATTTATTCATTTTTTTTTTATTTTATTTATTTATTTTCTTTGAATATATCTCTTTACTGAAATAAACATTTGGTGTTCCAACTCTTTACACGAGTCAATAAGATTTAATTGCAAAGAAAAACCAATATTTATACTTACTATGGCTAACAGTGAAGAATTATCACAAGAAGACTCCAATATAATTTTTTACAACTTTTTCTCCTCTTTCAATATAAATACACACGCAGTGGTATTCAAAGTTAAATACCCAGTTGAAAAAGTGACTTTGTTTAGAAAGGGGAAAAAAAGTAATTATTACACTGGAAAATAAAAACTGCATATAATTAGTATTCGCATAATTCTGTTTAATATAAAAATTATTCAACGTTTTGAAATTCAGGCGATTCTAAGGAGTGTAATAAAAATATGCCGGTGTGGGGGACAAAGAAGAGTACAACAAATTAAGTTTGGATTTTCTTAACGATAAACTCAGCGTCTAATTTTACGACTTTTGACTCACGAATTAGTAACCAACATTTATTAGGCTTAATAAGCCATACTGTTTTCGGGATGCATGCTCTCAAAACACTGCAGTATGAGACATTTGCATTAATAAAAAAAAAAAAAGAATCAATCTGATTAGAGAAGAAAAGATAGAACAACAGGAAAAAAGGAAAAAAAGTACTTAAGAATAAAACTTACAGCTGGTTTTCTTTTCTTCCCTTCTTTTTGGATTTCATTTTCTTCAGGTGAACCTATTGTGTTGCAAGATACGGCGGACGGATTCTTCTCTTTTTAAGTAAGTTTCTTCTACATTTTCTTACGATGAAAAATGTGTTACCTTGGAATGCTGAAAAAGAAAAGGAGTTGAAACTTATCGTTGTTGTTTCACGGCTTAAAATTTTAATCTTAATTTTTTATGACAAAATTAATATCTGAGTGTAGACGAATTTATAGCTTAGTCCTTTTATTTTAATTTATTATTACAAGAAAAAAATATATTTATTAAAATATTTAATTCCTTCATTTTTTAAGCAAAGTATTCGTTTCTAATTATTTAAAATGGGAATATACGTAATATTTTTATTTTATAAAGTCTTTTAATTAGAACTGTTTATATAATCCTCTATTTTACTTGCTTTTAAATATTTAGAAGCTATAAGAAATTCGTATGATTTTAACAAAAATAGTTTTTTTTTTTAAAATAAAAATCATATTGACTTCAAATCTGGCTGAAGACAAATATTATGAAATAGTCTATAAAATACAAAAGTAGTTCCAAAAATTTCCCCTTTTAAATTACTATGTTTAAAGACGAAATAGTTGTAATGTACATAGTAAAAAAATTTAAATTTTATACAGTATAGATAAGCGGATGGTTACGAATTCAAAAGCATTAAACTTAATCGGCTTAAATGTCGATTATAAATATTTCATTGGAAAATACGAAACTTTTATTCAATATTATCACATATTTAAGGATAGTGGATTTATGTTTCTTATCCACTGGAATCCAGCATCTTATTTTAGTCTTTGTGAAAATATTTTTTCAACATTCTTTACATAGCTTTCCATAGTTCTGTAAAATATTAGCATCAGAAGAGATAAATGAGGAAACCGGTAATATTAAGAAAATTTCGGGTTTCACATTTTACATTTAAGTGTTGTTTTTCTAGAAACAAATTTTATGTTTTATTGGACCTTTAAGTAAAAATTCAGCTATTGTAAGAGTTGATGAAGTTAAATATCTAATGGAATTATTTTTTTAAAAAATTGGGGGAGGGGGGAATGTGATGTACTTTTCAGTTCGATTTTTAAAAAAATATTCACAAAAAATGAGAAGATGAAATTATATGTTACTGAGAAGTTCATTGTAATATTGCCTTAAATATTATTAGAAAAAATTAAGCACTAAGCTGATGTTTTTATTTAAATTATCGAATAACTGAAGGCGTTGTTTTCACATTTAAAATAATGTATATTAAGAATTCAATACAAGAGCACGACTTTAACATCATATTTCTAATTTATAAATCGAGTGTGACTTCGAAAAGAGAGAGGGAGGGTGAGAGAGAGAAATTCAATCATTACCAAAAAAAATGAAGGAAGAAATTTTAATTTTTGCATTATAGATTAAAATCTATGCTTTTTTTCTACAAATAAAAATATACTGACGTTGACCCTTCGTTGATTTTTAATGTATTAACATTTTCCTTCTGTATTAAATTTTATAATCAAAATTGAACAAGAAAACTTTAATCGTAAAAGTTCTAAAAATCAATTTCGTTCTAAAATGCCTTTATTTATTTGAAATTAAAGCTAAAAACAAGAGAATAAATTAAAATTATCTTGCTAAAGTTGATTAGCAATCAAATTAAACAAAAACAACGGATCTTTAATAAGTCATAAAATCATGTTTTATAGTCCAGCAATAAAAATATTAGATGAACTCATAAGAGTGTTGCAAGTCTGAAGTAATGAAAGATGCCGGTCTTCAACTGATATATCACAGATCACACTTCATAAAATAAACTATTTCTAGCGTTGAAATACGTGTTACTTCTAGCGTAACTTGCTGATAATCATTAAGATTTATTGCTTGGCTCTCTTAAACTTTAATTTAAATAATGATAATGCTTTGATATCTAAGTGGCTCTTAGTGAAAATAAAACACTGGCCGATTTTTATTCATTTATTTTTTATGTTTCAGCTCGCAAATATATATATATATATATATATATATAGAGAGAGAGAGAGAGAGAGAGAGAAATAATTATCCTAAACTCATAAATGTGTTATTCTTTAAGGCATGAAAATTTAACTAGCTATGTGTGACATTGTCACAAATTTAAATAATAATAATTTTATATGTGACTTTCATTCCAATATAAATTTTTATTGATGTACACGATTTTATTGTTAGGTTTTGTTTTCGTAAAACGGTACAATGCTGAAATAGTTATGAATTTTTGTAATGAATGCGTTTTGTTATTGTTTTAATATTTGCATGCTAAGATAGATGTTATTTTTATTTTCGATATAAAATCTATTTTTGTAGAAAATTTATCAGTTTAAAAAAATTTAATTCTTGTTACTTATGAACAAATTTTCTATTTACAGCATTTAGATCCTAAAAGGCAGTTTTTCAATATTTGAATAATTATTATAGAAATAAATATGAGTTTTCGTTGTAATAGAAAAATGTATTTTGGGATCTATTTGCATGATGATTGAAATTAATTGCTTTATATATTATATGTTGTTATTTTCTTTTTTAAATTCTGAAATGTACATATAACACAAAGATTAAAAGTAATTTAAAACATGACTTACGAATACATGACAAACGAATTTTGGTTAAAAGAAGAAAAATTGCGCTTTTAAGTATTTCTCTTTATTTCTATAAATTTCAAATTTAATACTAATTTATTAAAAATAATTATTAGAAAAGCATTATTAATTCTTAAATTCTTATTTAGTCAATTACTTTACTCCTACTTTTATTGGACAGATGAGGTTAAATAAAATATAGCAATTTTGCTTAGCTACGAAGATCAAAAACCCGCCATGTTTATTATTTTTATTCAGTTTAATTCCCATTTATGTTCTGGTAAAGCATCTCTAATTCTTTTAATTTTAAATATAACTCAGAGATTATTAAAATTCTTAAGATCACAACTTAGGCAGATTTTGATAAGCACATGCGAAAAATAAAAGTTGAGGAAGTTATTTATAAAAAAAATCTTTTTTTTTTTATTTTCCTCTTTAAAAAAATGTAAAATGGATAATTAATTGGTCAATGTTCCCATTTGTATTTCTATGTGTGTATAATTTGTCACATGTTATCTCCAAACTTAACACAACTATACGGCTATCATTGTTAAGATTAAGTACAATCTGATGTGCTTCGAATATAACGTGATTATATTTTTAAAATTTTGGGATTGGAATCCAACGAACGCTAGTACTTGTCAGGCAACGTGCTGTGAATTTTACTCGGTATATTTCGTTTTAGTGAGATAAGACTATGTGTGAGAAAGTTCAAAAATATTTGATAGGCATCGTATCTTTGTTTTTTCGTCGGTTCCACTTGCATTCATTAATTTGATAACAATAACTAGAAATTCGGAGATTCAATTAAAGAAAGTATTATTACATAATTTTGGTCAATGTAAAAGTATTTAAAAATGCAAATTTATTTCTAAAATAATTTTTCACAATGATTTCCGTAAATTTAATAGAATAAAATTTGTGATCAAATTATAAATATCTTCTTTGAAACCAATTCTCCAATTGTTTTATTTTTCATATGTAATGCATAGAAGGAAAAGAATGAGATTAATTTGTTAATTTTTAAACTTTGTTTAAATCAGTATATATTAATTGATTATAAGTACTTATAGTCTTTACTTTTATTCTCACTCTTTTGCTTATAAATATAAATACAATTACTCAATTTTGCATATTTTTTCGATTTCGATTCAAAATAAGATTACAATTTTTCGTTTCCAATTTCGATTGGATAGCGTATTTTATTCTTTAACAATAGACATAAGACTTGAATAACATTATTTCTTATGATTAATACAAATATTTAAACATAAATTGAAAAGAAATGCTTAGAATTTTTCCCATGTTAATAAAATAAACTTAACTCATACAAAAAATACTGGATGCAAGTATTAACAAAAGACGATAATGTATGTTATGAATTAAAATATGCATCTTAATAGTTTTTTCTATAGAATTTATTTTTGTAACCTTGACATTATATACATGGCAATGTATTATGAAATGAAATTGTTTCTAATTTTAAAAAGTAACTGTTTTTATAAATATTGAAACACAAAATATATAACTGAATGCATTGTGGAAAAAAGTTGTGTGACTTGATACATAAAACTTCTGCCATTGGTTATGAATTGTTCACTGTATCTTTTTCTCTCTTTGTTGTCCAGATTTTTTTCTTCTTGTATAATACATAACCAATCTTCCATTGTCTTGTTCATATTCTGAAATATAAATCAAAGTTATTTCCAAACGGGTTAACATATGTAAAATAATAAATAATAGATGCAATTAATTTCTATAAAAACTGAAACATAAGCATTTATTTTACATACATCCCATTAGTAAAAGTATTTAATTAAAACTCGTGTATGTATTTTACTTTATAAAAAACATTTTCATTTAATATACTTTTTTTTTACTTGAGAATAATTTACAATTCTATAATCTTTCGTGTTCGTATTTTATTTTGGATATGTACATGACACAAGAAATATGATCACTGTTTTATTCTTTAAATTTCTACAGGATTTTAACTACAATAACTTAACTCATCCATTTTAGTTATCAAAAGAAATAAAATTAACCTTTCGGAAAATTATTACTCAATCAATCATTTAACATATATGATTAGCAACACCATAAAATAGGATTAAATGTCAAGTGTGTACCCCAAATAATGAAATATACTCTAAGTCGTAAATATAAATTCTATAGTTTCACATGAAAAGGGGGGGGGTAATATCTAAATTCACATCATTAAGAAATATTCCACAAGTTTGGTTTTATGTTCAGAAAAGGAGAGGGAATTTTGTGAAAAATATGTTGAGCCGAATAGTACAGCTAGGAAATATAATTAAAAACACGGGTGGCTGTTTTGTAGAAATGAATGATGGAATGTGCCTTAGGGATAATGATAATATAATAATAATAAAATTCTTTCCCAATATTGTGCTGAGTTCAGCTGAAGATAGACGAAAACACACAGAACTTTTTTTTCCCATCCTTCCTTTATTTTCGGGAAAAGGGAAGTATGCCTTTCATCTATTAGTTTCCCTGTCGGGTTTACGAGTTCTATAACTTCCAATTTATTCTCTCTGAGACGTGACGGTTTTATTCGTGGACGGGTATTTTAGCGAAGATTCGGCGGGGAAAGAGTGGAACGAAGACGGCATTAGTGCCGCGCCGATTCGCGTACTTTTGTGGCTCCGGCGCGAATGCAGTCTTTTCTTTTTCTCCTTTTTCTTCTCTCTTGACGAAGACCTCTTCACATATTTTATTTCCCCCTTTTCTTTCCCTGGAAAGAAGAAAAAAAGGGGGTAAGAAAAGCTTGAATTCGACTGGAACCCCGTTTTATGCTTAAGCCATCTCAATTATTGATCCCGAATTTTTATGTTTGTTTTTCTCGGGATTTCTTTCTTTTCTCTTTCCTACGGACAAATTCCTATTTCGAACACGAATCTGTTAAGAAAAAGATTTTCTCTCTTTTTACGCTTTCTCTCTTTTCATCTCACTCTCTTTCTCTTCTTTCACTCCTCCGTCACTCGTGGTAATTTATTGGAGCCCAGATAATTTTTTTTTCGCTCTCCTCCCCTTGGTCCTTTGAATAGCATTGCTCTAAAATGAAGAAAGTTTTTCATCTTTCCTCTTATGACACTGGTAATAAAGATGAACGGATTTACTAGACCTCCTATAAAGAGGAAACGTGCTGTCTTTGATTATACCTTTTCGCAACAGTAATGAAAGGAAACCTACCTTTTCACTGATTCAAGAAATACCTTTTTGTCTTAGAAGAAATTATTAACGTGCAAATAGATTGCTTATAACACTTCAACATAAAATGCACATTTATTGTAGAATTTGTATTGCCAGCAATTCAAAATACTATACTCTCTCCATAATCCGGCATTTCACTTATCCGGTCTTGCCAATAATCCGGCGCTTTTACACGGACTGACAAGTCATAGAAAATTAATTCATGCCTGTTACGTCAATGGAATAATGTAGGATATCAATCTGAAACTGTATATTTTTGTAGTGCTTTGTGTATTGAATTTCATACTATAATGCATAGTCTTTTCTGTTTAGATGCGTTATTATTAGTGATTTTCCAATAATCCGGTGGTGCTATGGTCCGATATCTGCCGGATTACCGAGAGAATACTGCACTCTAAAAGCATTACTAAAAGTTCAATTGTTAGAAAACCTTGATATTGATTCTTAAATTATCTGTATATTCTTAAACAATTGGTTTATACTTATAAAATGCATATGTACAATATAATCTGTGTATACTTATACAATACATATATGCAGTATAATCTGTGGATACTTATACAATAAATTTTATTAAGCTAGTTATACTTTCTTTTAAATTTACTTCTCTGTATGTAAACAAAATCCAACGTTAATACCGTGTTAATATATATCAGCATTGTTTTCTAAGATCCGTTATATTTTACATATAGAAAAAATGTAATGTAAATTGTGTGTTATTTAGCATATAGAAATGTCAAAAAGACTTTCCGTCTAGAAAGTCTTAGCTGAAGACTTCTTACATAAAAGCAACAACACATATGTTACAAAGAATACTACATGTAATATGAAATATTTCTGCAATAATAATTGTTTTGTAATGTTTAAAATGTCATTTTCCTATAATCTACAAATCAAACTTCTGCCCCAAAAACTGAAAAATAACTTTTTTTACCTATTTAAAAACAAAAAGTATGTAGCGTGTTTCAACACATTCTCAATTCGACAATTTACAGTCAGTCTATTATATTCGTATTTTATCGTTAAACTAAAAGAAAAAAAAATTCATTGACTATAAATGTGTATACTCAAGTTACATTGCTTTGATAACGCAGTAAATAATAGAAATTGGCTTATAATATATTTTATAAAAATATATGAAAAATGTATCTTATAAAAATATATTAATATTAAAATGTATTTACATATCATGTAAAGTATATATGACAAAGAAATTGTTATGCTAGTCGTAGTTACATAAAATTCTGTAGATTTCTCATTCTACTTTTCAAACCAGATGAAAAATTAAGGTAAATTATTTGAATAAAAATAGGTAAGGAAAAATCGACTCTTTTTTCAAAAAAAAATTACTTTCCTTAGGATAAAAAAACAACAACAAAAAACATCGATGCGTTCTAGTTAAATGTTTCGTAATAAATGTTTAAAAGCAGTAAACAAAATGGATCGTGCGATGAATTTTTCACAAGAAAATTGGGAGGGGGGGTCAATGGGAAATATAAATAATTCATGTATGAAGCAATTATTGAAATTATTATTTAATGTTCTAAAGATTATATATGATATTTAAAGATCATAAAGATTATATACTAAAATATATCAAGGATTGAAAATGTAATTCATAAAAATTATTAAATAGAAATCATTACGTTAATTATTTGATTTGTATAAAAATTATTTGAGTAAAACATATTGTAAATTCTATAATGAAAATATCTTACCCTTAACTTAGGCGCTGCTGAAAAGTATCTGTAATATAAAAAAAAGATATAAATTAGTAAAATGATGCAGTATCATGTGAAAACGAGATTCAAACATGAATAAAATAAGTTATATCTAGAAACTATTGTGTAGGTGACAAATAATATTTTTACTTTGTAATGTTTAAGATTATGAGTAGTTTTACTAAAGAAATTACAAACAAAACTTAGTGGAAAATACGAATTCACACATAGTTGAAATATTTAAAGAAAAAAAATTTTAACAAGTGCGTGAAAATCAAATTAATAATAAATCTATATTTAAAACCTTCCAACTTTATTTCAATCTCAACTATCGTAAATGTCTTCTTATATCCAAAAGAAATAGGAAGCCATTATATTAAAGACACATTGACTTGTTTATGTTGCTGATGAACTCTGAAAAGTATAAAACTTTAAAATTTGCTTTTTAAAATTTTATACTTTTTTTTATGTTGAATTTATTATAATTTAAGTCGACTAGATAACATTATGGGATTATATTTATCATATAAACTAAAAAAATGTTGATACATAAGTCGAATTCTTAATATCAGTAATTATCATTCAAATATAAATTATTTATGTGCTAATATTTTTGTGACTTAAAGATTTTAACTACACACAGACATTAATATTTTTACGCTAGGACATCGTAACTGTACAACGTTTTATATATATATATATATTTCTAAGCCTAATTCCGAAATTTCAGATAAATAAAAGTAAAAATTCTAGATAGTGAAGAAAATATTAAGTATTTGTTTATGTTTTTTCAAATTGAAAATTATGTTTTTGCTTCAGCATAAATAATTGACTTCTTTAATTACTAACTCCTTTCTAAAGCAACAATTTCGTATTTCAGCGTTTCGTGTTTTATTTCAAACAAGTTGATGTAGATATCTTCAATAATAAAATCAGCCTTCAGTATTGTAATATTACACGAGTTGGCATGGCATTCTTAAATCGTATTGTACGTTTCAAGAATTCTGCTTTGTAGAACGAACAAGTTAGTATTTTTCTTTCTTTGCTATTGCGTACATTATTGTTGCACACATTTTTAAGATAAAAGTCTTAGAAAACATTTTAACTTTCAAGAGTTGTGATGACTTAATTGCTGAGTAGAAAATTAATACATTATGTGAATAAAAGAAAACAATGTCGTATTTCAGACGTAAAATTATATATATATATATTCGGAATTCTCACTGAAAAATAATTTTATTCATTGTTAAAAAATCAAATATGCTATCTCTAAAAAAAGCTTTTTAGAACAAAGATATAAATGCCGATTCATTTAAGATGAAGAGTTACATATTTGATCTAAAACGTTACTTGTATTATTTATAAATCTAGCAAAAGCACTTTTCACATACAATCTTAACTTTCATTTTTGAATGCTTAGTTGAAGTAATATTACTATCAGAAGTAAGTTCATAATTACGAATATAATGATGTGAATGTAACATTTCTTTTAAATCTAAGACTGCCGAACAAAATCAAAAGTATTTTGGGAAGAGCACTTGATAGTTGTTTCTTTTATTGCTTTGTGAAATAAGAGTATTTAAAGGATAAAATCATGTGGTCTAAATGATCTGTTTGAAAGACGGCTATATTTGTGGTCTAAATGAAATTAAGTGAAATTTTCTGCATTTCACTTAATTCCCATTCATTTGAGGGAATTTAATTACGTTCAATTACAATATTTTTGTATCCTGAGGATGAATTTTAAATTTTTAATTTAATATAAAGATTAAATCTTTGTCTTGAGTTTGGCACTGGTTGTCCCATGAGGTCTTGATGACAAAAATTTCAAACTTCAACCAACAATTTTTTTGTACTTTCTAAAAATTAACGATTTTTTACAATAAAAAAAATGGCTTGAAATCTCAAATTAATGCGGGTTGTATTTGATCCGAAAAGGTTTCTCTTGCATGAACGAGTAAGAATTTTGATTATGTAAGATGTTGCCATTGGCGAATTTTATTTTTGCATTCTTATGAATTCAAAGTATTGAATGCAAAATGTTGTCTAACTTAAAGAACTATTTACATTGCTAGTAGTAGTAGTAGTTTTACCATTACTAATAGTAGTTTTACCATTAAAAAAATTGCTTGAAATCTCTGATTAATGTTGATGGTATTTGTTTTGAAAATATTTCTTTGTTTTATAAATGACTAGGAATTGTGATTAGATAATGTGTTCACAATTGACCAAATTATATTTTTGAATTCTTTTGAAATCAAAGTACAAAATCTAAAATGTTGTTTTATGTGAAGAATTATTTACGGTACCTAGAAGATATAAAATTAGTAAAAATTAATTATTTTTAAATCAGAATATTGCTTGAAATCTCAGATTAATGCCAGTCATATTCGAACCGAAAATATTTCTCCGCTTCCTCTGGGAATTTTGATTAGGTAATATGAAGTATTAGGTAAATTTTATTTTCTGTTATTCATGAAATTCAAGTACTGAATTTAAAATGTTTCATTCAAAGAGTTATTTGCAATGCTGAAAAGAGTTGACTTATTTGAACGAAGTATAACTGTGTGTATTATCCACTAATTAATTCTTTGAGATAAATGAAATAATAAGAATCAAACAGCTGCAGTTTTAACAGCAGGGTATTGCAAAACAGTTTTGGAGAAATTAGAAGAATAACTGATGGAATAAAGATTCATATGAGTGGGCATATTGCTTTTAATCTCGTTATTTTATTAATTGTGTATTCAGTTAGTCAAATCGCAAATTAAATGGATTGAACCACTCAAACTTATAAATTTTGCTCTAATAACCATGATTCGAAACGCCGGTTCTAAAATTCTAGTTTGTTAGTGATATTTATTACAAACTACTTAACAGGTTAGTTTTCTGAAATTACTGGAAAATATTTGCTTATAAAAATTTTCCGAAATTAAATGCGATAAAAATAAATACTTCTTTACATGTATTACGGTTAAAATATTTCCTCTAAAAATTCTTCAATGCTGTGTTTTTCATTAGAAGGATTCTTATTTATAATTTTTTTTAAAGATGAAATGTTTTACCACACCATTTAACTCTCTGAGGAATATTTATGAAGATTCTAGATAATTTCTAAGAAAAACTACAATATTTCTTTTTTACAATGATACACTTCGTAATGGACACAGTAAATAGTGGAATTTATATAGTAAAATTTAAAAAAATTATTTGTAATAGTGGAAACTATTGAAGAGTAGAACAAAGCGAACAGTTGCAAGAAATAAGTAATAGGTTTTCAACGCAAGAAACTCTTGATAAAATAGTACGTATAAGCAGTAACATTTTTAGACATAAAGATGCTACAATTTACTTTCAGCTGAAATTTAGAATCTATGCTGAAAAGCAATACAAAAAGATAAAATTTCGAAAATTCTGAATTGTTTGGTATCACTCAGGATTACTTGGTATCACTCGATTGAATATTTCGGCTTTAGAATTAAATTTAGAGTCGAAAAATTAAGGAATGAGTGAAAAATAATAAAATCTGAAAATAATAGAAATTTCGAAAGTAAAACATTCTTAAATGTATTTTTAAATAATAAAAATTTAAATTCCTATGCTTCTTTCCGGAAGTATGTTCATTATTTCTCACACTAGAGGGCAGTATCTTACTGCAGTTAAGAATCTCAGAAGCTCTGACGTCAATGATTAGATCCTCTTAAATCGCTTTCTGCTCATCACGTGAATAATAAGGGGCTTGACTCATATGAAGATAATTATAATATGCTCCTACTACTCTCCACATAAGTAGTTGGCTTTCCCAACGCTAGGTAAGCCACGCCTAGTTCCAGATGCTGTAGAGTTTTGCTGTCAGTCAATAGGCTCATGTTAATATTCGACCAATAGGCATGCTTATTTGAAATATATGTTGGAAGAGGGCGCGGTTAGTAGGCGACATTAGAGGGCGCCACAATCCAGACTCACCGGAATAGAAGGGAGGATTTAAAAATGACTCACTTGGGTGCATGACTGTCTTGTTCAAACTACGCTGCCGGCCTTTTTTACTTGGAAGTTTTTATCAGGCTTTCTGGTCGATTCTATATATTATTTGGTAAGATGTTCACTACAAGAGAAAGAAACAAGCACTTCAAAATGCCCTAATCTAATTACGTTTACTTATTTACGATTGAATAATTAATATGGAAATGTGTATTATATTATTTAAGATCAGAATATTGGAATTTTTATTTCACTAAAAAATTACATAATTTTAAGGAAAAGTAAAAAAAAACTTTTCGGAGAAATGATTGACATACATTATTATGATTAGCAATACATTCCAAAAAAATAACAATACTATAATAAGACTATTCATTTTTTATACATATAAATGGAGAAAATATATTTTAATATCTTAAAATTGATAAAAGTTCTTGAACATTTTTCTTTTTTCTAAATCATAAGTAAAAAATCAAGGAAGGTGATACTCAAAATTAATACTACAATTGCTTAAATAAGTATTGTTTGGTTATTGAAGAAATTTACCTTCAGTGGAAAATTTAGTCGGTGTAATTATTTAAAAGAAGAAAATTACTAAGCAAAGGTCACATTTTTTCAATATTTCTTATCTCTATAAATATGTATTTTAATGTATTAAATGTATTAGTTTTTTTTAAAATCGTATTCGTTATTTTCAATATAGTATTTAAAAAGACATGTTTTATGTAAAGTTACGAATAATTTGGAAAGTTTAGGAAAAATAAATAGCTTGAAAACATTTTACTTGTCTTTAATGTGTAAATTGCGAAAACATCAAAGTTTAATTTCTATTTTTTCAAAAAGAAAAAAAGTAGCTCTCTTAAATGTTTATATTTTAACCGTCTTTCTCATTTTTTAATAATAATAATAAAAAAAAAAACTGGTGTTGTTTTGCTATTTTAAGTAATTCCTTATCTTTTAGATTTGTGATTAGATTATCATTTTAATTTTATTTTTCACGTGTTTTGGGAGACAGAATAAAACACTATCAAAGTAGTTATTTTAATTAAAAAACTTATTCACTAAATCAATGAAAATGCACAAAATACCAAGAAAATATTATTCCGTTTTACCTTCTATTTACCGAGAAATATTTTCACTAAATGAGATTCATAGTCATTTTGGATGTTCTTTTTAAGTGAATAAATTCTTTTATCCTCAAGAGTTTCTGAAATTAAATCAACATAGATTAATTAATAAATAGATACAGCACTTTGGAAGATTAGCATAATCATGGTATGAACATGAGTGTAATATATACAAGCTGAAAAAATATCACATGGAATATTAAAATATTTGAACGGATATATTTGTCAATATAGGAAAAAGGCAGGCAATTATATAATATCCTAAAAATGAGATCGTTGCATAAATCCTTAAAATTATTTGTCATATAATACAGAACATTTTTATTAAATTTACTCTACCTTTTACATTTAAATCATAATAATGAAATAACTATTGAAAAAACACGACTCGCTTTTTATTATTTTCCAAAACTACAACTGAAATTTTTTCAAAGCATTAAAATAAAATGAAAACATTCTAACAGCATCTTTGCCTCGAAGAATCTATTTTCTCTTATGTATAACTCGGAAAAGAATGTTTTTTCTTTGAAATTTAAATACATGATGGGAATTCGAAATTAACATTCGAATCTTAATTAGCTCCTAATTATACTATAAATATTTCTAATTCATTATTCAGAATGGAAAAAATTAAAAAAAATTAAAAAACTAAATGACTTAAGTAGATGCCGAGAAAAAATTGTTTCTAAATTTGTGCTTAAATGTATTTAAATTAAACAAGTTACACTACAGTAAAAAATGCTATAAGTGGTATGGTTCTATAAAACAATCGATTAAGTGAATTATTTTAAATTATATTAATCAAATCTTTGACAAGTCTTCTTGCATCTGTTTATTTTAAAACTAATTATGTATTTTTAATTGTTATTATATACATCAATCAGTATTTGTATGACCTTTATAAGTTTTACTGTAACTTATATCAATATCTTCCATGTTCAAATGAATTTTAGAGAAGTTCTATATTTAAACTTACTATCGCAGAAATCTTCATTAGTAGAGAAGCTCCCAAATACAATTATGAACCGGGCCGGGAAAAATAATAGGCTATAAATCAAGAAATATTCATTCAATTATTTCTTGGAAAAAGTACATTTGTACACAGTTTCAAGTACGGTAATGAAGACTAAGAAACGAAAAACAGTTATCTTGGTCTCATAATTACTTTCATTTCGAAGTAGAGAATGACATTCTAGAAGCAACGCAGCAATGCACTAAATCTTCTCTACTAATTAGCCCAACTTTACGATCGCCGGAGCTAAAAATGTAAGCAAGAACCAATTCTCGAATGAACTGGTTTTCAACGAATCTAAAAACATAATTTGGAACATTATCTATCTTTTATGAACAAAAATGTTGGTTCAGGAAGCAGGGCAAATAAGCCATTACTTTTCATAATTTTCTGCAGTGATTAATGTTGCTAATAAAGCAGGTCATATTTTCACAATTAGCTGCTAAATTGGGCTCTTAAAATTTGTATTTATTTTATAAGTTATGAAGGAGTTTGATTGTATGGGCGGTCGGCTTTCAGTCAATTTGCAATTGGTAATGATATAAATTTATTCACGACATGAAAAATCAAATCATATAAATTAATTTTTTCTGTCATTTTGATTCAGAAACCTAATAATTTTATTTATCTTGCTTAAAATTCTTATGCAATAAAGAAATAATGAACTTGATTGTAAATTCCCTTTTCTTTCGGCATTGCATGAAGATTACTTATTGATGATTAAAATTTTAATCAATTTTGTGCGACGTATATTTTATATGCATTCAGAATTTTAATAATTATTACTGTAATAATGAATAAAATGTTTATTTTTAAAATTTTTAATGATACTTTACATATAGAAATTTTACTTATAATTTTTATGAAAAAAATACATGAAAGGACTTTTGGATTATTTGAAATATGAAAATAATAATACAAAATATTAGATATAAGACAAATTCATAGTCAAAATTGTTATTTTTCAAAATAAAGAGCTGAGCAGATTTATTGCACTTCAAACTCATAAGCAAAATATAAAAAAAAAAAATTGATCTCGCAAACAATTTTCTCTATCTGTAAAATCACAATTTTTTTTAAAAATATTTCTTCAGAAAGAACAAAAAAAATAATTTTGTATTAATACTCGCAGATTAATAAATGGGACTTATAATAAAAAATTTAAATATAAATTTGCTCCTCAGCCATAAGATCTTTTCCAACCGCTTTTTCCTTTGGCCGTGATTGCTTTCCTACATTTTCAGACAGTATTACTGTCGCCATCTATCGGAGAAAATGTACACTAGAGCTGAATTTTCAAAAGTATTGGAGTACGTGAGCGTTTTGAAAAATAGATAGCCTTTATTTATATTTTAGAATTTAGATTTAAATAAGAATATAATGTACTTAAATTTTATTTTATATATGGATTAATTTTGAAGTTTTATCTAATTAATCATATTTCTTATCCATAATTTTCTGAAATTGGATACAGTGTATATTCACCAATTATATGTTCTCTTCTCCAAACATTTAATAAGAATGTCGAAACTTCTAAGGCTTAAAGTAAGAAAGATACTTCTAAAAAATGATATTTAAAGCAAAATTCTTACTTTTAGAATATCAATCAACCATAAAATAAAATTAAGAATATTGCGTTATCTCCTCTTGGAATGATAGTAAAAGGATTTGATAAACAAATATTTAAATTTTTAAACCAATACCTTAATTTTACTACAATTTTATATTTTTTCTTTCTAATTACATTTCATTTATTTATTTTGATTTACTTTTTGACATTTTTGAAATCGCTACATTAAAATGCAGTAATTTCAAAGTTATAAAAAGCAGTTATTAAATATTTAAAATTTTGATTATACCGGCGCATCAATTAAATCTCTGTAATTTAAACAATAAGAATAAATTTAGCTTGTCGTTATTTGATCAAACATCTGAAATTGTAAATAAATTTTAAATTCGATAAGAACAAATTTCATTGAAGAATTAAAATTCAAGAGAAAATACTTTGCTAGCTTGAGATTGTACACAAATTCTGAAATATTACAAAATTTAAGAAAATATAAAAAATAATTTTGGACAATTTAGAGAAAAAGTTTTAAGAATATTTTCCAATTTTTATATGATTAACAAGAGTTTTCATTTCTTCTCATTTGTATACGACTTCGTGTACGTTTTAATTGATATTAAATTTGGAAATAATTTTATTAAATTTGATTCGTTGTATTTCAATAATTCAAATGTATGCTTCACAATTTTCAAAGCTCAAAAGCGATCGAATGAAATAATAAATAAAAATGTTGCAAAGATAGATTTAAGGTGTATGTTTACTAATTACTTATGTATATTATATATTAAACATTTAGCTATAATTATAAGTATATTATAGAACTATTGTGCACATTATCTTCTAAAAATGAACTTAACTTGAAAATAGACTTTTGAAAATTATTTTTACATTTCATGTATTGTATGCTTTATTCCTTTTTTCTTGGGTAATGTCTTATTTAGGTTACTTTTATAACGTGGAGTAAAATGGAAAGAAAGAATATAATTAAATATGGAAGAAATTGAGAAAAGTGAACAGAAAATGAATCTGGTTAGTGCACTAAATCTCCGAAGATACAAGTATAAAATGTAATTCATATTTAACATTCACTTGGAGATCCAGTTAATGTTAAATTTACATTATTGGTTGTAAATATGTTAAGATAAAAAATTATCAAAAAGAGTTTCGAACTGAAGAATTAAAACGAATTAAAAAAAATTTCCCATCGGTAGCCTATTCTACAAGTACCGGTAAAAATTCCGGTACTGACGATTTGTAAATTTATTACACAAAAACAATAAATTTTAAAACAATTATTCTTATGCGAATAGTGAAAAGTACTTCTATCATAACATAGGGAGAAAAAAAAAAATTTTTTTTGAACCTACATTTACAACAAATGTTAAATATGTGCGACTCTTTCTAGGAGGCAAAGTTGAACTTGTTTGCGTACTTTTTGAGAAACGCATTCAAATTTCTGGTAGTGACTTTTTGTATCCTTTGAGTAATAAAGCAATTTTCAGATCATCTATTGTTTGAGAATTATTTTTAGAAACGTTGTTCTTTAAATATCCCATCTCAGAAAAGTCAGGGAATATTGAGATCAAAGGAACGAGGTTCTTGATTCAAAGGAGACGGTGTAGAATGTTATAGAATTATGAAATCATGTGCTGCTTCAATATTTATTTTTATTTATTTATTTATTTCGACTGATTCATCTCAAGAAATTTTTGACCATCTCGTTCCCTTGATCTGAAATTTATCTGATTTTCTTCTGTGGGCGTGGAAGTATTTAGAGCAGGTGTAAAGAACAAAGTAGATGCAAATAACCCTCAAATAATATATTATCTGAAAATTACTATATTACTCAAAGGACACAAGAAGTCAAACTAACGAGTTCAGCTATGCCTCCTAGAAAGGGATTCATTCTTTCAACATTTGCTGTAAATACATAATCAAAAAAAAAATTTTTCTTCCACGCTATGTTAGAATTGCTTTTCACCATTTGTATAAAAATAATTATTTTAAAGTTCTTTTTTTTTTTTTTTTCAGTAAATTCACGAATCGTCAGTATGGGAACTCTTAAGGTATGTGCCTATCCCAAAATCACCGTTTTCGTGAATATTTTCGAAACTTTTTTTTTATCACCTTTTATTAAAAGATCACATACTTACGATTTCAAAAATGGTTTGCATTTGTTTCTAGGGTAGTTAGTTAATACATTAATGTAAGTATACAATTTTTTTGAGAAATATTAAAAATTTTATTCGTATTTTCTAGAAAACTGCGATTTTAATTTTTTTTTACTAAAAAAAAATTTCATTTCTTAAAAAGTATTTCATATATTCAGAAGAAATTTTACCACAATGTTCTGCACATCTCTAAGTATGTTGCGAACCTTAAACATAGCTTTTAAATATATAGCTATTTATTTTGGAGCTAGTATATATATATATATATATATATATTTGTAAAATCATGTTGAGCTTATATGTTTTGGTGTAACTCAATAAGCTCTATTTTTTCTGGTTCACAACACATATTTATGTATATTAAATATATTGTTGAAACAAAAGTGAAATGTATTAATTAGAATTACTTATAAGAAATTCAGCGTAAATGTCAATTTTTACTAAATTTTAAGCAAATATGGCCAAAATTTGAAAAATAAAAAAAAGTTAATTAAAACGATTTTTGAATTTACAATTTTATGGACCATTGTAATTAAAATTACAAAACTTTCTTTCTTCTTCTTCTTCTTCTTTTTTTTTTTTTTTTGAAAAAAATGCTCCGAAGATAGGCACATCCCTTAAGACTCCTGGTGTAATATGAGTATATTTAAAACTTTCAAATTAGACTCCGCAATAAGAGACAAAAATTTAAAACATTGTTAGAGAGGGAAATGAAATTTATAATTTGTTATAATAATCTAATGAACATTACACTTGTAATCAGTGCACTATTTTGTTTATTGCGAGCAACGATTTTTAACCTCGTACTTAACAAAGAACCCATTCATATATATTTTTTAAATCGATGGTCCCGAGCTGAAGTTTAAAAGACATTCATATTTTTCTAAACATCATATTTAGTGGAGGGATGTTTAAATCACCTAATTGGTCCTTTCTGAACACTGCGAATGTAAATATAATTTTTTATGTATCTCTCTTTTATTTTTAAATACTTCATTTAAAATAAGTTTAACAATAGTAAATAATAATATTAATATATCGACTTTAGATCGAGGGATACCATATAACTGAATATGAACTCTTAAAGAGATACATGATGTTACGTTTTACTTGCACACATTGGAAGTATTAGATCTAAAATTGAAACTTACAATTTGAACTTCTTTACTAATCACAATAGTGATTTACAATACCCGCAAATATCACTTTAGATTCAAGTCGTTCGTAAAATCCCCAAAAAATTACCGCGAACCCCTTTGGATTTTCAGACCACAAAAATCTGTGATTTAAGTAATATGTTTTTCAATAGATACCATAAAACCAAAAAATTATCAAACAATCTCAGATTTTTCTTTCTTTCTATGAACCGACAAGATAATTCCATGAATTGCAAATCCGAAGATGTCCTTTTAATGTAAATAAATAAATTAAAAAATATGTTTATACATCAGGCTTTTATTTGAACACGGACTAAAAGATATAAAAATAGTATTTTAAATGTGAAATAAAATATATTTTATACAAGCTTGGAAGCGATTTACTACGATACTTAGGTAATTACCGATGAATTAAGTACCATAGCTATACACTTACTCTTATATGAGATCAAAAGAAAAGTATTAAGGTTCTCAAGCTTTTATAAGTTATATATAATTTTACATTTAATAAAAATTTTTTATACATTTTTGTCCATCTTTATGTAAAAACCTGATTTAAAAGTATTTTTTACTTATATTCATTTTATTCCTTTTAGACTGGAAATTTAAGATTAAAAAGCAATCATGGGAGCTATACGTGTGTGCAAAATTTCAATTCAAATGGACGTTGTTAAGTGTAAAGCCCGACCCCCAGAAAACCCAAAAGGTATTCACTGTTTGAGTATACCATAGTATTGCATTGTCATCGGATTAATACGTGTATGCAAAATTTTAGCTCGATTAGATATTAGAAAATGTGCTAAAATTCGAGTACAAAACGCAAGGCTCATACCCTCCCTCCTCCCCTCCAAGTCCGTCACTGCTTGCTCATACCATAGTATAGTATTGCCATCGGAATTATAAGTATATTTAAAATTTCGGAGTTATATGTGTAAGCGAAATTTCAAAATACGTGTATGAAAAGTGGATGATTGGCATTGGGTTTAAATTCGAGTTAAAAGTTAAGCCCCCAGTCCCCCACACCACCTAAATCCGTCACTGTTTGAGCATACCGTAGTATTGTATTTTCATCGGAGTTATACGTTTATGCAAAGTTTCAGTTCGATCGGTTGATAGAAAGTGGGTTAAAATTCGAGTACAAATTTTGAACTAGATATACATTTTTTTTACATACATACCTATGAACATTTCAAGTGAAATAAAAGCTTGTAAAATATACATGTTAATTTCTTCTTTAGATGGTCACGTACTTCGCACTTTTTTATCTCATCGACCAATGAATTACAGACTTCCACAACTTAGTAAATATTGTAACAAAGACTAAACTCTCTATTGGCTTATAATATAATTTTTTTATATTTCTTAAGTTTCCCATTTTTAAACCAATAGAAGTAAGGGAACTTCCCCCTCTTATCATTCTGGAATCAAATGCAAAAGACGAAAAACATACGTCTGACACATAGAGACTTGTAGTCCCATTTTAAACTTTTTCTTAACATGCTACATATCTGTCAGGTTCCACCGCTTGAAATATGTTACTACTTTTTCTCATGAAGGCAAGAAGAGATAACTAAAAGGTCTTTCTCTCTTTATCTAATGCTTTTTTGGGATAGAACGAAACATTCTTGCTTTATCTGGTATGGGTGACAAGACGTCTGTTGATTGGACATACCACTAGATATCCAGTCTTAGCTTCTTCTCGGATGTCTTTTACGACCCAATGAAATATGTTGCAGATATATAACTTAGCGTAAATGAAAGATAAGTTCTCACATATCTTTCCAAGAGAACCAGTAGAAAAGGCCACGGATTGGTGCATATTGCAATGTGATACTTGTTTGCTTTGGCGATGAAGTGCAGTATGGTTTCTTTTGGAACATGTGCGTTAGCTTGAAAAAAAAAAGTTTTCGGTCTATTACATTTCTTCACATGTTTCAGTACCATCCAAGACATTTTATATCTTATTCATTAGAATTTTTTAATGAATTTTAGCGCAGAGTATGTCTTTCATCATGATGTAAAATTTAAAAGAAACTGTTGTTCTTAATTGCAGAAAGTTTCTTAATATGTGTGTTGTTTGAAAAAAAAAAAAAGCAATCGACTTGTTGCATTTCTTCACGCGTTTCAGAACTCCACACAAGACATTTTATACTTTACTAATTAAATTTTTTTTTTTATAAATTTCAGCACAATGTACGTCTTTCATCAAGATGTAAAATTTAAAGAAACACACACACATTTTTAACTGTCTTAACACGTGTGTTAATATGAAAAAGAAAAAAGTTGTCGGTTTTTTACATTTCTTCACATGTTTTTGAGCACCATCCAAGACATTTCATATCTTATTCATTAGAATTTCTTAATGAAATTTAGTACGGGGTATGTCTTTCATTATGATGTAAATTTTTTTTTTTAAAAAAAACATGATTAATTTCTTAACATATATATTAGCTTAAAAAAAAGTTGTCGAATTATTATATTTTTCCACATGTTTCAAAATCCCACTCAAGACGTTTTATGTTTCACTCAATAGAATTTTTTAAAGAAATTCAACATAATGCCCATCTTTCATCATGTTGTAAAATTCAAAAGAAACATTGTTAACTGTCTTACACAGAGGCATGGTAGTTGAAAAATTAAAAGTATTATTAGAAAGATAAATTTTAACTTTTATTTTTAAAGCAAGTGTACTCATAAAATAATTTGATACTTTCAAGGCGAAATATTATTTTTTAAAGAAAAAAAGAAATGAAAGAAAGGGCGAAGAACTGTTCCGTTGGAGGGAAAAAAATTAATTTCATATCACTGTAAAATTGTTTTTCTTTCTCATATTCGCAAAAAGATAAAATCTCTTTCTACAGATCTTTTCTTCGAAAACCCCGTTGCATACGTGTAGATTAAAAAATAAAAACTACACATATAATTTCTAGCTGTACTGATAGGAGATGTTTTTTTTTTTTTTTTTTTAATCTAAGTGAACTGTTTATACCTGCCGTTATCACAACTACTTTTATATTTTTTCAGTCATTCAAATTGCTATATTATCAGTCTGATTTCCAAGAGTGCAACATTTATAGGCAAGTAAAAGTGAGAGAGGTACAAAAGCAAAAAAAAATTCCAGACTCTCATCAGATTAGAAGACTTATTTCTTCCTTTCTGAGATAACCAGAAAGAAACAGAGTTTATTGATTGCAGACTTTTTACGTACCTTTGAGGATATCAGATACCGTCGAAAAAGTGATCAAAAGAGATATTAAAGGAGAGTTATCTTAAGAGATTGAAGGAGTTATCAAAGCACATATAGCTCAAAAAATGGTAAATGTATCGACGTGAATCGAGTGTTAATAATCTTTTTAAAGTTTTATTATCTCTAAAATTTTCGAGATGCACATCATTGTTATTCGACACATCATTATGTTCGATATCTTTCAATCTATTGCCTGGACCTACGATTGTGGTAGCCGAATGGTCATGGTCATGAACTCGCGACCCGCATCGAGTCATGGGTTCGAGCTCTGATGCCTCTAAAGACCCACCGTGTAGCGATTCTGATGCACGTTAAGGTATTCGAAAAGGATTTTTTTAAATAAACGAAAAAATAACTTTTTATATACATTATACTATAAGGTATGGCTAAAAACTTAAAATGCAATGTAAAATTTGCATAAATTAATAATTGTTTTAATATTTCAGCTCAAAAAATATATAAAAATAGCAGTAAAATGGCACTTGTGCAAAACACGAAAACTGAAATTTAAATAGAGATATTTCAATTCTGCAAATTTTATTATGATGAATTGAATCTAATTTAGGATTTGTGCTTCTCTCACAATTATAACCCTGAAAATTAAATATTTATAGGAAGTCGTACTTTAACATACAGAAAAAAACGTACAAATTTGAGATAAGTTATGATTTTATCATCAATAAAATGCAAAGTAATCGTATTATAAATATAGGAGAGGTTCAAGTCCTGAATTCACTTTCATAGAGTATTCAATGAAAGTTTTATAACATTATATTCATAACTTTTTTCAGTATGATGTTTTGCGTTAAAGCAAAATATGAAAATCTTGATTTTGAGAAAAAGCTGAAAATACATTTCAAACCCGAAACTTACCTAATTAAATAAACATTTAACATTAAAAGGCATCTGATTTGTAAGGTTCACTATCTGTATTACTCAAATAAGTTAACTTTTTCTTCCAGATGGCCTTTAAACTTTCCTACGCTTACATTTAACAAGTGTTGTGTAACGCTTCAATTCCCTGATTCAATTGTAATCCAACTTTTTGTATCCCTTTATAGTGAAGTAGCCCGGATTTTCAAAGTTCAGCTTATTTAAGACTTTTAAGCAGCCTTGATATCCTTCGTTAAATTGTGTAATTGCATCATATGCACACAATATCACAGTTTTCAAACCAACAAAAACTTCCTTTAGCACTCTTTTTATCATATTACACCATAAAAATATTCATTTGCATTTTGGGTCTTAGGAAATTCATCTTGCATATTGGAAGATATTTTGATGGCGATATTACGTAAAATATCAATAAAAAAAACAAACATTAAAGTTCCATTTCCGGTAGCAGAATGCTATTTCCAGTTCTAAAATTTGACACAGACTATTATTAAAATGCTTATATCTCAAGTTCTATGTAAGATAGAAACAAAATTGAAACTGTTTTAGGAAGCTATGAAATCTGGCTTTAATAATAGACCATAAATAAAAATAAATCTATTTTTTTGACCGAAAATTGCGTTTTAAAGGTAGACGGATACCTTAAATTTGTCGAGGTTCAAAGTTCTTACGTTGTCGTGGAAGTTTGGAGAGAGGGATGGCAATTCAAATGTCGTCCTCCTTACTTGAGAAAATTTCAGAATATTGAGGTCCGTATCCAATAGTCCTGGTGTTGCTTTAAAGTGCGACATTAATTTAAAAATAATCAATAAATCAAAAATTCTTGCATTAACTCATACACGCTTGTGCATTTTTTTCATTTCCACTGACTACAGAATTCTAAATTAAAGAACGTTGATCTAAAAGTCAGGTAGTATTAAAAAATCATCTAATTTATGTTCCTCACCCATTAATTAAATATCTCCAAATTTTTAGTCTGTCCATAGGCTTACATTCTTTAGGTAGATATGAGTCCTTGAATTGTCCAAGTGATTTGCTCTTTTTCTTATCGATATTACTGTCTTTGATAAACACGGGGACTCTGGATTACCTCCTGATCCGTCTCTTTTTCCAACCCTTCCCATATCATTGCATCTTCTTTTTTTACTCCCTTTCTTACATTTAAAGATTTCTTTAGATAACTTACTTGTGTACTAATTAATAAATGTATTAATTAGCTTGGCCAAATATGACCCTCGCCCCATACTCCAAATAAAATCCACCAACCAAAATTTTAGTACCTTTCATTCGCAATTTTTAATTTAACTAATATAATCATTTTACCACGTTTAATAATTTTGTGAGAAAAAAGAACCTTTTATATCCTGATTATTGATTTGATTAGATAATTTTGTTTGAGTTACCAATTCTTTTAATATCTGAAGTCCGCTTCCTGACAGTTCAATTTAGAAACAACATTTGACTATGAATGTCTAAAAATTGTTTAATTCTGAGTTAAATACCATCTCGAAATGTACTGTCATTCTGTGGGTTTGAAGATTAGAACTTCATTCTTATTTTTTGCAGCAAATTGCTAGGTTTCTGTAAAAAATTAAGCTGCAACACATACACACAATATAGTTTCAATTTCAATAAATTTATTATTATTATAATTAATATAAAATTAAGAAATTCAGAAACAGAATAAATAACATTTAATGTATTGTTTATGAAGAAAAAAAAAGATTAATATACGATGGGGTATGTAAAAAGTTTGAATTATTACTAAGAAATAACCGAGATATCTGGATAAAATTTATTCTACATACGAATCAATCCTTATGTACATAATGCTGTAAGTAGCATAAATAATGTACATAATATGTACACATTATTCTGCATACTGCATAGAATAATGTACATAATATGTACATTATTCTGCATATTAATTGATCCTTATGTACGTAATGTGCAAATAACATACATAATGTACATAATATGTATATATTATTCTGTATACTGCATAGAATAATGTACATAATATGTACATTATTCTGCATTATCCTTACATTTATTTTGCATATTAATTGATCCTTATGTACATAATGATGTTCGCGGGCGTGGTTTCAGGAAGCCGTAGAATGAAGTAACTCACAGTAAGGAGAAGATAGAGTTCAATCTGCTGAGAGTTCTGCTATAAAAACCTGGAAAAGGAGTTCGACGGACCTTGTAATTTTTTATTTGTAGGTCAAGTGACGAGGGCGAAACCTGAGTTGGTGCCCCTTTTCAATACTTCATTACCAAACCAGTGAGAGGACTTGGAACTTTGACAGATTTAACGTACATTGACATCACTACTCGACAGAGTGACAGTTAGGATTTATGGCGCAAGAGTCAAATCTGCTCCAAACCTTGGTTTGAAATGTAATCTAAAAAAGATAGAAAGGGGGGAAATGGTAAAAATTAGTTGTCAAGACGGAGGCTTGAAAACAGAGAAGGATAGTGTCTGGGGTATCTCGGGGACACGTCACCCGTGTTTACCTAAAGTAATAAACTGATTTTATTAACGTCGTACTAGAAGCAACACAAGGGCTATTGGCGACGAACTAGGTAATTTTGAACCTCGGTCAAACGATGAGGACGACACTTAAGCTGGCACCTCTCCCTCCTAACTTCCACACTACACCAAGGGAGGACTTTGAACCTCGACAGATTTAACACGTCAGCGCCGGCTATACGGTGGGTCTTTAGTTCCTTTGGACTTGAACCCTCGACACGACAAAAACCTCCGGCAGAGAGTCCACGACCATGACCAATTAGCTTCCACGGCCACGAGGAAGTCGAGAGAATAAGTCTTTGATTCAGACCCGTACACCATGATTATGGTTCTAAATTTAGATGTAAGTCGTCGATAGTATATATTGTTGATCTAATGCGATTTAATTCAAGATAATAAACAATTTTATTCTAATAAAAAGATCAAAATTGCTTCAAGTTATTTATGACAACGAAAGTTTTAAAAATAGAATCGCTTTAACATTACGTATCTAACTTTACAGAGCTTAAGCAAATCTATTACGTAAAAATGTTACATCAGACGCTTTTAAATACGCAGTTATTCCGTTTTATTCCCTTTCTGCTATCGAAACAACGAGGAATTGATGGCCTTTCTGTCATTTTAATGCTAAGGGGTTGCTACGAATTTTTACTAAATCCTTGCGATTTCTATCTTAACGTGAATATCCTAATAAAAATTATAAATACTATGGAAAACTTTTTAAATTTTTGATTCATTTTTTTTTCTTCTTTTAACTAAATTTATGTTCTCTCTTTAAAAATATAAATTTTGAAGAAAAAAAATATTCCTACGAATTAGAACTTTATATATAAAACAACAAACTCACTGAAGTGTTTTCCTCAATATGTGTTCAATAAAACAGACTATTCGCAGTTATCTGCAATTTAGCGGTCGATTTATTTTGATTCTTTTCAACCTGTTATAGACGCCGCACACACACATTAAAGTATTGTTTTATCTCTCTTTGACAATGGTTGCGTGTATTGTACACAAGTAATTGTTCCAATTCCAATAAGGGATTTGAGAACTTTTAATGTAACGTGCTGTGCAGAAACGAAAGTAATAAAATTTTTGTATTAAAAGGCCAAGTACTTAATTGGAGATTTCTTAAAACCGTATGATAGGCTGCGGATTTTAATTTTTGTTTCAACATCGTTCTTTTAGACGTTTGCAGGTAAATAGGTCTGGAGTGTTTGTCTATTTATTCTAAGATAATTTTGTTCTGAATAGTATGAGAGTTATAAAAGTTGTAGTCTTGAAATTTAAATTGTTTCACCATTGAATTGAAAATTATTTTCATTTAATTTAAATGCCCCTTTTCAAAGAAAAGTCGTGTTTTATTGAATCGATTGATTGTTTGGTTTTATGGGTGAGTGGTTGTTGATTAGCTTTGCACTGAGAAGGAAGGGGGGGGGTACGCGAGGGCTAATGGCATCGGATCCAGTAATTTTGAACCTCGGCTAAGTGATGAGGACTACACATGAGCTCTTTAAACTTCCATACAATGCAGACGAGAAGACATGGGACCTCGACCAGATTTAACGTGCATCAACCCTCTACAAGGTGGGTATTTAGTAGTATCAGGATTCCAACCCACGACTCGACGAAAACGAGTCCGCAACCGCTAGGTTTTATGGGATACGAAGCAACATAGACTATTAATCTCCATTTTAGTGAACAAATCTTTGTAAAGAAAGAACTAATAGATTCCATTTTAGTTAAATGGTGATGAAACAATAAACGTTGTTTCCGTTGAGTCGCGAATTTGAATTCTGCTAAGACACGTTGTGTAGTGGGATCCTTCAGGGTCTTACTTATTATAGGTAAGAATGGGCATCATGACCTCGAGGTCCTCTGGTGATCTTTTTCTTTCCCATGAGGCTTACTGTCTTTGGTAAACAAAGGTGACGTGAAACCGGGATACCCTAGCATTCCTTATCTGTTTCTGATCATCCTTTTTGTCAACCAATTTTTAACTTTTTCTTCGCTTTTTCCCTTGTTCATATTACAAATTAAACAAAATTTGGGCCAGCTTGGCCAGATTTGACTCCTTCGTCAAAAACCCTGACTGTTAATCTGTCGTGTGCCAATGCCGATGAACGTTAAATCTGCCGAGGCTCCAATTTTCCATTGGTACGGAGTGGAAGTTTTGAGAGGGGTTTCAGTTCAGGTGTCATCTTCGTTATTCAATCAAGACTCGAAACTATGAGGTTCGTTGCCAGTAGCCCTCGTATTGCTTTTGTAAGTGAGACATTAGTGTAATTAATCAATTGAATTCTGGTATACTGATGGCTGAATGTTGCAATATTGGATTCCGTTTTCTCTAAATGTTAAAGCATTAGATTCATATAAAATGTTGCTGTTTGTTAAAACAAAATACGCAAATAGTGTAATATTAATTTCGAAGAGCTTTTGGACAATGCTGTAGCTAATAAGCAAGAGCTAAAAGCATTCCTTCAGAAGATGAAATTCTTTGATATTCATTGAATAAAAATATTTTCAAGGGAATAATAATCTTTGATGTTCGATATCCCATAAATCAACCAAAAAATTAACATATGTAAAATCTGGATATTGTTAAGAGAAAAATCATATACTGGTTTAGGGGAAATCAGGTCGTAATTGGGAATTACACATAGGGTACTAGAGGTTGACCCAATAATTCTGAACCACTGTCAAATGAGTGTGTCAAGTAAAAGAAAAAAAGAATAAAAAAAATTTTACTAAGAAGTTGCATCTCAGATATATAAAAGTATTTCCTTTTTTCTTTACAACATGCACTAATTTCTCCATTTCTAAAATATTTTTACAATTTTTCCGCTGTTGGCATATCTAACGTTACATAAATTTTGTAGGTATCTGAAGAATTTAAGAATAAAAAGATAGACGATACTTGCGTAATTATTAAGTATCAGTTCTATGTAATAAAATTTTGTAAAATAAACTCTCGGATGTAATACAATACAATCTACAGTGTATTGTATTGTTTTGGTTTGATTTTATTAACGTCGCATTAGAAGCAACACGAGGGCTGTTAGCGACGGAACTCGTAATTTTGAGCCTAGGTCAAGTGATGAGGATGACACCTGAGCTGGCCTCTCTCTCTCTCCTAACCTCCACACCACGCCACTGGGGACTTTGGGCCCCGATAGAATTAACGTAAATCAGCTTCGGCTACACAGCGGGTCTTTAGTGGCATTAAAGCTCGATTTCACGACTCGATTAAAAATGCCAGCCGCGAATCCGCGACCATGACCACAAGGCTACCGCGGCCAACCCATGTATTGGAAGCTTAAATATGAGTATTACATTTTCTTAATTCTTTCTTTTATTCAAAAAGTTTTCGAAAGATAGTATTTGCTCATCATTTAGTTGGTATTGATTAACGTTACATAAAAAGCTTTGGCGACGGACATCGTAACTTTAAATTACTGACAAGTGATGAGAACGACACCTGAGAATTAGTATCTTACTCTCCACATTCATACTATATCAACGTGAGGACTTTGTGCTTCAGTAACCCCGCTACACGACGATATTCAGAAGTATGAGGCCTTCAGGGGTTTACCTTCTTTTGGCAAGTAAGGGTACCATGATACTGAGGGACCTTAGTGATATTTTTCGTTTCCATTGAATTTACTGTCTTTGGAGAACACGGAGGGCACGTCCCCGGGATACCCTAGCGATCTTCTCTGCTTTCGACCCCCCACCCTTGACACCCAATTATTTTTTTAAAATTTTCTTTCAAATATCTAGATCACAAATGGGGCCGCGGTAGCCTAGTGGTTATGGCAGCGGACTCGTGGCTGGCGGTTTTCGTCGAGTCGTCAGTTCGAGCCTTGATGTCACGAAGGTCCTCCGAGTAGCGAGGCTGATGCATGTTAAATTTGTCGTTACTCAAAATCCTCCCGTTGGTGTAGTGTGGAAGTTAGGAGGTGGTCCCAGCTCAGGTCCTCGTCACTTGATCAATATTCAAAATTGTGAGGTCCATCGCCGAAAGCCCTCGTGCTGCTTCTAGTGCGACGTTAATAAAATCAACCAATCCACCAACTAGACCATAAATGCACATTGTCGATACAACATAGCCAAAAACCTCTACTTTCACTCATTCGTACTAAAAAAATGTGGCCTCAGTAGCCTAGAGGTCATGGTCGTGGACTCGGGGCCGGCGTTGTTTCCATCGAGTCGTTGGGTGGAACCTTGATGCCACTTATCCCACTGTGTAGCCCAGGCTGATGCACATTAAATCTGTAGAAGCCCAAAGTTCTTCCGTTGGCTTGGTGTGGAAGTTAAGAGATGAATATGCCAGTTCACAGGTGTCGTCCTCGTCACTTGAACGATGTTCGAAACTACAAGGTCTGACACCAATAGCCGAAGCTGTCGCCGGCAGACTAGTTGCCAGCATGAGTCATAGTATCAGCATCCGTTATCCTAATTTCAACAGCAACCTATTAGGAGGACTTGGGCCCTCGACAAATCTAATGTATAACAGCCTCACTGCATGGCTGGTCTTTAGTGGCGTCAGGGCTCGAACCCACGATTCGACCATAACTACTAGCTGCCGTGGCCATTTTTCTTGGAAATGCCGATGCTTATCAGCAATTTTTCTATTAGTTTTTCTATACTATCTGATTTCGATGATGACATATTGAATGCTAAGACCTAAGAATGTGACGTTGGGCCATTCACGATTTTCTCTGCACTTACCTCGCGGACTTTTTTTAGTAATTTGAATTGCATACAATTACAGCTCTTTTCCAACCAAATGAAACGTATTTAGGTAAATTAGAGGGATATAAAAAGTGAAGTGAATTGAATTAGAGATAGTGATATACATGCAAAATAGAACTGAAAGGAAAGAGAAGTGAGATAGAGGATAATCCGACAAGCAGGTAGAATGGAGTGTATAATCGGATTTTGTCATTTATATTGAAATTAGTTGGAAGGGACTCCTGATCAGAATCAGGGGGTTCAATTTGTTATAATAAAAAAGAGCTTGAATTTGAATGAAGGATTTGGTAAGCTAAGGCTTTATTATTTGAGCATAAACTAGGATTAACTGAGCTAAGAGGGATTCGAGAGAGAACGATCTTGCATTATCTTTGATAGATAATGAAGATTATTGTCTTTCTTTAAGGTAGTTTCTTTTTGAGATTTTCAACTTATTGACTATCTTTGATTTTTGTGGAATATAGAGCAGCAAAGGCTGTAATCCCGGACTCTAAGATGGTGGTAAAGTTAAATAATAATGGATGGCATTCACAAGTTAGAGGAGTGATCGTTTACACAGAATAAGAAAAAAATTAATGAAAAATTCAATATTTTTTTTTCTTGACCATTAACTTACCAGACCCAGAATAACTGCAGAAATTAATAAGGGTACTGCAAATATACATATTTTTCTTGTTTTCTGAAAACGGAATGTTTAATGTTAAATATACAAAGCAAGTCAGTAGAGGAATAATGGAGTAATAGATATTGCATCATGTTCCCTAAAATATTCGTTGCTGTTGATATTGGAAATGAGGCTCCGGATCAACATTATAAGAAACACCAGTTAGTAGGCGAAAGGTTTTCGTCGAGTTGAGGGTTAGAGCTTCGGTACAATTGAAGATCCGCCGTATACCCGGGATTGATGCACGTAAAATCTGTCGAGGCTCAAAGTCCTCCCGTTGGCGAAGTGCGGAAGTGCGTAGAGGGAGGTAACAGCTCAGATCGTCCTCATTACTCGATCGAGGCTTTAAATTATGAGGTCTGTCATCAATATCTAGAGACCAAATCTGAGTTTTTATACCAATTCTGATTTATTACTCATTTCTTAACTGGTCATGGTCCCTTCGTTTGTAAAAATAAATCGTTTTAATTTGAAACATACAAATTTATGTTCCTGTGTTTCTGTCAGAGATGCTGATCACTACGCTTTCTCTTGCTCTTTTACTAGGGATTTTCATTAAAATGCTCCTATTATTGATGCAAAACCTATTAGGCTGAAGTCGGTGAATGTAAAAATCCTTACTTGCATTTCAAGCTTAAATTTTAAGCTTTTACTTGCATTCTTACAGCTCATAAAATTTCTTAATTATTTCAATTTTTGATTGTGGTCATGGTAGCGAACTCGAGGCCGGCGGTTTTCGTCGAATCGTAGGATCGAGCCTTGAGGTCACGAAAGAAACTCCGTGTATCCGGGCTGATGCACGTTAAATCTGTCATGGCTCAAAATCCTCCCGTTGGTTTGGTATGGAAGTTAGGAGAAAGTGGTGCCAGATCAGGTGTCGTCCTCTCTATTTGACTGAGGTTCAAAATTACGAGGTCCGTCGCTAATAGCCCTCGTGTTGCTTCTAGTGCGATGTTAATAAAAGCAACCAAACCAATGTCTTATCGTTTTTCATAATATTTCAATTTTCCTTATTGTGTAGTTTTAATTGTATACCATATATACGTGGGTGTACTTAATTTTGTCTAATACTTCATTTTTTTTTTATTCACGAGTGTGTGGATGCTTTTTGTATTGAGCCATTTAGCCTATAAAAGAACTTATTTCTGCAAGAAAATTCCATCTGTCTTTTATATTATTATTCCTGTCATATACATTTCCTATTTTGTAAATACATTGTAAGCTTTATTTACTTTTGATTTCGAAATTATGTAATATCTTACGTTCTTTTGATGATAAATGCTGAGTGCGGGGAGAGGGATTTTCTCTCGTCTGGCTGGTATGTAGCTCTAAACCCTTGGGTGAGCTTGGTCCCCTTGGACATTCTGCCTATTGTTTCTTCTAGTGCGACATGAATAGAATCAATCAATCAATCGTTGGCGAAACGTGGCCCATTATTTGCAATCATGTGTATTTAAAAATTTGAAAAAACGAGCCCAATTTTTTAAATAAAACTTATACTGTATGCTGTTATGAATTGCAAAGATATTTGATGCGGGACACATGCGGCCAGTAGGCGATAAACTTGTCATGCTTTCTTTAGATATTCCAAATTAAATTGGCTAAAATCGAACTTTAAGAAATCAGAAATTTTATTCAAAAAATCTCGTGTTAATAAAGTACTATGGGAGATTAATTCCTCGCATACTTCAATATTTTGATTATTACTGTTTATTTTATGCTTTCAAGGAAACAGTGTAAAAGTTTTACGTATTCAAGTACATATTTATAAGATTATCAGAAAAACAAAGTAATGAATTCTCCCTTGTATATGGTACAAATAAACAGATTTAATTGTTGAGAAACTGAGTTGTTAGGAAATTGAAATCAACCTGCTTTTCAAACAACAGCACATTAATGGGTATCAAAAAACTACCTCCACGACACCTGTTTGTTCTCTTATTTATAGCCCACGTTTGTTTTTATTTGAATTTCTACCAATATTTAACAACATTAAAGTGTACTTTCGGAGAAGGTTGTTTGTAACAGAGATTTTAATGCCTTAGCTCTTTGCCTGGCAAACAGAGTGCGACTGTTATTTCCACGGGTACATCCGCTTCCTATCCATCGTGTCTTGTTCATGTGGGAGAAATGGGCTATTAGAGTTGACGTGCACACATAAAAACTCATAAAAAGTTGTCCCTACAGTGCAACTACAGTTCCAACCATCTGCGAATGAAGGTAATTCCCAATGCCTAATTTCAGCCCGTGCCTATGGAAAACCGTGACACCATAAATAAGTAGAAATAAAACTCAAATATGCATAATTTTGGTAGACAATAGGACTTGCTGTCACGATATGACAGCCATTGCAACATTTAAGACGAGGTTTTTTTCCACACTTGGAGTCCAAAATGCCTTTTGAATAAAGCTAATAAGTCTTTTTACCTTAGGCGATAAAAGTAGGCTATAAAAAGAAAATTGACCAACCACAAGACAGCAAATGTATCACGATATTCAGATATTGCCGCCGCCTGTTGGTCGAATGAGTCCATCCCATGAGATGTTTATCGTCCATTTTTTAAATTTTTATAACCACGTAAACAAGCGTTAGATTGAAGTAGTTGTCGTGAGGATTTTTTTTTATTCATAGAGGGCCACTTGTAATAACGCCGCCATATATCATCCATTTTAGGAATGTGTGTTTGTAGCTAATGACACAGTCATAAGTATAAAAGGTCACTCTAATGAGTGCGATTGCACAGCAAGCGAGATATGACTCGTATAATTAAGGAGAATTGAAAATGAGTGATATAAGGGTGTTCGACTCGCTCTTGAGTCAAGAACACACATTTTCCTCATCACAAGACTTGTTCCGACTAAGTACAATTTTCAATGCAAACGAAACTTTACTACTACTGGGCGAGAAATTAGTTTTTTTTTCAAAAACATGAAATAACTTAACAGCAGTACAAGATTATCAGGAAAGGATTCTCATTCAATAATGTTGAAACACATAATATAAATTTGTTCTACAATAAATTTCGAGGCATTTAAAAGGTTGTAACTAAAACTTTTAGCACTTAAAGTAGGCATTTAGAGGTCCCGTTAAAATCAAATAGATTAACACTAACCGAAGAAAAAATTGTGATTTACTCGTAATTTTACAAAGTCCATGCGAAAACTAATAGTGCATGTCTAAAATAGTTAAGAAGAGAAAAAAATACATTTTTTTAAAAAACTTTTTACTGAAAAAAATTTGCTATTTTTTACGGTAAGCATTAGAGAAGAAAAAATTTCTTACGTTTTTTCCTAGGAGCGACTTAGTTGATTAGTTTAGTTTTATTAATGTCACGCTAGAAGTGACACGAGGGTTATTGGCGACGAACCTCGTAATTCTGAACCTCGATCAAGTGACGAGGATGACCCCTGAATTGGAACTCCCCTCTCCTAACTTCCACTTTGGAAGGAATTTGAACCTCGAAAGATTTAACGTGCATCAGCCCTGGCAACACGGCAGGTCTTTTGTGGCATCAAAGCTCGAACCCACGATTCGACGAAAACTGCCGGTCGAGAGTCCGTGACCATGACTATGACCCCTAGGCTACCGCTGCCACAAGCGACTAATTCGAAGGGAAAATTTTGAAAATTTTTGTTTGATTGAGGTTAAAATATTGATTATTAAATGTATTCATTTAAAACATTTAACATGTTGCACCAGGGTCGTTCTCGGGAAAAAATTTCTCTATTGTAGGCTAATTAATAGTTATAATAAAATAAATTCAATCAAAAATTATTTAAACAGTAAGTTAAAGTAACAACAAATGAATTAAACCTCTCAAAGGTTAATCTTCTTCAGTTAAGAGATCATCCTTATATATTTTTACATGTATATTCTTTTCCTTTGAGTTTTTTTACCTTTGATAAACACAGGTGACGCATACTTCTGAGATGCCATAGTATTATTACTCTATTTTCAACCTTTCTCTATGTTGTTCCAACTCACTCACTCCCTTTTCTTTCTTTCTTTTATATGGTTTACTTTATAGGCCAAATATAGTCATTGGGCCAATTAAACCAGCTACATAACTTTTGGAGCAAAATTCAACAGGGCATAATTGTTTAGTAATAGATTTCGAGCATTTCATGAAGCATTTTTTGTTGTTGTTGTTTTTTTTGTTTTTGTTTTTTGAATGAATGAAAGGAGGTTTAGACAGATAAAAATGTATTATAAATAAAATTTTAATTATTTTTAAGAAAAATTAATGAAATTTTTTTTAAATTATGCGAATAATCCTTAAATACCAGTATTGTAGGGAAATAAATAATAATTAGTAAATTTGTGTTTTATAGAAAAATATTTTATAAAAATTCAGATTAAATTCGATGGGATTGAACTAAATATACTTTAAATTCCCAGGATAGTTCCTAACCATTTATAACATCCAAAAATTTTTGTATAAAAATAAATTTAAAAAAAAATTTATGAGTTTGATCCACAAATGGTACAATTCTACAAAGAAACCACACATTGATTCTTTACCATTATAAATTTTATTTATTTATTTATTTTTGCAAATCTAACTACGAATTAACCGTTTTAATGAAGGAAAAAAGATATCATGCACTGCTTTTCTATTCACGTATGATGCAATGACATTTTGAAGTATATATATATATATGTATATTTAAAATTAAAATCATGCATGCTATGCTTAAATACAATTTTATTCCTGAGGAAAGTGGATTATATAGATAAAAAAAAAACAGATTTGAATCAATGCTCGCTTTTAATTTTAATTTTTATTAGCCACTTAAGGGGCTATTGCTTTAGATGGGTCGTTTTGGCGTACCGGATCACTTTTCAATTTTAAATAACTTTTTTTTTACATTTAGCTTAAATAAATTCAATTTAATAGTATATCATTTGCTTTAATTTTAATTACGTGTAGCAGATATAATATTCAATTTAATAATTTATCATTTGCTTTATTTTAATTACATTTAGCTTAAATATATTCAATTTAATAATTTATCATTTCCTTTAATTTTAATATTGGAAAAGTTTGTTATTGTTGTGCATCCCCGAGAATAGCAGAGCTATAACAAGTTCATCAATCCGTGCACCCTGAAGAAGTCCAAGACCGACATAAGATTCTCAAAAATGTCCTGCATATTGTCCATTTCTCGATATTTCATCGTTTATTTTAATTTTCACACTTAATCGAGTAATTTAATAATAATTATATAAAAAAGCACACCTTAAGTAGTAAATCTGTTCCTTTGAAAAGAATCTTTTTTTTTCCCCTGTTTTTTACAAATTTTGTTTAGAAAAAAAATTTCTTAAAATACTTCATATAAGAATTTTTTTAGAACATCTTAAAAGTACGTCGATTAAAATTACATCGGAATAAGATCCATGATTTTACAAACCAAGAATTACTTTTTAAAAGTTCTCTCAATGCTCATGAAACCTTAAATTGGACAGAGATTTTACCTGTGGTAGTGTTGGGTTTGTGCACTGCTTTGAAAAAAGATTTGAATACTATAGCTGTCAACTTGTATATGGCACTACATTACGTTAACCACTGACAATTCTATTTTTAATGCAACTATAACACCCCACATATGTATCTAACCTGAGATTGTGATTGTTTATTAACGTTACACTGAAAAGCAACACGAGGGCTACTGGCAACGGACCTCGTAATGTTGAATCTCGGTCGAGTGACTAGGATGACAACTGAGCTATAGCCATTCTCCCTCCGAACTTCAAACCACACCACAGGAGGGTTTGACCGCACTAGCTACCATGGACACATTAAATTTCTATAAGTGCTTATCATTTTCAAATAATTTGATTATATAGTATTTTAATTTTAATAAAGAAAAATTAGTACGTATTCCATATAATTCGATACCAATAAAATATTAGGAGGGAGGGGGAAGTGGATATCTTCAGGTAACGCACCGAATGCTCTCAATCATCACGACACTATTTGCCATCATAAATTACAATAGAATTTAAGTCATCATAGGATAACAAATAAATAAATAAATAACTCCCTTTCTCTTTTATTCTAAGCTTAATTTCAAATTGAATTCAAATAATTATCTTGGAATACTTTTTTCGAGAGTATAGAATATACCAATCAAACTATGCATTGGATTATGACGCATAATTTTACAAAATAAGAAAAGCGTTTCCGAAATCGAATCGTGGCCTCGGTAGCCTAGTGGTCATGGTCGCGAACTCGCGGCCGGCATTCCTTCCTTCGAATCGTAAATTCGAGTTCAGATGTCACTAAAGACACACCGTGTAGTAGGGCTGATGCACTTTAAATCTGGTTGAGGCTCCAAGTCCTCCTGTGGGTGGGGCATGGAAGTTAGGAAAGGGAGGCGCTAGGCTCAGGTGTCGTCCTGGTCACTTGACCTTTTTTCAAAGTTACGAGGTGTGAGTATTGGGGGAGTATAATAGCGCAAACAAGGTGGAACTGTGATCTAGACGTCTTAAAAAAATGGAAAAATTTGGTTTACAAGGAGGGTCGAAAATCGTGAAAGATAACTAGGGTATCCCTGGGGCACCTCCCCCTTGTTTATCAAAGAACAATTAAGTCTTATTGGAAAGAAAAAGATCACGAGAGTGCCTCGTGGTCATGATATCTGTACGTAAAGTAGGTAAGCCCTGAAAGCTCAAAATTACGAGATCAGTCATCAGTAGCCCTCAAATTACTTCTATGTGCGACGTTAATAATCAATTAATAAACGCTTAGCAAATAATGTCGTGATGAGTTATAAGGAATGCTGAGGATAAGACATAGCGAGGACGCTTAAGTTTTCATGTATGAAAACTTGAAAAGTGAGGAGCAACTCAGATGTTTACTTCTTTTGATCTTATTTCAAAACTATGTCCTTACTGTGTTGTGATCTAAATTAAGGCTTAAGGAATCACTTAAATTCTAAGAATTTATGACAAATTTCTTGTCGTAAGTATTTCATCGACCATTACGTCCCAACACTTAACGAATGCCCAAAGCTATGAAATTACAGTTCTTCGAAAAAGTTAGTTTTTAATTCTCTGTTATATCGAATAAGGTCACTTTTCAAGAAGAAGCGTAATGATGTTCACTGATTTCCAAAAATTAAGGAAAAATCACAAAAATAGCGATATTTTTTGTTCAAAAATAAACCAATTGGGATTAAGTTTGAATATATTATTAAATAAAAGGTGATGAATAAAATAGAAAAGTGCAAGTGAGTGTCATTGCAATTGGAATGTGTCATCTTTGAGGGGGCAGAAAAATGCTTGTTAGAAAGTAGGGCTGCAGATATCGCTGTGACAGTGAGAAAAAAAAACAACCCTGAGACAGCCAATTTGTTACAACGATCTCGAGATATCATTTGCCCGACGAATTGCGATGTAGAGCAATTAGGAGATTAGAGGCAAGACAAAATCAAACAGAAGTTTGCAGATGGCTAAATGTCAGTCCTTTAGTGATTTATAGCCTTTGCAAAAATTTCAAATCACTGATTCGGCATTCAGGAGACACAGTCAAGGATAACCAAACATTACGACAAGTCCCGATAACTGATATTTGCCGTTATGTGCGCGAAGGAATAGAATCACAGCCACAACTCAACTTAGAACCTGCCTTACTGGAACCACGGGAAGGTTGATGTCAACGTCTAACTTGCGCAGAAAGCTTCACGAAGGTGGTCTTTATGCGAGACAATCAGTCCCTCTCCATTTGTGTGTCATTCATCACACATCACAGGAGAGAACGTTTGAGGTGGGTACGTCAACATGTCCATTGGACGGCTGATCAATGAAGGCTTGCTCTCTTCACGGATAAGTCCAGGCTTAGCCTCAAAATCGATATTAAGCGTTGCTTGATTTGGAGAGAACAGGAAACACATTATTATCCATCAAACATCCATGAAAGAGATTCATGTAGAGAAGGCAGTGTCTGTATTTTGGATGGTATCTTACTGGGTGGACACGCATACCTCCATGTATCTACACGTGGAACTGTAAATGCTCACATCTACAGAGATAACATCCTTGATGCTTACTTGGTCCTTATGCCAGTGAAATGGGTAATGACTCCTCTTACAGGACGACAGGGCTGGTCCGCTCAGACTTGCATTCTGGAAGATTGTCTACGACACCAAACAATTATGCGCATAGCATGGCCAACTCGTTCACTGGACTTGAATCCCATCGAGTATGTTTGGAATGCTTCAGTAAGATGTGTTGCTGATCTTAATCTACCTCCTCAGATCCAAACCACGCTTCAACTGCTTTTCAAGAACAATGGCTCTCACTTCCCAGCGATCTCATAGATCACATAACTGACAGTATCAATTTGTTAGTTTTATATATGGGTTTATTTCTGAAACACCGAAATATTGTCTGGTATTTAATTTTTATATTATTTTATACCTTACTAAGTGTTGTATTCTGTAGGTCAGTTTCATTACATTTTAGATGTAACTTTTTAAATAACAACTATATTCGTGATTTTTTCATAATTTATGGAAAACAGTGTAAATTAACAAGTACAAAAACACATTGGAGGACAGCTGTACAGATTAAGCGAATGGTAAGTAGGATATTGATACACATGAAGTAATAGCTGCAAAATCAAATTGAAGCATAATATATTAGATTATAGTTGTGAAATCAAAGGAATTGAATAATAAAACAGAAGTTATGTAGCATTGCTAATGATTCTTTTTTTAAGAATATGTTACTAAAATATAAAACCACCACATATTTGCTTATTAAGCTCTGACAACTGATGTAAAATCAGCATCGTTTTAACAATTCAAAATACAGGTATAAGCCTTTGAAAGATTGGATTTGGTATGATTTAACTGATAAATTGCTTCCAACATTAGCTATATTTAAAGAGCTATAGAATAATAAAGATCGTAGTTTTGATATCGTAATAATGTGAAGAAATCTATTTTGATACTTCACTCTCTTAATTTCTTACCATTTGGGACTTTAAAGGAAAATTAAACTTATAGCAGCAATTCCTAATATTTCTCATAATGATATTGAAATCTGGACTTCAATCTAGGAATTACAATAACTAGGCCCAAACTCTGCTTTCGGGCTTCCATAATCCCCTGAGTAAATGATGTCATTAGTATATTAGTTCTTAAATGTTCGAGAGATAATTAAAAACCTAAATTCTTCTACATCTGATTAAGACCCACAGTTGGGAATAGATAGAGAAACTTCGTGTTAAATGGAATTGGGTCTCAAAATCTTTTCGATGTGGGAAATACCAGTTCAAGGGCTGTTCTTGTCCCTTGACAGTTCTTCAAAACCATGAAATCCATCTCCAATAGCCCTTATGCTGCTCTAAAATTATGTTAAAAAGACCAAACCATACCGAAAACCTAATATGGATTCTCAAAAGTATTTTCTTATGTATCACGTACCAAGAACACAGAACGACGAAGATTCCGTCCTTCTTCAAAATTAGAACAAATAAATCTACTTATTTTTTCATGTAGAATTTTATAGATTTTTTTTCGAGTGGCATTTTTTTTTTCTCCTCTTTATTAGTGTATTCTAACAACTCTATTTAATTTTCTAATGAAAAATCTCGAAGTCAAAAGAGAGAAAAGCTCGTACGTAAGCAATACCATTCAAAATGGAGCAAAGAAAATATTTTAAACTAAAGTCCATAGATCTTATTAAAATCTATTAATCTCTGTATGAGATCCACGTTTGCTTCAATAATTTCAGAGACGAATAATTAGAGATTTTGCATTTCATTTTCTTTTAAACAAGTGAAAAATTACAGTAGCATAAATTGTATTTCTGTCACCATGAATAACATTATATAATTTAATAATCTTATTTAATATAAGCAAATTGTGGTCTTTCCTCTCTCATGTCTTGAATGAATTGTATTTTACTTAAAATTGCCTGCATATATTTAATATATGATTAATTATATTTATGTATCATTATTTATGATATTAGCACCCCTTTATTCTTTATTTTATGTGTCAAAAGAGAGGGTATTTTTCCGTATCATATTTCTCTCGCTCTCTTTATGTTAAAAGTTTTTCAGTTTAACCCATTGCTTTCCTTTGCAATTCTATTTTGTGGATAAGCATATATCTTGTTCTTATATAAATAGCTATCTTGTAAAGGACACCTCTATTTAAGGGACCATTCTGTTGACCCTGGTCCATTTGAATAGTAAATGTATTTACCTCTCATTGAAGGATACCTCTATTAAAGGGACAAAATATCTGGTCTGGTGGGTGTCCCTTATTGGGAGGTACTACTGTTAGATATTGGGTTCTTTTTGAGGATTGGTGCCCATTGTGGTGTTCCAATGTAAAAATAATGATAGCAACATTCAGTTCCGATTTCTTTATTTTCAGTATACTAAGGGACACGTCACAAACAAGTAGATTCACCAAGATTCAATTGGATTTTAAAAATACATCGTCCATCGTTCTTCCTTTCCAGACCCCCGTTGGCGTGGAGTGGATGTTTGGAGAGGAGGGTGCCAGCTCAGGTGTCGTCCTCGTCACTTGATCGAGGTTCAAAATTAGGAGGTCCGTCGCCAATAGCCCTCGTGTTGCTTCTAGTGTGACGTTAATAAAAACTAAACTAAATTCCTTTCCAGACCACGGGTTTCCAGGTCATCTCCTCTATGTACCTGACCCGCTCCCAGATCCCCATATCTGCTTGATCTGTTGCCAGGTACGGGTGCTAGATTCTTACAACTTCTATATATTTTTATTATAAGGGAACAATAATATATAGTTATATAAGAGGGTGTAATATACACATAAGAGATGCACGATTGTTTATTAACATCGCACTTAGAAGAAACACGAGGGCTATTGGCGTTGCACCTCGCAATTTTGAGCCTCGGTCAAGTGAAGAGGACGATTCCTGAGCTGACCTCTTCCTCTCCAAACTTCCACACTTCGCCTTAGGAGGACATGGGACGTCGACCCGATTTAACATGTATCAGCCTCATTGCTCAGCGGGTCTTTGGTGGCATCCGGGCTCGAATCCACGACTCGACGAGAACAACGCTGACCGCGAGTCCGCAACCGTGACCACTAGGCTACCGAGGTCCATAATAAGAAAGGAACTTGTGATAAGGAAGGAACTCCTGACAAAAAGAATCAATATAAGAAGGTTAGTGTCATTCTCCTTACAGGCATAGGGGTCCATAAAACGAAATAAAAAGTCTAATCGATTCAGAGAAGTTTGGTTTTAAAAGTCCAGTTTGATTTTGCTGCAACCACTATAAGATTTAACAATTAGAAATAAATACGACACGTTTGAGTAGAATTAGTGTAGAGAGTAAAATATTAAACAGGTATATTCATTCCAGAAAGTTCAGAGCAAAATAAATAAACAAACCGATAAACGATATAAGTTTACTTTCAATGTTACTTCCGCTATATTTTTTATCCTGTTACAGATAATATTCCAAGAATTTTCCTCACGCCTTAGTGCTGGATCGTAAATGTTTTTTATTTCTCTGCATCATTTCGATCACATATAGGCATTTTCCCTTTCTTTTTTCCCTACTTTTTTCTAGACTTCACCATCTCCTTTTACATCTCCCATAAGAAATCAACCGAATTACCGTATTGGATCTTGTCTCCGGAAACTGCCATTTCCGATATAAAGACGTTACTTGTCTCGGCACGTTTCGAACGTTCAACGTGTCCCTAGAAAAGAACCGATCTCCAGAGATTTGGCAGTTTAGATTCCGGACTCATAAATTCCACGGAAAGCGATGAGAACAACGATCGAACGAGATCTTCAAATTATTTCATAGCTTTCGATAGGGGAGGGAAGAAAGTTTTTTTATAACTCTGTTCATTCGCAAAATGTCTTTTCTTTCCATTTCTTTTCTTCTTTTTTTTAGATATATTATGGTTCAAACGAAACAACACGGTTTTGAGATTAATATTAATAAATATTAACAAAAATTATCTTATACAAAAATCTTTTATATTGTTATTATTATTCATTATCTTTGTATTATACAGCATTTTTTTTATGAAAATTCAAATAAAAATACCTAAGAAAATATTAAGTATTATTTGATTTCCTATCATATTAAATTTTAACTGTAAATATCAAAAAATTATTAGGATGTAAATCATTTTTTACTATATAATACAGGATTAGCGCAAATGAATGACCGGATCCTAAAAATTTATATTTTTGAAACTGTAACGCATATTACAATAAGTGATACAAGAAATTAAAGAAAAATCTACCAAGTTTTTTTTTTTTCAACACCGTCGAACAATAGACGACAGAACGTCCATAGAATCCTGTGATTGAAATCTAAAAATGACGACAATGGCACATGAGTTTTGCGCATAATATGTTCCAGTTTTTTTTATTTATTTCTTTAACGTGTGCATTTAGATATATCTAGGGAAAGGAAGCACCAAGTCGTAAGAAAATTCTACAATGGTATTACACTTCAAAGATACAGGTTGCTTGTGTAGGAAGAAAAGCAATGGCCGCCTACGAGTCTCGAAAGAAACGTGGAGAGGGTGAGGCAAAGTTTGTTCGTCGTCCACGGAAGTCTACGACAGCTGCCGTCAAAAATACTGCTTATGCACAACCTATGCCGAAAACACTGCAAGAACTTAAAGATGGTATTTGTACAGCATTAGAAACAATTGACAGTGTGATAGTACAAAATGTATGGAACGGGCTTGATTACTGATTAGATATTTGTTGTGTAACAAAAAAAAAGTTTCACATATCGAATATTTGTCAATAAAAATTAAGCTTGGTATATTTTTCTTTAATTTTGTGTACGACTTATTGTGTAAAATATGTGTAATAGTTTCGAAAATATAAACATATAAAATCCTGTCATTCATTTGTGCTAACCCTGTATATTATTTAGCATATGAATTACAAAGTCATTATGGCAAGTATGTCCATTCAATGAGGCCGACCCTTGGCCAAATGAGAACTGAACGGTTTGAGATAAGTCGCTTTGCACTAATAGACTTCAAACTGTGTTCCCGGGGTGCACCAGGATTCCGTGAGTCAACCCCCGGAATTTCGTTAGTGAAAATGAAAATAGAAAAGAAAATTATTACTCACATCAGTTGACAAGTGTTTGTTCACTAAAAATTATAAATATATATTTAGTTATCTTTGAAAATTAACTAGAAGCTTTGTGTGGGGGCTGCCGACGTCCGTAACGCGACGTCAGAAGTGAAGAACGTAAAAAAAGCTCCAGATTTTCTGCTGTTCAGACGATGTGTATGCAAAATAGAATTAATTACGTTCACTGTGATGCTATTATGGCACTAATTATCTGAAGGTGAGTAACCATTGTATGCTCCCTGAAAAATCTTTTTTAACGTGCGTTTCAACAAAAGCAAAATATACAAACACATTGAATGCAGAATATAAAATGCATCTGCCCATAACATCGATAGAGCTAAGCCGACAGTTTGTGTAAAAAAAAATGCAAGGGCACCTTAGTCACTAACACAAGGGTAGATGACACCTGAAGCCCGAGTTAATGCTATTAATGAGTAAATTACATTAATTTTATGTTAAAACTATTTTTTAATAAGAAATACAATGATTTTTGTTTTTCATAAAGTACCTATAGCATATTTATCTATTTTAAATATTATTTTAAGGTACATTTTTCTAAGAGTCCCATGAATCGATAAAGTTTGAAATTCACTGCTCTATACAATTTATCTGAATAATAATTAATTATATACACAAATATATATATATATATATACACTGGATGAAGAATCCAATCTTCATATAGGTGAATATTTAAAGTAAAACTCTACAAACATTTTGTAAAAGTATTTTAGTATAATTTTTAATGGAAACAAACAAATGAACAAATAGAACGATTATTGAAAAAGAAAATATTTGAAAAATAATAAACTGTAATGTAAGCATAGACTGCGCCGTTATGTGACGTAGTAAACCACATATAGTATTCGTAGAGAAAGCAAAAGAAAGAAGAAAAAAAAAAACAATACTTGATAACTGTTGTGCAAATTGCACTTTGTATAAATTCCCCTAATTGATATTTTTTTCTCAGTTCTTTTTTAAAAGGGAGCATAGTGTTCTTTTCGCATGAATACAGTTTGAATCAATAGATTTTTGGATGGAACTATCTAAAAAATTTTGAAAAATCGAGATTTATAGTTCTTAGCTCTGTTTTCTAAAACTCGCCAAAAATCGACAAATTAATTTATTCGCTCGAATTAAATTCATTTATGAGTATATTCACAAATGAGTAGATGTAAAAATCTTCAAAAAGCTACTTGAAGATAGATAACCAAAAGCAATGAAGACCATGATGCCATGTGATGTAATTTATCCCAGAATTACTCCCAGAGAATACAAAATCTCATTGATCTATTTAACATTAAATTTGAAAAATATCCAAAGGGAATTACTAAAAAATGACTTCGAGGTGCACACTATCATTACCCATAGATTCATTGTATTAAATTTCGTGCTTCTGGGTTATGCAATCTTTCCGCTGCATCATCTGCACGCACAAACTCTTCCTTTTATTAATATATGCAGATAAATATATTTGACCTGGATCAAAAACTAATGTGGCTCCGTTAATTTTTACTTTTGAGCTGGAAAAGTATGGGAGGAAATTGTTGCATGCGTTGGAAAAAACGTGAAAAGGGGGTTTTCGGGGGGAAAAATGAAAAACTGAAAAATTTGTTTCGGTGGGAATAATCAAAAGGCTCCTATCATACATCAGTAAAGCAACCTAAATTTTTTTGGAGTGATACTATCAATAGTGAGAATTTGCATAACGGATAAACAAATAGACAGCCATTCATATTTATATATAATATATATATATCGTTCCATTACCAAGCAATTTTGTAATATTCGGGGCGTTTATTCTTTTGGGATTACATTCAGTTTTTTTTCCATTAACATAATATTAATGTTTTAATAATTTAACACACATACTCAGAAGCAAGACATCAAAAAAGTAAAGTTGAGGACATCCAACCGAGTTAACACAAACGGCTGGAACAAAATGAAATCAAAATTAAGAAAACTGACTCTTCTTTTCTTTTCCGAAACAGCGAGAGAGCTTCCGAGAGTTCACGCGATTGGAATTTATTTTACCCTCGGTAGTCTGACCATATGGCGTGATGTTATGTCATCGATTTGCCGACGTAACAACTTTGGCAGTCATTTGAATATTTCTGTTTGACGGATATTTAATAATAGATTAGGAGGTTCAGTGCAAACGAATACAATTGAAAATCATTACACATAGACACACATATATTTCTATATGTGTATGTGTGTGCGTAATGTAGTAAATGCAAAAAGTTTACTTTGCCTCAAAATATATGACTCCCCAAGTCAGATGAAAGGTAATTTCCTCGAAGTAGGTCCGTATTGCCAAAATTCTTAGGAGAATAGCATTAAAAGAGTTTTTTTTTAAAGAAATTAGCATTATCCTAGAGCTAAAATCAAAGCTATTATCGATGGATCCAACATTTTCAAGGCTTACTCATTGAATGGGACTTTAGTATATGTATCTTATCTTCCGAACTTTTTTTATTTTTTAATGATTTTAAGGCCTAGGTTCATTTAATATGCAACAGCTTCAGTTTCATATTAAATGCACCTGAATATATTCCATTGTATATATTTCATATGTTCCACTTGACTGTCTGATCTTGAACCTCCCGACCCTCCCGTTCAGTCTGTTACTCTGCCACTACGCTAATTTAGTTAAGAAATCATTTAAAATAGATTGAAGGTTTCATTAAAATATTTTGTGTGTAGTTTAATTAGGCACCATTGTTTAGTCTGTAGATCAATAAGGATTCAGCTTAGTAACACTAATTAGGGATATAAGAAAATGATTCTTTTAATTCTTATTGCTATATCTATAATAATTTCAAATTATTTAACTCTAAATAATTTTCAGTAGAAAAAATGATCATATAGTCAGCACATACTGATGTCTTATAAAAAAAGCGACCACAAGAGTATAAAAAAAATAGTTCTTACAAAAAGAGGACATTAAAATAAGACTACGACAGTTTCTGTTAACTCTTTGATAAGTCAAAGGAGTAATACAATTTTTTCGACGATTCAAAAGTGCTGATGAAAATGTAAGAATTTCTTTTCCGAAATTCATGAAAATATCCAAGAAGGCCACACGTTGCATTTAAGTCATGGGCTCCCAATTTTTTTATTTAGAATATTAAAAAAGATGCATTGATAATGTCAAAAAGCATCTCACCCTCTCAACGTCACGTGGTTTAATTTACTGTCCCACCTGATTTCTGCCAAAAGTATCTTAGTTTACAACAGTTCCCATTTTAAAATACAAATACCCGTCGGTATGAAAGCATTCAAAATAAACGAAAGGTTAATTGTTTAAATAAGTTTGGTATTTATTTTGAAAAAAAAAAAATATTACGAACAAAATTAATTTTTAAATTTAGTTAAAATACATTTAAAACATTTAGTGATAAATATTTCTTTTCACACACTTTTTCAAAAAATCCTCTTACACTTGTATCCAAAAGTTAAGCATAATTGGTAATTATGTGAGTAATTAAGGAGATCTGAGTAGGAATGTGCGTAAATTGAGATGCTAGTGTAAAATGGTTATAAAATAAGAAAGCAATGCGAAAGAACGATAATAATCCCTTTCAATATCCAGTTTGAAAGTAAAATGGGCATAAGAGGACCTCACGGTTTAGTGAAAAGCAAATGAAATGAAAAAGTGATGTTACGGTTTAGTAAGGTATGTGGTCACCTCTGACAGCCAGGCACGCTGCACAACGATTTCCCATACTCGCTATGACATTGTTGATGAGTTATGGGCTAAAAGAGCTCCAAACGTCACGAAGAGCTCCTTTCAATTCTGGAACGAAACTTGGTGGGTGCTAAAGGGTTGCCAGTTGTTTCCTGAGCTTATCCCACACATGCTCGATAGGATTCATATCAGGTGAGTAAGCTTGCCACGGCATGCATTGGATATTTTCTGCTTCAAGGAAGTCGTCGATCAAACTCGCATGGTGACAAAGCGTGTTATCATCCATGACTATGAAATCAGAACCGACAGTTCATCAAAAACATACGAGCATAAGGTGCAAGAACATATCTGTCTATTTTAGCAATCACAGACCTCTTTTCAAAGATATGGATATCTGCTCGGCCGTCCAACATGATACCTGTCCACATCATGACTCTCCTTAACGGAAAACGATGTCTTTTCGCGATATTTCCGAGGTGAAAACGTGTCCCATTTTCTTGCCATATCGTTAGCCGAAATGAATCGGAAGTTTAGATTTAAGTGAGATTCAACATAATTCGTCTTTGTACATCACATTGGCTCACTGTCCAAAACTCCATTATAAACAAGCGCGTTTATTGATGGATGTAAGAGGTTGGGACTCAAACTGCTGATCGTCTAACATAGGTACCAATAGAACTGAGTCTCTTGTAAACAGTTTGTCCGGCTATTTGTACTTCTGTGGTGACTGTGAGAGCTGAATTTAGTTCTCTGGCACAACTGTCCTTCTGGTGTCACGCAGTTATCACCAGAAGGACAGTTTTTGCCAGATATCGGTACTTGGCGAATGGTTATGACTCTTGGCCGAACTGCCATTAGTCATCGGTTAACATTTCCAACACTTCGAAACCTCTACCACAATCTTGATATTGAGTCACTTTCATTTGCGATTGTCCGGATTCGAGCATTCCAATGATTCTTCCTTTCCCAAATATGTCCAGTTATCATCTTTGGGCCATCATTCGTTCTGCTTAATCGTTAACAACGGTTCTTCGCACGTGAATTTTTCGAAATCTGCGTCAAGTGAGCTGGTTTATTCGCGTTCCGATGGAAGTAGTTGTTTTGCACATGAAGATGTCGACTGAAATGTTTTGCATGTAGACAAAAATTCACCTTCAACAGATAACTCTCCACAGGTTATTTCGAACAAATTTGCAAATATTTACTAATTTTTTTCACATTTTATGAATTATGCTTAATTTTTTGACACCAGAGGGAATATGCATTGGATATTTAATTACAAAGGTATGAAAATTTACTTTAAATGAAAAAGTTAATAAACTTATGCATTTTTTACGACTTAATTCCAAAATATCTGTTAGAGAAAAACTATGAAAACTTTCAGGAATTAGTATGATAAAATATATAATGTTGCTCTTTGGAAAAAACAATTGTTTTTCTGTGAAACCAATTTTAAAAATTTGTTCCTAAACGCTTACAATCTAAAATAGGGATTTAGACATGAGGGAATAATCATTTTGAGGAGTTTAAATTAGTTCAATATTTTCCATCCTTGACTCTTCCATTATTTGAAAAACCGACAGCCTTGACCATTCTTCTTTTTGGTAGAAAAGATTCTTCACTTTTAAAAAAGTTCAGGTACTTTATTTTAGGTTATTACTTTGTGTACTATCTACTTGATTAGAAATGTCTGGAGGTCATATTAATATTTTTCCTACCTGGTTTAATTCAATAATTTTCGAATTTAAAAATTGCTGCTTCGTTGCTGAAATTTATATATTGCTTTATTTTCCTCTGGGAAAACTTTCAAAACTCTTATGATATTGATATCTGGAGTTCTTGTTGACAGTTATTTTTATCTTAGAAACCTAAAATGCATATTTTCACATTTTTGAGTCTCGCTTAAAGGATTAAAAAAAAAAAAAAGGTTACTTCTAAGTTGATACTTCACTTTGCGAAACTTCCCGTCTCACTGATTCAAGAATTTGGATTCCAGTTTGATTTAACATATGGCTCAGTCTCTACTGATCTATATTAGTTTCTACTGTTCCTTATCTCAGGATATTTATTAATTAGGTGCCCTGTAAACTTATGAAGTCATTTCAATAGCTTAGGCACTGAAAAAATAATGATTTTACTTGTATGAATGCTCTATGATTTAACATTAAACTACATTTGTTTTCCCTTTAAGGTGTAATTTTTTTAAAAAAAAATGTTGAAAATTATCCTATGCTTAAGGGAAAGGTTAAAGTAATATATAAACTTTTAATAATCTAAATATAGATTTTGCTTTAAAAAAGGGACAATAATCTACTATTCATAATCGCATGTTTCGTGGTCAGTGATGTTCAAAGTCAGCAGCTGAGGTTCGAGCTCTGATTCCATAGAAGACCTATTGTGCTGATTTTGCCGATTGGAATAGTTGAAATTTCTGCACCTTAAATTGAACTGTGTTTCAGAAGCATCAAGTGTGAAAGATGTGAAAGGATGGAGAAAAAAAGTACCAGTTCAATTACCGTCTTCATCACTTGACCATGATTCAGAATTTGGAGACCCATCGACAATAGCCCTCGTGTAGCTTTAAAAAAACTATTTTATTCATACAAAAAACAGGTAAAAAATTATAAAATTACTCCAAGAAGAGATGTATTTCACCATACCTCAAAAGTTTAATGTAGTTAAGGTAATAAGAACTCAACTTAGGCGTCATCTTCATCAACAAACAGTGGCTTAAAATAGTAGCTTAAACCTCCAAAAGTCTACAGCGATGTTAATCCAAACAAAATGGTTGGTTTGGTTTTATTAACGTCGCACTATAGCAACGCGAGGGCTATTGGCGACGGACCTCGTAATCTTAAGACTCGAACCAAAACAAAACGAAACTAATGCCTTAAAAATGGATGCAACGTAAGTAACCATAAGATTCTTATACGATTTCCCAATTCGATCAGATTCATTTTGAGCTAAAGATTGCTGAAGGAAAACGCTCTGAATTTAGCTCTTAACCATAAATCTAATCCGGGCTATAAAAATCTGCTGTATTATCTTCAGAAGGGTGCAAGTCATCACCCAATCAAGCAACTTCCTCGACGACCCGAATATACCAAATATCGCACACAGTAAGAACTTGTAAACTGCGCTTCCCGCTGAGATTTACGAAATAAAAATACCTTTTATTATTCATGTAAAATCGTAACTGAGAGTAAAAGACTCCTTTCAGTTTGAAGGCGTTACAGTTATGCTCTTAGTCTTTCTTTTTCGGAAAACCGGTATTCATAAATCAGCAGAGCAATAATAATAAATCTTACCCAACTAAAAAGAATCGAGGCTTGTTTCGATGCAGATTTCTGGTGCTTTGAAAGTCTGAAAGCGGTCAGTTACAAAATACTTCCCGGATCAAAGAAAGTATGCTTTATTTCATAAATCGAAATAGGCGCAGCTGGGAATAAAGTTAAATGTTACTTTAAAAAATTCTTAATGGAACTGAAAGATGAATTAGTTCAGTTTCCTTTAATAATTTTGAAATATCTTTTAGGATGTAGAGTGACAGAGTGAAATATTTTTATAATGTAAGAAAACGGATACTAAAATATTACACATTGCATGCGTGTAATTCTGAGAAAATAACTGCAGTTGAAATTTACAATAGTACATTCAACTTTTTTAACGGTAGATATAAAATATCGATTTGATACGATTATATTTCCACAAAAAGCAATTAAATTAAAAATTAAAGTTTTATCTTTTCCCATTTTTGAAACTTTGCGTATAATTTGAAAATATTATTTTTTTTAATGTATTTCTTTCTTGATAGGAATTTAGAGAGAATATAAAGTAATCTTTTTTTTTCAGTTCGAGACTATCGGTTATTCAAAAATTTAAGACGTGTGCAGACCTATTTTTCCATAACATTTATCTATATTTTTATCAATCATATATTTTATTGTAAGTGTTATATGTTATTTATGTGTCACATTTTGCGTTATAAAACTGTTTTACTATTTATAAATAAATGCTTTAACAACTCACTAACATTTTTTTTTTCTTTTCTTTTTTGAGATTCTAAAGTCAAAGGAAATATCTAATTTAAATACGATTAGAACAATTTATCAAATATAGTCTTTTAAAAAACAGCCTTTGAAATGAAAAAAAAGGTTAAGTGCTATTTTCATAAGTAAATAATTTAGAGATCACGAATATATATGTAAAATACAATCATAAAAATTTCTCTTTTTATATTCCTACTCCATTTTTATAAACATTTCTTTATTCGACTGTCATATATTTTGCTCTTCTAAATTTACTTTCAGAAACGTTTTTTTTTTTTTTTTAATTCAGTGAATATTATGATTTTAAATGAATTTAATTTACAAATGTAATTCATTGATATTGGTAGAACATATTTTAATTCTGTTTCAAAATGTGTTCATGAAAAATTTCGACAAATAGCAAATTCATTTAGGGGACAAAAATTATATAGTTAATTTGTGATTTTCATACATATTTGTTGATTCTAATTAATGAAGAAAAAAAAAATCTTTTTTCATAAGAATTATCCATTCCCCCCCCCCCCTTCTCTTATAGATGTGCAGTTTTATCGAACGCAGCAAAAATGATTTATATACATTAAGTCCGAAGAAAAGTTATTGAAAATTAAGTGGCATCATCTTAGTTTTACAGTATACATAAGTATATGACGATAATAATAAATAACGAAGCCTAATTTTAATTTTTTCTGATTCTAATTTTATTTAAAAAAAAAACTGCTTATAAAAGAAACTTGACAATACAAAATATATATTAACAATAGCAGTATATTTTCGTTGCTTATAATAGTTATCTTCGTATGTATTTAAGTATTTATTTGTATAAATGATTGAATGTCTCATAGAATGTGTTGTATTGAATGAAGTGTAATTGTGATTTGTTTTTCAAAGAGAGTTTTTTTTCTCTTTTTTCTTTTCTTTTTTAGTCGAAAATTAAATGTTGGTGTCTCAAGTATTAAGATATTACACATTTTTGCATCACCACTCATGTTATGAACACAAATTTGGAGGAGGTGGAAATCAGATATAATTATGGACATAAAATTTGGACTCGTCTGGCTCAAATTTGGTCTGAAAAATAATAATTAATTTCAGCAAAAAGTATTTAATCCGTAGTATAATCCCAAACTGTTTGAAAAGCAAAAACATGGTAGAAAGCAAAACATTATTCATTTTGTTTTCTTCTGTATTAGAAGTTCACTATGATTTAGAAAATTAAATATAAAACAGTTGAAAAGAAACACTGATAAAGTATTTGATTTAATCATAAGGAGGATAAATCACGCAGTCTATGGAAGACGTGCTTTACAAACTGATAAATTTTCGCCGACTTGAATTTAAATACGTACTTCAAAAAATCGATACCAAAACATTAAAACCCCTAGAATTTCCCTTAGTTAGAAGTTGATTCTTAGTCTGTAAAATAAAAGCTTAAGGCAATGATTATATAACTTTTCCTTTGATGTACCTTCAATCTTTTAGCTGACAAACCGTTTGGTAGTGACTAAAAGCTATAATGTGTCTTCCAAAATATGGTGATTATTGGATTTTTCTTTATCTTGCTTTCTGCTAAAAGCTTACGCCTTTGCTTAAAACGTTTTGAGAATCTGGTAAGACTATTAATTCACGTAGAATCGTAGTTCATGCTCTAATACTTATTAAATGGAAAGTCTTTAATTTGAATCCCTGAATCGATCATTTTTAACTGAAGCTTTTCTGATTTTAAATGTAATGCCTAGATACTTGATTGCATCTGGTTTAGGGGTTATAATTACAGTTACTGCTACTATTATGTCTTAAGTCTATCCGGGTTTATGGAAAAGACTTAAGACAAGCTTATTACCTTCCGGGATTGTTATGGAGTTAATCGAAGGGTAGTAGTAATTTCTTTATTTCCTTCATCACTTAAAGTTATTCTTTCATGTAAATTAATGTATGTATCTACTTAAATTTTTAAAAGTTTTGGATATGGTTTTTATTTATAATTTTCGATAGAAGGCTCTTTTTGAAAGTTTATATATATTCGTCAAACTTCAATTTTCTGCTTGACTACTTATGCACTCTTAGGAGTACAATAGCCATAATTTAAGAACCATTGTCTATAAAAAAAATGTAAGACTTGAAGATTGAAAAAATGCAGCTGAATGCGTTAAAATTGGAATTTCTTAAGCAAATACTGCAGATTAAATTATATAGATATAATATTAACTTAATTTCTTGTCTTATGATTAATGCTTCACTTACACAATCAATTTTTCAAGATATATAACATCTAGTACACATCACAGAACTCTTAGAATGCATTTTTTTTTTTGAAAATGGTTATTTCAGCTTGTCTATGCTCAAATAACAACCTTTACGAATTGTTACATATATGTAATGATATATCATAAATTCTCCATGCTGTTTTTAAATTTTCTTAAGATGAATTGATCCGTTTCGAAGTTATATACATATTCTGTAAAGTATAAGTTATATTAGATTTGTAAGTTAAGTATATTTAAGACCTATAAAATCTTCAAAGTATCCCCCTAATCCATCCAGAAAACAGGTGTTTTCAGATTTTCCTTCTAATTGTTATACGTGCAGAAACTGGTTCAAAAAGTTTAAAAGTAACAATGCTCAGTTAAATTAATAACAGAAATGAAAAATAAATATCAGGATCTCCCAAAAATTTTACAGGTATTTGAGGGTATTACTTTAAGATATAATTTTGAATGGAAGGCTCTTTTTTTCAAAGTTGCTCGTCTAACATCATTTTTTGGCAGAACTGTTCATGCATACCTAAATATATATTATCTTTAGAAAATTAAGATTTGAAGATTTAAAAACAGCATGCTCTAGCTCAAATAAAATCATTACAAGTTCTTACATATATATGTCTATTATACCATGCATTATGCATGCAATGTTTGGATATTCTTGGACTGAATTGAGATGTTTGGAAGTTATATTTATATTTTATGAAACTTAAGATTAAGTTAGATAACTTCTTAAATGTTAAACATAGTTAAGAGCACTAAAATTTTCAAAATAGCCTTCTGTATCTAGAAAACAGAATATGATGTCAGACTTTCCTTGTACTTCTTATACATAGAGGAATTGTTTCAAATTGTTTCAAAGCAACATTGCTTAGATAAATTAATAGCATGATGAAAACTAAATGACTCATAGAATTTATCTTTCAAAGAAAAAGAATGATAGTCCTGATTACGCTTTATCTTAAATTAGATATATGATATGATGAAGATCGTAATGGGAAATTACGCCATGAAACCAAGGATTTTATGGGCTCACAAAGAAAAGATGATTGTAATCATCGAACGAGAATAAGAATCATTAAGCTCATCTAATTTATATTGTATTTTTCTAATTATGTGAACTATCCTAATTGCTTTCTTCCGAATATGTTCTCGGAATCTCATTTTATAGAAAGAGAAAAAAACAAAGACATAATTTCAAATATGTCTTCAATTGCTAATTATAAGTACTATAAATAAGACCAGATTAACCTGATTGTCAAAAAATGCACCTGTTTTTTGTAAAAAATTACAAACTGAATCATAATTTTTGACTAAAATCACTGATAACGTCAACAAAATTCAGCATTCAGCCCTTTGATGTATATTTTTCAATAGATTAAATCGAAATTCAAGTTATTTGTCAAGAAATGTAAACATAAAATTTTATTGAAGTCAAGATTTGTTTGTATTTACTTACATTTAAAAATTAAAAGAACTGAAAACTTTTCTATATGATGTTTTGTTTGTGAACAGAGTCTAAAACTTGCAACTCTTTCTATTGTTTTCCATTCAAGCTATTGAGTCTAAAATATAATGCAGAATGAACAATTTTTTAAAAATTGGAACTTTACTTATCTCGCAGGAATGATATATTATGACTTTTCATACATTAAAATCTTCTCAGTTACGCTAACAAACATATTTTTAGCTGAAAAATGAAAAAAAGTTCTGTATCACAATAGATTAACAGTTTCGGATCTGCTAACACACACATATATAAATATATATATATATATATATATATAATATATATATATATATATATATATATATATATATATATAGAGAGAGAGAGAGAGAGAAAGAGAGAGAGAGAACACATTAGATTGTGTATGCGCTCTCCATATATATCAAGGTTCGAAAAAACTTTAAAAAAATTGTAACAGCAACCTGAATGCTTTCACATTCGTTTATCTAAATAATTATCTAAAATAGTGAAAAATTCATCTATATATTCAGATTAGGTACCATTTTACAACACCTTTTTTTTTTCAAATATTTGAAAATTTATGCTAAGTAAGAAAAAATACTTTCATCGGAGAACTCATAAGTAAATTAAAAAATAATAATAACTAGGGTTTTTGGGGCGATACTTTGTATGTATAAATTCTTCCTGTCCTTTTATATATAATTTGCACAAATAATTTCTTGCAATAGTTTTAAAATTTAATTTTACAATAGAATCTTCTTGTATATTTATATTTAACTTATATTTTATATTGGAAGAAAATGTGAGGTTTTAATTCATTAGTACTTATTCAAATTACAAATAATGCAAAATTAAAGTTTAAGAAAGATTGAGAAAGCTTGTGTGCGATATTGAAAAGAAAGAATAAAATTTTATGAAAATAAAAGCATTTTCATGTGCGATTTTAGAAGAATTATTTTAGCGATTTTATTTTCATATATTATAACTAATTAAAAAATTTTAAAAAATATATAATTAATGGTTCTAAATACTTTCTAAGTGTTTCCTTTCATTCAAAAAGTTGCTTTTTAAGCAATATCAAACTATGCTAGAATTGATTAGAAGGAGATTCAAAATTGTTTCGAACTTTTTTTTTTAGTTGTTTCTAATTCTTTACGACTCATCAAATGATTACTTATTTTCAAACCGCAAATGGAAAGTAAATGATTCTTTTATTTTCATCTTATTTGAACAAGTGGAAGAATTAGTCATTAGATTGTACTTTTGATGCTATCAATTCTTATTAAACTAAATAAAAGCCAGCTGTGTGTAAGTAACCACGTATTTAGCATGAATTACTGTAGCCTTAACTACAGTTTTCTGCCATTAAATCACTTAGAATTATTACGGAATTTATGAGAAGGAAGTAAAAATTATTGCGATTAAAGACCATTTACAGAAAATCTGCTGTTTAAATAACGTTACTATTTCTTTCTCAATCTCCTTAAATGTCTTCTTCAAATGAAAAATGTTGTCTGTGGGGAAATACTTTGCAGGTTTTGCAATGAACACAAGAAGGAAATTACTCAAATTAGTAAAGAAAATTATTCTCATTTTTTGCTTCTGTTAGCCACATATACTAAAATAATAATTCTTCTCTTTTTATAAAGTTAATGTTTATTTCGTTTCAAATTAAATAAGTTTGATGCAGAAACCAAATCAAATATTGAATTCACACACTATATATAACTCAGCAGTAAAACAAATACTTCAATTCATGAATTATGTCTCAGCAATCGAAACAAAAATTTTGGTTTACGTTCTATAATTCAGCGATTAAAGCAAACACTATTCACACTATTAAAATCAATACTACATTTCATATTCTATAATTCAACAATCAAAACCAAAATTTTAATTCATACTCCGTAATTCGGTAGTCATATCGAACACTTAAATTCACTCTCTACGATACAACAATGAAATAAGATTATAAGATGAATTAATAATATTTGTTTTGAGAGCAAAGTTCATACTCTTTGAATTCTTTTATCCCATATATATGGGAATTATTATTATAATTTGTAAACAGACAGCTTTGTTTTTAGATAAATAATAGTTTATGTAACAGGCAATAGTTTTTCTACAAAATGTTAATGCCCATTATAACTAGTAACGTTCATAGATCTTAAGTGAAAATACTTAATTAAATAATAGTTGTCCCCATACTAGATACTTTTTATAGTAATAGTGTTAATTACCAAACTAAGAATATAAATTTTAATAATTTGGAATATTATCTCTGATATGACTTATACCAGAGTTTGCAAAACTTCAAATATCACTGAAATCTCTCTAGTTTCTGTTTCATTTCCCGTATATTTGAAAAATTCCCATGAAGACCAGGGTTAGACTTAATATTAATTCCACGAATATCCCTTTGTCTTAATAGAACAATTCTTGAATCTTGTGCACTGAAAAATATTCCTCAATTGGAATAATCAAGATTTAAAACGTCTCAAAATGGTAATGAAGGACTTTGGAACGTATCTGAATTATCACGTAAATCTTGATATCCTTGTAAGAAAGCATAACATAGGCAGTTCACTCATCTGGGCCAATCAGATTTAATTTCTTCTTGTCACTGAATACAATGTTTATTAATTTATCGTACATTACATAACTCGGGATAAGTTTGTATTTTTATGCTGCGGTTTTGACAGAGAGTTCAATTCAATTCTTCAATTGCTTACTAACAACTGAACACATAAAGTATTGATACATTGATGGCGACTGAATTGGAAATCAGTCTTAGCAATTTTTTAATAAGTTTACTATTTTTTTTCTTTTTTTTTACCTAAATGTTATGAAAGGAAAACATACAAAATATAAAAAGAGGAAGAAAAGAACTTCATTACAATATCATATTTAGAAACAAATATTAGATTAATTAAAAAGTATGTTTAGCTTAAAGGTATTTCAAATAACAAAAAAATGAAATAACGCTTCATTATTACAGGTATTACAAATCTCAAGTAATTCTACTGAACAATTTAATTGATACCAAAATGAATATTGATTAACAGCAAAATGTTATGCTTGAATAAATTTATTTACTCAGATTTTTTTTGTAAGGAAGACGCATATGAATTAGCAGACTCTTTGCAGATCATTCCCTAAAGATTTTTTTTTAAATTTTTTTTTAAAGATTTTTATATTTAAGCCATTAAATTTTTATTAAATTATAATGAAAAATAGTTTTCAAGTTCGTATAAATAAGGAAGTGAAGTATAAAAATTACTTAAAATTTTGTATTTAATTGGTATTTTCTTTAGTTTTGTTTTGACAATAACTTTGAAATGTAAACTATAATTATAAATAGTATGAGTAAACACACAGGAAGTAAAAGACAATTTAAACAAAAAAAAATTTATTGTCTTTTATGTCTATTTTAAATGAGTTATTCTAGCTTATATTTTATAACTGAAATTAATTTTGATTTCCATTTAATTTGTGTGATATTCTAAAAAATTGAAACTAATGTAATTAAATGGCAATAAAAATATAATTAAGTTAATTTTAGTTAAAATATTTCTTATATGTATTTCCCCTCCTCATTCCCCCCCCCTTTGCTAAACTCTGTCATGTTGCTCGTTCCTTGTAATTATTTAGATAATTATTTCCTGGAATACAACTTCATTTCCCTAAGATTCATGCGATAAATAAAACATTTTTTGACAAATAAATGTCTTATCATCATTTAGTTCGTTTCCTTGACATTTCCGGTTGTTCCTTACTTCTCTATTAAAGCACAAATCATTTTAACGCTGACTGTAATTGAGAGACATACAACAAAATTATAACAGTTTTGAGGAAAGACTTGAATATATCATTGTGAATGTAGTTTTAATAATATGACGCCATTTTTGCTACAATAATAAATAAATATGTAACGCTTCCATCTCTGTTTTCTTCTCGAAATAAAATGAAACGAAATGCAGCTTAAACGTGATAAAAAAAATTGTAATTTTAAGCTAAAAAAATCCCATGATGCACTATAACGGATCAAAAAATTTCGTAATAAAATATTGTAATTCAGTTTTAAGAGTATACCTGTTTTATTACATTTATTCAAAGGCTTCCATCTTTGTCTTCTTTTAGTAAAGAAATAAATCAAAGCACAACGTGAGCATAGTAAATTAATAAGTATATTATGATTAATAAATCATGAATCAGAAAATTGTCATGTAAAATATTTGAGTATGATTATCCATAATCACACAGAAAGTGATGAAATTTCACACAAAATTTACATAAATGTGTTTCATTTGAGAGCTGTTTATTCATAAATATACGTAAGTATGGTCTTATTTTATCATTACTTATTATATATATGCCCCTGTTTCTACCAGAGATATTATTTATAGTAAACATATGAAATTTGGGTTTACTTATGCAATCTGTTTAGTAAATTTTCAATGAAATTCAGTAAAAATATCATTGAAATTGTCTTTGAAATACTTTAGAATGTTATACATTTGAAAAATTATTTAACACTTATTAAATCTACTTCTTATTTCAAAGAGAATTGTGTGGAATAGCACTCTTATGAATGTGAAAATCTGTCAAAATCTTGTAAAATAAATATTATTTTTGTCTTAGTAACGAATAAAAAATTAGCACAATTTTAAATATGATTAGTAATGATGGAGGCAAAATGTAAAAGACATTTGCGAATGTACCAAATATAAATTTATTTACTCCGAAACAAATTTTTTTACGACTTTATTTTTCCTTGAAGTAACAAATAAAAAAAAAGTGAAATTTTGCTGAGATGGTCTGTATTCATGTCTTAACTCTAATACTTAAAAATTCCATTCTTAATGGAATACGAATGTTATATTTATGAAAACTCACTTGATATTTCCTCATTAAGCATTTCCATATCAATTATTTCATTCTGAAGTGATAAAGGATCTAAAATTTAAACAAACTATTTATAGCGAGGGGGAAATAAAGGCCTTGACATATTTTTCTTTCCCACATACATTAGTACAGTGTTTCACAATTCTATGCCATATTTTCATGAATAAATGCCATGCTTGCTTGCGTTCAGTGAGAGCCTCGTTTCGGTTTTTCACATAAAATGAAAAGCCCCCCGTAGTAACATATTATTAAATACACAAAGTAAAATTTAATTTAATTTAATTTATATGGTTACGTAATCTTCACAAGTCTTAAGTGATGTGCAAAGGATACATATAAAGAAATTAATTAAAAGTAAGAATACACAAATAATTATTTTTAAATTTTATTAACAAAAATAAATTTTAATAAAAATGCATTAATAAAAAACAACTTTTAATGAGGACCCTTGATCAATCTTTTAAAATTTCGCATAAAATTTAGTAACATTGTTCGCAGCAATTCTGTGAGGTGATTGGTCAACTGGGATCGATATTTCGTTTTTACGTGCTTAATTGTGAAGTCGAAAGTTTCATTGTAATATGTACTAAATATTAGAATTAGACGACAATAATCTATCTTTCTTTTAGAGTGAACTAATTGAGTGAAAAAAATTCTGAAATAATAAAACAAATTTAAATTTTCTGTGGGAGAGCTATCCTTAACGAAGAGCCACATTCCCACCCCCCTCCTTTAATACAGAATGTAAATGCGACATTATGAGAACTATTTTATTTATTTCACATCGCAGCCGTTTAAATATTTCTGAATTATCTCTTAACTAAGAGGAGGTAGAAGGATACACAAGGAATCCTAATTTATTTTGCTTATCAATCACGTAAAAGAACTTAAAAAATCGTTTTGTATATAAAAAAGCAACCTTCAAAAAATTTTTAGGTTTTTTTTTAAAAAAAAACGAAAAAAGAAAGAAAAATTTTTTTTCGAAGCAATTCATTTAAATGAACTGATGCTCAAAACAGAATATTAATACACTATTTAGTAAAACATACTCGATTTTTTTAGAGTCTTATTCATTCAATTTCACCCGAAAATTCCCCTCCCACCGAAATAAAATAAAAACTAGACCCATGAATTTACCTGTTAAATATGCAAATCACGTAGCAGAAAACTTTTAAACGCTTTCTTTTCAATAAAAAAGAGAAAGAAGCAGGGACTCAAGAAAAATGTAACAAGTTCCTATGACATTTTCTACTATGAAACATAAAATTCTGTTTCTAATGGAATATAAATGTGACTTTTGTGAGATATCGTTGGGTCATTTAATCCATTCCGAAGAATCAGGTAACTTAAAAAACCCAAATCGTTACTTTTTATCTCATAATGCTGCTGCAAATGTTGAAAAATGTGTTAAATCTTTCTTATATCAATTTTACTTAGACTTATCAATCACGTAAAGGAATTCTTAAAATTCTTCATAAGCAAATAAGTAATCTCGAGGAATATGTAACTTTAAGAAAAATCACGAAGGAATTCATTCTGATAAGCTTGTGCTCAAAATAAAATTTTATTACGATATTTATTAAAACTCTTTCGATTGTTTCTGAGCCTCATTCGCTCAATTTCACACGAAAAATCCCCGCCCCAAGGGGGGGGCGAGGGGGGGGGGGGGGGGGGGGGTGGGGGGGGGGGGGGGGGGGGGGG